>VXAC01005022.1:218716-302609 GCA_013399225.1 Rhipidura dahli | reverse complement strand
CCAAAAAACAAACAAAAATAATTAGCACAAGAAAGTGAAGGCATCTTTCCAAGGGATGTATTAGAGCTTGGATGTGGAACCCAAATCTCAGTCATATTGTAGCCTCAGGGTTGTGGTGTTTTCTGCTGCCACTGCTGCCATATTGTACCTAGCAGAAAGTGTGCTCTGGGTGACACCAGAACACAAGTGAGAGGGACAGGGACACAGGAACAGGTCTGTTGATACCAAACAGGATCTCACTCCATGCTGGTGTCTTCCACTGAATGCAGTGGAATGAGAGGTGAATTGCAGCATGCCACAAGTGCAGAAAAACTGTTACAGTTTAGCTGAGGCTGAGGATGGAGAGAAACTACCCTCTTTTAAAATTATGTTCCAAGTCTGCTAGGTCTGGATGCAAGACCTGGTCATCCCTCCACCATGTGCCTGATTGCCAGAAAACAAACCCTGAGCATCTGCCCCAAGGAAAGCACCAACGTGTTCCAAACTGCTGCTCAGATGGAGAAGTGGACCGGTGGATGTGGCCGTACAGAGCTGCTGTCTTAACTGAGACAACCTTGGCTGCCTGGAAGGTTGCTCTAAAAAAAGTTGTTGCATCTGTGTGCCTCTGTCTCCACCTTTTACTTTTCTTTTTTCTGCAAAGTGACCTATTTCTTTTTTCCTAGTGAAGGTGTCATCTTCAGATTCAAACTAAAAGTGATAACTGACCAGTGTGCCCTGTCTGCTGCTGCTCATAGACTGACACAGTCCAGCATTCACTGCAGAGCATCCCACTTTGTGCAGAGCCTCCCACTTCTTGCATCTCTGCGAGCAGCAGGCTGGGTCTCGTCTGGGACCTGCCTGCAGCTGAGGAAGCTTCCCCAGCACATCTGCCTGACACCAGGGCACCGTGTCTCTCTGTGGTCTTTGGGTCATGCTTCTGCTATGGCTTTATAGGATGAAGAGCATGGTGCGGAACCTTCAGGGCTTCAAGAATCAACCCTAGATCTCTTCCAGGGCAGAGAAGGCTCTGGCCCGGCCCTGGTTAAGACCAAGAATGAAACCTATGTGGGATACAACTATGAACACAGTGTAACACTTTAAAGCAAGGGAAAATGACATCTTTTTTGTGTTAGACTGAACATCTGAAACAGTAAGTACCATTCAGCTCTCCAGAGCTCTAGCAGATGGATGAACTGGGAGTGTTTTTTTAAGCCAATGTGCATCTCTCTGAGTAAAATGCCACTCTCCATTATTCTGAGTTGGAAGAATAATGAAAGAATCAATCAAATCCTCCAACAGTGACAGAAAACAGACAAAAATCCATGAGTCTCTTTTGAGGCTCTAAGAAGATTAAACTCCTCAGACAGGAACTCTTCTATAAGGGTTTGTTTGTGAAAGAGAAGTTTGATAGATGTGTATGGTCAGTTCAAAACAGCAGCCTTAAAAACCTTGTGCCTTGTGTATTGTCTGAAGTGAAACAACCCTGTCCTTTAGATCTGCGTTAGGATCAACAACCTGAAATGTAATTTTGACTCTGATACAAACAAGCCAAGAAGCATCAGACAAATTCCTTTGGTGCTTAGAGCTCTTCACTTCCTTCCATATTCAGCCCATTTGTTTCTTTGGTAGCAAACTCCTCAAGGCTGCCATTATAGACACACTTAAAAAAACCAGTTAATAAGTGATTAATGCAACCTGAGACCACTCAGGAAGCGTTTTGTAGTCCCACCACGCTAGATCTGTGTGCAGTGATGAGTTGAGGAGAACCAAGGATGCTCCCCTTCCCTCAGTGATGCCTTCTGATGTGCCAGCACCCCACATGAGTCTGTAGTAGTGCAAAAGCACTGCTGAATTGTTCCCCTCATCCACAGAGTAACTGCACCTGGACCTGCATCTGATAACATTTGCAGGGACACTGAAGAAATAACAAACTCCTTATACACAGAGTGGAGTGAGGTTCCAATTTTGCCTAGAGAGCATTACAAACCAAGGAGCATCTGGTGTAATATGAAAGTAAGTGTAGCATGAATGAGGCATTTCCTTGTATTTTGCTCATGTTTTGGAGAATATAAAGCTTAGGGTAGAATTTTCAGTATTTTCTGGGCTGGGTCCCAGGCTGTGTTCTGATCAGAGATAACAAAAGTCCCAGAAGTTTGTGGGTTGCAATATGTCATGAAGGGAGTTTTAAGCATTGTGGGGAGCAATGATTTGTCTGTGCAGCTGGAACATGGTGGCATTGACTATTGCAGCATCTTGTGTGACATTGACAGGGATATCCACACTGGATAGCTGTAGTGCTGTAAGGTCCAGGGCTTACTGAGATCCACCAGGGAGATGTCCTGGGTGTTATTCTCAGTGTTACTTCCATTTAGGTATTCTTAGCACATCTGGCTCCTGTGTTCGACAAAGATACTAAAAAATATTTGATCTGGGCTGAAGGGAAACACAGGAAATACTGGGGATTGCCAGAAGAAATTAGGTTAGAAAAGTTCATCTGTTTTCTGCCACCCTCCTTCTCATTTCAATTTCTATCTCATTCAGTGCATTGAGTCACAGATTGGTTTGGGCTGGAAGGGACCTGTAAAAATTATCCTGTCCAACCTCACTGCCAAACCTCAAGGTTAGTTTGGGTCTTAGAGCTGACCTGAAAACCTCAGATGTTTTATGTCCTTTTGGGAAACTAATGTGATCTTTGAGTAAAGACAGATGATTTCCATGCACTTTAATTTGCATTCTAAACTTTTGGCTCAGCTATAAATACAATAGCATTCTATATTTGGATATATCTGCATTCTTTGTTCAAAGCAGAAGGACAAACATGAGCAGAGCACCTACAGTTGTTTATTAGAGGTCCACACGAGTTGAGAGCTCCTTTTAAAAATGATGCACTGTAGAGGAATGAAAACAACAGATCTTTCTGCACATCAGCATTCTGTGCTGGTAAAAGACTGAGTGCTATTTAAGGGTGTCACAAGAAAGAGAGAAAGTTGTTCATAGCTACCTAAACAGCGATTACACAGTAAAAGAATCCCTCAGAAAACACTGGAATGATTTCTAATGCTTGTGGTTTTCCTCTGCATGCAGCATGACAGATTTGTAGATGAATTAGACTGCAGCAGTCAGCAGATGTGATTGTTTTCCAGAACCACTTTTTAAGGCAATCCTACTGAATTCCTCTGAATTTTTCAAGCACTCTACCTCTAAAGGAAGGTTATACTGTTTTGGTTTTTTCCCCACCATCCTCGACATGTTACAGATTTGATGTTTGACTTACAGATGAAGTGAGACATAAGAGCACCTTGGTTTCATGGCTGCTTGTTTCAGATGAGCAGGTCTGAGCCTGTGTTTGCCCATGGGCATGTTCTGCATGCAATTTTGCATCCTTTCTATTTCTGTACCTGTGATTCTTTATAATTTCCATCATTGTCATCCCAGAATTATAGAATATTCTGAGTTGGAAGGGACCCATCAGGATCATCAAGTCAGACTCCTGGCCCTGCACAGGACACCCCAAGAATCCCACCATGTGCCTGACAGCATTGTCCAAACCCTTCTTGAACTCTGTCAGGCTTGGTGCTGTGACCACTTCCCTGGGGAGCCTGTTCCAGTGCCCAACCACCCTGTGGGTGAAGAAATTATCCTGATATCCAACCTAAACCTCCCCTGACACAACTCCAGGCCATTCCCTTGGGTCAGGTCTCTGGGCGCCAGAGAGAAGAGGTCAGTTCCTACCCTCCTCTTCCCATTCTGAGCATGTTGAAGACCACAGTGAGGTCTCCCCTCAGTCTCCTCTTAACCATGCTGAACAGATCAAGTGACCTCAGCTGCTTCTCATGGCACCAGCTGTCTTACCAAAAGGAATGGAAGAATTTGCACCTTACTCTAACAAGGGCTCAGGTAATGCCAAGCTTGGGAAGATTCATCTGCTAAAATATTTTCATAAAAGTGTGCATGTTAGTGTTTCAGCACCAAACTTGATGTCATGCAGCCAAGTGCTATAGCACAGCTCAGAGAAGGTACCTGTTGTGATCTGAGAGCTCTGGAAATAGAGCCCACAATCCCTAATGTGCTTTGGCAACCACAGAATAAACATCACTCTCGATGGCTACAGTCCAGCAAGAGCACCAGACTCAGCATAAAGAATGCCAAGATTAGTCCCTGGAGTGGCCTGGCAGGATGATGGTAACGAGAGAAAGTCAACAGCATGGATCACATTAGGAGGAGAATTCACAGGAGTGTCTGAGATGCCAGTAGCCACTTCATACTGTTTGTCTTGGGAAGAAAGGTCTTAGTTGAGCTGGGTGGTGCTCCAGTAAAACTTTGGGCTCATTCATTTCCCCAATCCACGTCTGTAGCTAAGATTTGCATCAGGAGAGAGAAGACCTGAAGTGATTAAGGGGTCTTCAGACACAGCTGGAAGGAGTTAGGTTTCCATGAATGCTGGAAGAAATGCAATGTATGTACTCCTGAGGAGAGTATTAGCTGTCCTCAGGCTGGGAGGAAAATTGCAGGACTTGGTAGACTGACAGGGTCCAGGTCATAGATTAAAATCAAGTGAGGTCAGAAATAAAGGATAATTTTTGGTTGGGTAATAAAACTAATTGATTTAGATTATCCAGCCCTAGATGTTTTCAGTATAGAACAATAAAAACAAGTGCATAATGCACAGAAGGACTGTGCCCACAGGCGATGCCTACAGCTCTGAATACATGAACCCTGCATTTCCTTGTGTGCCATTGTGAAGAGGGTACCTACAAAAGCAGCTTTTGGCTGGATTTGTCCTGAGCCTGGCTGCTTGCTGCTATGGGAATCAAAATTAGTAACTTGGTCAGCTGTGTCTGCTTCATTTTTCCACCCCTCTCACCAATAATTTCATCCTGCCTGCAGGTGGAAAAAGAAACTGCTGAGTCATTTATACTTGTTTCAGGTTTTAAGTGTTTCTGCAAAGGAATAAAAAGTGAGCTTCTGCTGCAGAAATGCAATCTTACATTTTCTAGGTAAATTAATCTAAAAAAACAGATTCATGATTCCTTTGCAAGTCATCAAATTTTGAATCTTTTCACTTATCAAAGACAGGGGAGGTAGGAAAAGTTGTAATTAAAGATGTTTCTGAAGAAAGAACTTTTTAGATAGTTTAAGAGAAACCAAAGAAGGGCACAACAGAGACAACTTACTCTAGCATGCTGTAGCTTAAACTTCAAGCCTTTTAGAAAGTAAGGTTATTATATTTCAGAACATTTATGTGGACACAGCAAAACCATGACTGACAAACCCCTGAGTTGTGTTTGCTGGCATTTCCCGTGAGCCATAATGATTTCAGGACACCTGTGACAAGTATCCAGCAAAGGACTTACCTGTTGTCTTGAGGAAGCTGCTTCTCTGCCTCAAAAACACCATTTAAGATGGTGTAAGATGTTTAGGAAAAGACCAAACATCTGAACCTGTGGGATAAGCTGCATAAAGACAACCAATAGAAAGGAATCATAGTGTATGGCATTTCAAGTGCAATCATTTGCCTATATAATTAAAAAATTTACTATTTTTTAGCAGCAGCTAAGGGGCTCGAGGGCACTTAACTGTTCTCCCTCCACTTAGATGCAATTGAAAATGTCTTCCCCAAATAACCCATGTGAAATCCTCATTTCATGCCCCTGAGTCTTTCAGAAGTCTGCCCTGCCCTGACACTATCCCTGGTGTGAAATAGCTGTGTAGGCTCAAAGCAGCATTAAAAGGCTTGAAGTACCCTGGAAACTGCTCCCTTGTCCTGAGGCCCCCAGCAGGAGAACGGTGTGACTGGGCTGTGCTCTGAGGTGAGGCACTATTAATAATTCAGAGCAGCAGAGACTTTTATTCTGCCTTGCCATTGTGACTTTCCAGTGCAAACCTCTCACCTCTGTCACTTGGTGGGAACTGCTAATCCAAAGGAAATATTAGGAGTCATTGGTGTTAGAACAGTACATTTTGGAGAGGGAAAGGGAAAAATTCTTGTCAGCTTTTATGAGAAGTTTGAGGAATACACTGTGAATTGCAGGCTGGAAATAGGTAATTGGGTTATTTGGAAGGTATTTTCTGAGCATTTAATGTGCCTCTTTTTCTTCCCTCCACACAAGTTCAGAGGAAGCTTTTTGCTTCTTTCTTCTTTTACTGCATCCTGTGTTTTCTATTCACAAGAGGCTTTTCTGGATGTGGAATAAAAGCCTCCAGAAGCCTTGTCAGGCTGGGTATCTTACATATGTAGCATCATATGTTTATACAAAAATGACAGGAACACAATTATAAAAAACTACTCTAGTGGAAAACCCTTCATTTATTTAAGTCAGAGCTATGTTTCTAGTTGTTAAGGAAAGTATGAGCACCTTCAGTTAGACAAGGTCATACAACTCAACTACCACAACCACTTCCTGACATCTCACTGAACCCTATGTGAGAAACTCCTTTTAAGAAACAAATTCTCTTCCCTGGTGGGTCTTACAGCCTTTCTTAGAACAACTGCAATGGGGAGTGATTGCTCTTAGCACTGGGGTAAGGAAGGAAAAATGGCAGAGTGAGCAGTGGGGAGGTGGGAATGCTGGAATGCAATTGTGGGAGTAATTAATTTTCTTTCTTGATGCTTGACTACAGAGTTCTTTAATAAAATCAATGAAGCAGTTATATAAGTGATTGGGAAGCTAAGTAGCTTGGTGGAGTGTCTGCCAGTGAGCTGAGCCACTGGTTTGCAGTGTCTTCAGTGCATTCACAAAGGGAGACATATAACAAATTATGTTTTTACCAGGCTCTGAATCAATGCATGAAATGGAAAAGCTTTGCCTTCCTCATCTTCAGTCAATATTTCATCTTCAGTGATAGCAAGAGCTGTGAAAAATCCTCAGGACTGAAGATTCAGCCTTTTTCTCTTTTGGTTGTTTATCTCAGTGGTGAAGAAATAATGCCAAATTTATGGATATAGAAAAAAGAAAGCTTGAAATATCCAGCCTGTCTGTTGGGATTTCACAGATTGTAGAAAACACATTGTTCCCCATCAGTAGACTCAGGCACTCATATTTGAATAAAGCATAATTTCCACAAAGGTCTCCATAATCTTGTTTTAAACTCTTCAGGAGATAACAGATCCACTGCTTTTCATTGTGTCCTGTTCCAGTGGTTGGGCATGTTTGCTGCCAGATGTATGTGCTTTATTTCAAATTTGATCTTGTTTAGCTTGCCATCATAATTTTTGTTCTGCTTTTCTTTGCTAAATTGAAGAGGTCTCACTAGTTTTGGCACATGAAAATATTCATACTTTGGAATTTAATCAATTACCTCCAGTAAAACCTTCATTTCCATAAACTCTAAGCTTGACTTAGTTCTGGCACTGACCTACAACAGAATTTTTATGAACATATTTTTGACAGTCTTAGGGATCACAAGATCATAGAATCATAGAATCATTTAGGTTGGAAAAGACCTCTAAGATCAACAGGTTCAACCACTAATCCACCACTGCCAACTCCACCATTAAACAACACCCTAAGTCCCATGTCTACACATCTTTTAAATGCCCCCAGAGATAGTAACTCCACCACTTCCCCAGACAGCTTGTTCCAATGCCTGACACAGCCTTAGGTGAAGAATTTTTTTCCCAATATCTAATCTAAACCTCTCCTGGAGCATGTTGAGGCCATTTCCTCTTGTCCTGCCCCTTGATAGCTGACCCCTCACCTGGCTTTAGCCTCCTGTCAGGCAGTGGTAGTGATAAGGTCTCCCCAAGCCTCCTTTTCTCCAGGCTAAACACCCCCAGCTCCCTCAGCTGCTCCTCATCAGCCTCGTGCTCCAGACCCTTCACCAGCTCCATTGCCCTTCTCTGGACACTCTCCAGCCCCTCAATGCCTTTCTTGTAGTGAGAGACCCAGAACTGGACACAGAGTTGGAAATGAAGGCTCACCAGTCCTGAGTACAGGGGAATGGTCACTGCCTCAGTCCTGCTGGCCTGCTGGAGTAGCAAAGATTGTCACAAAATAGACTCTGCAAGGAATGATGATGGGGAAAGTTTGTTGTAGTTTTTTATTATTTTAAGTAATTGATGAGTTAACTAAAGTTACACTTAATATCCTGCAGCTGTAATAAAATCCCTTGGCATACCCATATCACCACTGCTGGGAGTGGGTTTTGCAATCAAAAATCATTTCACACATGTCATTTGTTTTAGAACCTTAGATTTTCAGCAAACCAGCTGAGATTGCTTCTTCTTTGTGCGGCAACAGTGGTGTTAGGATTTTTAGATTAATATTGCAAAGCTGAGGGAGGCACTGATTTCAGGACCCTCAAAAGGTACATAGACCGTGAAAGAGAGAGATGTTCAATATATTAATATTAACATAATATCCTGTGATTTTGTGATCTGGAAATATTTCACAACCAGAAAAAAATAAAACCACCTTGAGCTGAGGGAGATCTGGGTCAGGGGAAGTAGCAAGAGGTGGCTTTTCCAGGAGATGCTGTTTAACCAGCTCTGCATATAGCTGTTGTTTTCACATGAAAGAGCTGAATGAATCAGTCTCTGGGTGGCTCTGTAACTCTGACAGCTATCACATATATACCAGCTTAGGGTAATAAACAGCAAAAAAGAAAATTTGTAGAAGAAAATGGGCCTTATCTACTGAAGTTATGTAAATAATGAAATTTTTTGTTGTTCTGGAAGAGCTAATGAAAGCATTCCTTAAAAACTGCAGTAAGCCTCAAATGCCTGGAGATATGCATATTGAGTTTTTACCTCTTCCCTCCCATCTGCCAACTGCTCAGCTGTCATGTTTTTTTTTTTCCTCCTCCAGCAAAACACAGAGCTGGGGAGACCACAAACCCTGAATTGTGTCACTGCACAGAAGAAGATTGATGGGGAGGTTAATAAGTTGACTGTGCAATTATAACGCTCACCATGTACCACCGATGATGGTTAATGTGGTTATTTCCTGCTCCTCTGATTATTTTGCTGCCTGTTTGTCAAGTCAGCTGTGGAGCCAGGCTCTGCTCCCTGCCTTACTGCTCCGCTGTGGGCAGCCCCAGGACACTTGGCTATCAGGCATTTGCTGTGCTGGGTGTTTGTATAAACTCCTTGACTCCCAGGGCACTTAGGAAAGGCAACTGAAGTTCTGTTAATGAGAAAAGGATTAGATGAGTTGCTTTTTTTTTTTTTTTCTTTATTGCTGTGCTTTTCAAAATGTGAAAACAACTGTGAAATGATCAAGAATGGATTAAAGCTGAGAACAGTGAGTGATTTTTTGAAGGTATTTTTTAAATAGCTTTTTTTGTTAGCACACTGTTCTAAATGAGATCACACCAATCACATTGTTCTTAGTAGAGTTAAACTCAGTGGTTTGAATCTTAATGTGAGCCAAGAGTAGATAGCTTGACTGGTATCAGTACCTAATTGTGAATTTCTGAATAGATATTATAAAAATTAGTCAATGGCATAAATCAATCAACACAAAAACCCCTTCACTGCTCTTCAAACAAACACTCTTGGTACAGGTATATATTTTTGCTAGAATATGGGCATGATGGTTGCAAAAATGCACTTGGAGCACTACAGAGTAATGCTGGTACAGAACTGTTGTCCAAATTGTCAATATTCCATCTGCTTTAATGATTGAGTACTTCAAAGCATAAGCTGCCCTTGATGCAGTCAATGTATGTTGCTTTTCAGAGAAGAAAGCTGCAGGTTTCAGCCTGTTTGTTTAGAAATCACTTAAGACCTCATGACATGGAGCTTGTTGGAGAAACTGAGGTATAAATTTCTGAGGAAACAGCTGGCTGCTGTTCATTTCTGTAGGACACATTTGTAGAAAGAAATAAAGTGACATCAAAGAGTACAGTCAAATTTTGCCAAAGCTTTCTTCTAATGGGAAAAATCTGTGAAAGCTCTCAATATTTGCTAGCTGCTTTGGCTGAAGAGTAATGATATCAAGGCAATTTGCTTTTATTAACCCAGGCATGAATGTTTCAAGGATAATTACTAGGTGTTTGGCTTTATAGGTTCTTCTTGTACGAGCAATTCTATCCTTTATGAACAAGAAACCCTGAAGGTGGTTGTGAGGGAGAGCTGAATACTCTAATGGCTCCATAAAGACATGGAGTACAACTGGCAGACTGAGAGCATAAATAATGGCTCATACAGCCAGAAAATGGATGCTACAGTGAGAAATAACATTGCTGAAACTAAAAGGGCACCACATTGGAAGAGGAAAAACAGTGCAATTGCCGGGGTGACAAATAGCCAGCAAGTGTGGAGAAATAGTGTAATTCAGGGATTTACCTGCTGGAGTAACAGGTGAAATTCCTCACTAAAGAACTGCTCATGGCAGTGAGCTTATTGAGCAAACTCTTTATTTGGTCAACACAGACTCAGGCTTCACTAGCCAGCAAATTTTCTTGAGAAGGCAGTTGTGCTAATGGGGATTTTGAGAGGGATAACAAAGCCATCTGGGTCTATGATAAGCAGCTGATTTGGACCTGTGCTAAGGAGCAGTGAAGTTGCCCTCATAACTCCAGTCTGCAATCCTGTTACCCAGTTAACACCTTCCACTCACTGCTAATTGTCATTACAGAGGTGGTGAGAATTAGAAAATCAGTTCAGCTGGACTATTAGCAAGGATTAAATAGTTAGAGGACCAGAAGAAGTGAACCCATCTAGTAGAGAAATTAACTGTTAAGGAGAGGACAGCTGCTAATGTGCTGTTTAAACCAGCTAAAGCTTCCTTATTTAGTGCCTGAGGTATCACTGTAAACATGAAATTAATTTAAATGCTTCAAATGTCACTACTTCCATGTCTTCATCTCCTAGAGAATCAGCATTTGCCTAGGTGAACTGAGGGGCTTGGCTTTCTATGCTTGACATAAAAGTGATATTTGTGGGGACTAAAAGGACTAATACATTTAGAATGAGAGCCCAGTTACTGGCAGAAACATCACTGGGTGTAATATTTCAGACTGCTCACTGCTTTCCCTATTCAGACCCACTCTTCAGTGATACAACTTTCTGTGGAATTTACTTGTTTTTTTGGAATATGGGACTTTACTGATAAAACCTTGCTCTACAAACACATTCATTGGGTCACTTTACAATGAAAAGCATTATTTTTATCTCATTACAGTTAAACACTCTTATGTCTTGGTACCTCTTTTGTTGGTAAACAGCAGTGTCTCCTAGAATGTTTTAGTCAGGATGTCCTGGCTAAATTGGCTAAAACTGAGGCTAATCCAGCAGCAGTGCTCCTAAGAATCCCTAGTTTTCATTAAGGGCCAGGCAACAACAGCCTGCAAAAAGCAAGTCTGCATTTACAAAGAATCTGTAGGTTGCACTGTACTGTTTGAGTGTGGTTCTTCTGGGGATTGCTGTGTGATTACAGGCTCTGCTCTTCCATCTGTGATTTAAAGATAATATTTACGGAAACAAACCCATCTCCTTTGAGAACAGACTTGATGAGAGGTTCATTCGTGCACTTTGCAGCCTGGTATGAATCATGGCACCAGTGCATATACAAACCCAGGCTGTATATTTTCTCTTTCCAAGGCAAAGTTGATTAGCCAGTCCCCAAAAAGTTCAGCTCCTTTTGATGCAGGGCTTGTAGCACTGAGGTGTGCCCTTGTATCATCCCACTAGGACTGTCTTGTGTCAGCACACAAATAATTTAGGGTATTCTTAGTCTTGGCTTTCCCTCCTGTTGGGGCAATTGAGTGGGAGCATAGCTGTGAGTTTTGTCTCCTGCTGTACTTCAACATGCACTGATTTTACAGCCTCAGAAAACACTTGCTTTGGTGACAACTCAAACTGGTGACAGTTTTAAGAGGTGAGCTCTGGAAAACACCCCCAGAGAATTTGATTAGTCTCTTGACTGTACAATTGATTCAGCTGTAGGCTTCAGACATGTCATTCAAGGTCTGTTCATAAGTGTCCTGTGCCAGTCAAGACACCACAGTGTGTTTGAGCCCTCCAAACAATTCTGATGTCACTGTGCCCACAGGAGAGCCTTGACCTCCTGCCTTGGGTGCAAGAGATCAGGTGGACACCAACACACAGTTTATCTACAGTGTAGTCACTCACCTGTGAGGAGGACTCCTTAGTCTATTTTAAGAGTGGACGCTATGGAATCGAGGTTAGGACAAGATTTGTCTCTTCTGTCTTCCAGATCCTCATATTTGGGCAGATGACACACCTTAAAACCTTTTGGCTGTTTTGTCTAGATTTTCCCTGTGGTTATGGGGACCAGGAAACTACCTTAGATTGTATAAATATACTTGAAGGCAATTAAAGGTGAGAAGAACCTACTCAATCTCCTTTTGCTTTGCTTTCATCTGAAAAATGTAGACAGTTTTCCCTCCTTTTGCTATCATTAACCCCCTGCACAATTCATGTTCTAAATCCCTCCAGTCAGGGGTTTATTCTCGCCCCTTTCTGCAAGTAGGTGACACAGCAGAGTGTCACAGTAGGCCTACACCTACTGTGTCTGGACATTCAGAGGCTAACCACAGCTGGCTGGGGCGAGATGCTGGCACTATTTGTTAAAAGATAGGAATTTAGTTTCATTAAAATATCACACCAGTAAAAAAACAAAACAAAAGACACTTCTTTTAAAAAAAATTAAACCCTTTTTATTTGTATATTTATTTTTATATATAAAAGAAATACAAAAAAACAACCCCACAAACAATGCTGATTATGGCAATTCAGTTTTGTCAGCCCCCTCTGCCTGGGCTGCTGCCTCAGATCCACCGGGAGTGAGCAAAGTCCTCCGGTTGTAATGTCCTTTTATGATTCCAGAGTTATTGTTCTCGTTAAGAATTTGTTTCTGTTTTTGCCTGTTAAGAGACTGTACAAGTCCTAATACAACAGCTGCTAATGAATACTGTCCAGTCAGTTTTCTTGGTTGTAAGATTAGAGGATTTGGTTGAACTCTTCCTAGAAGAAAATAAGTTTTGATTTTTCCTTCCTGTTCACTGATACCTTTGACATAAATCTCTCCCCGGTAGTCGAAGGCAAATCCCCGGTCCTTCAGGATCAGATACGTTTCTTCAGGCACTTGTATTCTGTCACTAACACCTGTGCTGTCCATTCGACTTGCTAAATTCACTGTTTTGCCCCAGATGTCGTACTGGGGCTTCTTAGCACCGATAACTCCTGCTACGACAGAGCCATGGCTAATCCCTAATTAAACACAAAAGGAAAAAAGGAGAAGTTAAACTGTTATACAGTAATGACTAACACCTGTATTTGCACTTAAGAACCAGATGAAGGCTGGTTCAGATACACTTATCTCTAAGCTTAAGAAAGAGGTGTATATATAAAGAAATTAGGAAAAAAAAAATCTGGAAAAGCTAGAAAACTTAAAAAGTGACATCAGCAGTGTTTTCTATGAGACATCCATGTCAGTGGAATCAATATTTATGTGTCATCTGTATTCTGCATACTATTGCCAAAGCTCCTGAAAAATTACTGTCAGCTAGTAGGAAAGATTTCTGGAACTGCACTTGTTGAAGGCGACCTTGTTAGTGCTATACAGTCCAGAAATTGCACTCATGTTCCATGAAGTGAAAATATTAAAGCACTCTGAAGTGATTGAAAGACTGCATTTTGTAAGATTGTTGCATAAAAAGAAAAGCAATAGCTATTTTTTTTACTGTAATTTAAGATTACATTTGGTAGAGTGTAAGATACCTTTTGGAAAAGGATTTTAGTTTTTTAGCTTTTTTTTTTCTTTTTTTAAAAGATTTTTTTAAAATGGTGATAGAAAATTTATCAAATACTCTTGCATTCATGCTCTATGAAACCTTTGCATGTGACCCACACTTACTAAATGTGAATGCTTGCTCCCTAAGAAATCTTGGGAACTAAGAATTTTACTTTCAAAACTGTTAGGAAGTGCAGATCAGATGGTGATGCTGTGACCCTCCATGTTGTGACTGATGAATATACTTCAGCTTTTCTATGGCAGGGTTTTCTGTAAAAGACATGTCTCTTCCAGGTGTTTTTTTGTTTTGGCCAGTGATCCAGTCAGCATGAGCAGTCATCAAATTTACTCCTGCTATGTGCCATATATTCAGGCTGTTTTTTCATGTCCCATCCCCACCAGAGACGCAGGATATTCCACCCAGAATAACAGCTTGCCCATCACAGCAATTCAGAGCTGCTGCCCCTGGTCAGATCATAGATGGAACCCAGTTTTTGTGCAAAACTGAAGTAGTACTCACAGGGCTTAGGAGAAACTACTTTTGCCCTTTTACTGAGGAAGAATCTTATACAGGAAGATTAATTAGAGACTGTGTGCGCATCAGTCTTGGGGTTGGATTGAGGGTGTCTTGTTCACTTTCTGTGTTATATCTATGGGTTCTTAGTACCAGACTTGCTAAAGGCAGTAAATTAATTATGTTCCCCATTCACAGTTCACTGAAACTTTGAACTCCTGCAGTCCTCAAAGCAGGGCCTATATTCTTCAAATGGAGTGTATCACATTTCTGACTCTGCCTGGGATGAAGTCAATTTGAAAACAGCAGATACAGTCTTTGGACTCTCCTAAATTGTGCATGCCCTTGCAGTGTTCCCAGAATGCACTTAGTGGAGTCAGATCCTTGCAGACAAAACCCCACCTTAACTCTCACGTGTGAACCATGCTTACCAATACGGAGTTCAAAGTTGTTGAACGAGTGCTTGTTGATCTCCTGTATGCTTTCATTCAGAGCTATGGAGAAGTCAGCCAGGGCACACAAATGTCCCCATTTGTCTTCACATTGCTGAGGAAAAAGGTTATACACCAATCTGTTAATAAAGTTTTGAATTTGCCCAGCTGCCACCCATCCCTACCAAGTGCCAGGTATTTGAATTTGCAATCTGTAACAGCCTCAGCTTTCTAGATGCAAGAGAGGTACATTGCTATTAATGGCAATGCTTCCCATTAGGTTACACTTGTATAACTGGGTAGAGACCGCTTTAGTGTAAAGTGCCAGAGAAAGTAACTTTCTGTCAACAATCTGACAGGCAATCATGAGAATTAACAAGGCATGTGAGACATGTCTAAGGCTGAGAAGGAAAGTTTAGAGAGGACTGAAATTGCTCAGACACAAGGGTCAAAATCTAGTGAGAACAAGGGATGACCCATGTAAGCAAGAAGTAGAGTGAAATGGGTGAAGGATGTGTAATTCTTCTCGGCTGAAGCAGTCACCCAGGAAAAGGACAGTTCAAGTGCTCTCAGGGATGTAATGATAACAGGAACAACAGGGTAAGCCAGGCAGTCTGGGACTGGTTAAGGGAGAGAGAGAAGGCTCTTCTGAAGCTCATTAATTGCCTTTTCTTAGGGCAGGCAAGTCACTCCCTGCTCCTTCCCTTCCATTTCCATTCCTACAAAGCAGCTGATATACAGATGGGGACCAGTAGTAGGTTTTATTCTTCCCAGAACACCAACAGAACAGGTGATGGGGCAGGGACTCTAAAGGGAGGCAGTGGAGTAAGGAACAACTGTGAGCTTGGCCCAATGATTGTATGACATCTTCTCATCTGCTCTGAAGCAAGGAAATTCTTTCTTCAAATTTCCGCTTCAGAAGACAAAGGATTGTAAATCTCTCCCTAGGTCATGCAGTCCAGCCCTTTGCAGTTTTCATCATCCTGTGTGTTTAATACTGAACACCAACATCTCCTTGGCATCACCCTGTTCTGTTCACACCATGCTTGGTCCTCGTCCTTAACTCGCTCTGTTCACAGCGTGCCAACCTCCCTCAGCAGCCTGCACCTCTTAGGTGCTGACAAGGTGGCAGACATGTACATATGACAAGTGTATTTTAAACATCCATTAAAATTCCATTAAGCTATTATAGTTCAAGAAAATAGATGAGTTAATCAGTCTTGGAAATGCAGTGAAGATTTTCTCCCTTTGAATTTTTACCCCCATCAAGAGTCAAAGGAAGGGGTTAGGAGCTGTTTATCTATAACCAACTATCTCCCTGGTGTTCAGTCCTTCTTTGCTCATGTCTACACAGAAGCATTTTGACAATCAAAAATCCCATGCATGTCTAGTTTTGTGAATTTCTAGCTGTCGGCATCACTTGTTACTCTGTGGGCGGAAGATGCTCAGCTAGTTACACTCCATGTGTTTTATAATGTATTCTAAACAAACAATGGAATTTTTCTGCTTTATAAAGCTCAAGATAATCTGGCTTCTGCTTTTAAGGAGTTGTGATCAACGTGGGCAAATCTGATTCCCAGCCTGTGACTGATCAGGGGCAGCACACCCCTTTTGTGCTGCTCTTCCTGGGGACAGGCACCAGTTGTCAAAAAATCTAGATTTCAGCAACAGATGACTTCTTGTTGGATGTATTTTAAAGACTCATCTAACTCCTTTTGACACCCTGTTTCCAAGGAATTTTGGGGTGGAGTTATGAATGGGTTTCTCTCATCTGACTTATGTGATGTTTATGGCTGTGTCTGTGCGTGTATCCTCTGTGACTCTTTATCCCCTCGGCTTGGTTTGTTTGTATTTAGTTGAACTGGTGGTCTGCTTTCTTTTGATGTCTAGTTATCATGCTGTCTGTAGATATTCAGTATCAAAAGAGAGTATAAATGCAGCATTTCACTTGCATTGGTATGCTGACAGTTAATAGTTCCTCTCTCTTTGATTACTGGAGGTTGTCAGTCATGTTCCTGTCTGAGTTACTGTGGTGACTTTAGGCTATGTCTGAGGATATAGATAGACCTGATCTAGATTCACATTGGTGTGATTGAAAGGATATTTTTTCTCCTATAAACCTAAATTTGAGGAAAGAATCCATATGGTTCTTGTTCCAAGCATAAGACAGCATTTCAATTCATCAAGAAGTGCAACTGCTGTCTGCCAGAAGCCCCAAATGTCTATTTTATTTTAGCAAAACCAGTTTTATGAACAACGTAAAGATAACACTTATATTTCCTAATATGAATGGTCAGAATAATCACAAGAATTTCTTCTTAAAGAAAACTATTCTCTTACCTGTTTTTCAGGTGATAATCCTGACACAGCCATGTACGTGCTGCCAATTGTTTTAATTTTTTCAATGTCTTGAAATCTCTCTTCACCTAGTAACTAATACATATGCAAAAATAAAAATACTGTTACTTCTGCAATTCCTAATGCAAAATGATTCTACAGATGTGAGAATGTACCTTTACACTTGTGGTATCTTCCAATCAGTTGGAGCAAGATAATCTCCCAACCCAAATCATTCTATAATTCTGTGATCTTACACAGTCAATAGATGGAGGCAGATGCCTTCAGAGAAATTCTATAAGAGACCAAGTCCTCTTATATCCCCTGCTTCCCTCTAGTTACTGTCAGACTGGACACCAGCATGTCCATTGGGTCATTCATTCAATACATTTGTTATGTATTTTCCTGTTCTACAAAAAATTCCAAGAACCAATGGGAAATGGTAAATCCCTGTATCTATTTGGGACTTGCTGTAGCTCTGGGTGTTAAGTAGGTATAAAGAACTCATCAGATTGAGAATCTGGAAGAAGAAGAATAAATTTAGTCTAGCGACTAAAGCACTGAATTAAGTGGGAGTGAAAGTTTGGTCCCTATTCCAATTCTGTATTTATGGTTTAAATTGGGACTTTCCGTGAAATAGAAACCAGAGCCTTACATTCCTTGAAAGACCTAAGAAGAGCTCAGGATGTGGATTCTATCAGTGACAAGAGAGGGTGGGATATGGGCATTAATCACCTCGTCACAGGCTTTTTAAAAATTTATTGCTGGTATTAATGCCAAATACCCTGTGAAACTTTGTGATAAGCTGTATGGTATCTAATAAATTTAGGTATTAATATGGTTAGGAAGTCATGGGGAAAAAAAAGCACTTGACTACGAAAAGGAATTTCAAACTTTCAATTCTAAAGGCTTAATTTAGTTGGGGTTTAAATGCAAAAAATGTCTTCCTGTGGTCATGCAAAAATGTGACAAAATATTTTCCCGTTTCTTTTTCTACACTGTTGTGCATTCTTTTTCCATCTTGTGGGTTGGAATTTCCTGTCCACTAGAGAGATAATTTCATTCGAAGGCAGAAGCATAGCAAAGGCATAAGGTGAGCTGTGCCCTGCCCCTGCAGTGAGCCGGGGCGCCGGGGCCGGGGCAGCGCCGCTGTTGGGGCGCAGAGACCGCACCATCTGTCTCTAATGGGAGCCTGCACAGCCTCGCACGGAGGGAATACAAAGCCATATGGTTAATGGCTCCTGTTCAAGTCAGCAAAGTCCAAAGACTTGACCTGCTTCTCATTTTTCTTCAAACTGCCAGAACGGCCCATTGTGTACCTTTCCCTCTTACAAGGGCAGCTCTCCCGACTGCTCTCGTAAAGAAAAAGATCATTTCCTGCAACTCTGCCTCTGTGAGCAATCTGAGAGCACCACGTGTGTGGGCAAGGGGAGAAAATGGTCTTGCTTGAACACAGTCCGTATTTTCATTTCCAGATGGTTGCTAGAAGCAGCAGCAAGCAGCACACTAATTTTAAATTTATAATAAATATCTAAAATTACTCTTTTTAGGAAAGAAAGAAATCATTGGCTGTGGCATAATTTAGAAAATGATCCCAAGTTACGGGATTTTTCCTCATTCATTATTGTTCCAAATCTCCTGTTTGTTTCTTTATTTCCCCTGCTTTATCTGGCCTGTTTGATATCTTCTTTCCTTCTTCATATAATGCCCTATTTACTAATTACTTTCTTCACGGTATGACAGGATGATGGATTTTGATATTGGGGAAAGATATTCCAACTCAGTCCTAAATCATCTGCTGTTTGCTAAAACACTTTAAATAGGCTGCTAATTTAACATGATAGTCCAGGGACACTAGAATGTGGTTTGTATCTAAAAAGCAACTAATGGCTTGATGCTGCAATTCATGCAAAGCCAAGGTTATGTGGAGGTCAGACCCTGGAATCACATGGACAAAACAGTACAAATAAGAATATTGCAGGCCATGGTACACAGCTGCAAAGCAATCAAAGGATCTGAAAGCGGGGTCCAGTGTTCTGTTGAAACCTCTGTTTGTGGCAACAACATAATATATTAATATCTGTTGTGATATGCACTATGTAAATCACTGCAGGATAAAGAAAATGCAAGAAAATAAAAGAATCTGTGAACAAGAAAGCTCTTATGAAAACAAAAATCCCAACTGTAACATTAAGATTGATAATCTATCTAAATGATAGATTAAAAAGACTAGAATGAATAATGCATTAGAAATAAAATTCCTTCAAGACTCATAATATCAGCAAAAGTGTTTCAATGTTAAGTTTTTGTTCTAATGTCTCTAAGAATGGGAATGGCCATGCATGTGTCTTAGAATTACAGTCATATAAAAAATAGGTAATTATAAAAGTAGATTTTCAATGTTCAAGTTTGTTTCTTTTTGTCAGTCCTGAAACCAGCACCTCCCATTCTGCCTCAGCTGGCAGGAAGGCTGGATAATTTGGAAATCAAAAAATTATGAACCATGAGGGAAAAAGAACAACTCAGTGAAGGTTATATTTTGACAGAAGTCAACCACCTATTCTGCAAAACTGGCTTTTGGACTTCATTCTCCCACTCTCTAAGGAACAACTCAGTGAAGGTTATATTTTGACAGAAGTCAACCACCTATTCTGCAAAACTGGCTTTTGGACTTCATTCTCCCACTCTCTAAGGAACAACTCAGTGAAGGTTATATTTTGACAGAAGTCAACCACCTATTCTGCAAAACTGGCTTTTGGACTTCATTCTCCCACTCTCTAAGAAAGACCCAGTCACAGTCTGACTCCTCTGTGGGCACCTACCCTATGCAGTTTTCAGTGGAAGTTTCTGTTCCAACATTCACTATTCATTCTTTTTTTTTTTTTTTTTTGGTTTTTTTTTTTTGACTGCCTTTGTCCTTCTAGATCTATTTCATGGAAAGAAAAGTAACAATTCCAGACTGTAACCTTGTTGTGTTGCATTAACAAAGAAAACCTTCTAAAAAGAAGAAATAATCTAGATTTCCTTCTTGTATACCTATCACATTTCCAAACCAGGTCAATTTGTATTTTTACCACAGATTTCATTCAGAAACATCATTTTGGCCCTGTGGACATATCATCCCTAATATTATTATCTCTGTAAGGAAAAGAGGAAGTTCATGGTGAAGAATCTGACCTGAGCTTAGGAACTCAAATCAGTTGTCTAAAGATATGTTTAGTGTGATCTAGAGCACTCTTCCCTTGAAATGGCATCCCATGTGAGCATCCCAAATCACCTAGGATATATCAAATGGCTTCAGGTGCCTATGTCTTACACTCCTGTGCTAAGATTTCTGCATTAGGGTATCTCTCCAGAGGTGTTCACTTCATGCTGAGCAGCAGTTTCCCCATGGATAACAGAGCTGTTCTGCTCTCAAGCTGCATTTTGCTCCCAGGGCTGTATTGGAACAGCAGGAAATCTTGGCAAGGAACATAGTGAAAAAAAAAAAAAAGGGAGCAGTGACATTGTATAGTGTCAGTCAATAGTTACATGGAAACATTGCTAGCCCTGAAACATTGCACCTGGAATGATTTCTGGTTCCTTTTTCCATGGGTAGGATTACTCCTTTCAGTTGTTCCGTTTGGAATATCACCTTTCAGATTGCTTGGACAGAGTAAACTAATGACACGACCATGCTGCCAGTAGGTTAGCAGTCAGCAGGGCATCACATAATTTCATTTGCTACCTGTACCAAGAACATATCTCTTCTTCAACTAAACATGTCTGGGACATAATACAGTCCCTAATTAGGTCCTTTATTAATTACGGAGCAGGTGTTAGGGGCCTGAAAGTAATATTGTGTTAGGGCTTTGATTAAATCCTTGTCTTCAATTATTGCCACAGCAGCAAAGGAATTTTGTTGTGAAGATTACATGAATGTGCATGACAAAATTTCTTAATGCAAAGACTATTTTTATGAATTGAGTGGCAATCATTTTAATCAGATCTGGAAATAAAAACAGAACTATTAATCAAGAAGCCTGCTGACTGCTGTGCTAGATCTTGAGGTACAAAGCAGGCCTTTATACCCAGAGAGGAAGCAGTGCAGCAGCTTAGCAAGTGACAGAGTTCTCCTCGTGAGGGAAGAATTTCTATTCTCTGTTTAAATGCACAGGGAACCATTCCCTGTGAATTCTTCTATTTCTCACTCATAGTTTTAGTGTCTCACCAATTGTATGGATAAACTCTCAATTTCAGTGTCAGTAAACTTAGCCCTGGTTCAGCCTCTAAGAGCAACCACTCATTCCCCACACAGGTGCACAGGATGGAAGTCACAGGTCAGTGGTACCATATTTTTCCCCTTCCCTTTTCTATCTGGACTATTGCAGTCTGGTGAACAGATTCAATCTTGTTGATAAATAGAGATGGTTCCTGTTCTATTTTTATCACTCAGGGAGATCAGGAGGGCTGCACACTCCTGAAAACTGCCTGCAGTACATAGGTTAAAATTCTCTCTGCTAGGCAATTTTGACTTTTTCATCCTTTCTGGTTGTGAAGGTTTTTTTTAAAGCTCTTCATTGGCCTATGTTTTGTCTCCTTTCTTAGTTCCTCTTGGGCATATTGCAGGACACGATACCACCTTCCAAAGCTTCCTTACAAACTACTTAGCAGAATATGCAAGTTTCTCCTGATTTTCTCTTTGCTTACCAGGTTTTCTCAGCCTCCACCAAGCAATAGCTATATTGGGGATCTGACTTTTCTCCTTTTTATCTTGTCCCCTCCTCAGCTCCTTTTCTGAAATTAACTGGACAGAATACCTAAATAAATTCTTTTTCCTTCCCGTGTCCTTTCCATCANAAAAAAAAAAAAAAAAAATCCCGTCACCTCTGAATTCCTCAGTCAAACAAGAAGCTGAACTTCATTTTTCTCTCTTTAAAATCCCTAATCAGACAAGTCTCCTCAGTCAATATGTCACCCCCACCCTTCGTTCTCTATCCAACATTTGCTGTCAAGCTGTGTGCTTCACATTCAACTGGAGACTCTTTTATCCTTTAATATTCATTGAGCCCATTCAACCAAACCTTTATCTGTTTGTATTTAGACCACTGTTTTCCAGACCAGTTGCAGATATGTTCATACTTCTTTCTTCTACAGAACTAAAGCATTTTCAACGTTCAAATACACCGGTTCAGATTTGTGCTTTTATGGAGGTTTATACTTGAGTATTGCTTTCAGTCTCTATCTCATCAGATCATTCAGAGCAATGTTTGGCAAGATGGAAAACAAGAAAACAAACCTGACAATTGTAATGTGAGCAAAAAAGAGAAAAATCAGAGAACTGTTGGAAGAAAAATAATTACTGATTTTGATAGTTTAGGATGACATTTGGACACTGATAGTTAAAACATTTTGAGGTTTTTTTCTAGTAGCTGGTATTACCTCATCAAAGTCTGCAATGATTTCATTCAGCAAGCGCAGACATTCTACTCCTTGGTTATTCATCTCAGTCTGGGAATAAAAGTCAGCAAAGCCAGGAATAGAAGCAAACATCACACCAACAGCATCATAGGACTGAGAGTATAATTCCTAAAAAAACAATGCAGAAAAATTAAGTGGCAACTTAGGGGAGAAAATGTAACTGGCAGCAATTAGAATAGTTTTCTTACTTTTCCCATGCATAATACCTTAATATCTGATGTTGGCACTAGTATACTAAGGGTTAGCCAGGTTCAGCAGGAGGAGGCTGACAGCTCTTAAAGTTTTTATTGCAGATTTTATGCAGGGATTTTCCATTCTTTGAAAGTCTGCTCTTTCTGCTTCTCAGGTCAAGGAGCTACACCAGCAAAAGTGAAATAGAAATTTTCCTTTTGATTTATATGTGTAATGATTTGAAGAAATGCAGGATTCATTGCCAAGTATGAATGTCAGTTATCACATTTTCTCGTGGATAATTTGTACTTCACACTACTGCAGCTCTTTATAAGTTTGTTTGTTCACAAGTTTTCAGAAAACCCTTACTCTCTGGTAAACTCTGGTTCTCCTGAGGTGACTGTGGAGCTCTTGGTTGCCTGGCTCTGGGAGATGTTCCTGCTCTTAGGGTTCAAAAGGAGGGAGAAACAGAAGTGGGGGTGGTAATAGAGTTATTGGGGAGGACAGAAAGCAGCGTATAAGGGATCAGTCACAAAAGACTATTAGGATAAAGTATGCCCTGGAATAAGCTTATTATATTATTCATTTAATTCCCTCTGGTACTGAATAACAGATTTATTTATGGAGTGGTTTGTGCCATTAAATATGTAAAAATGTGGACAGTTCTTCTCTGAACTAAAGCTATTTTTTAAGAACAAAACTAATTTCAACTTTAAAAATTCCAAGGAGTGCTACCACAACTCTTGGTGTGCTTTTCTTTTGGCTAATATACCACCATCATAGGCATTCTCCTTTGATTCTTTTTTCCCTAGCTTCAGCTTCTGTACTTTTATGTAATGGTGGACACTTTCATTTCTGTTTATGAATTTCCGATGTCATTATGAATTTCTTATGTCATTATGACTAGAAGTACTTTTTCTCAATGTTTTTTTAGTGGCTTTAAGAAATTTTAGTTGTTTGGTTTCATGATAAAAAAGATTTACTGGTGGTTGCCATGCACTTGACATGAACACTTCAGGCCCTTCTTCTTTCTTCATCCTGCTTCTCCCTAGAAAAGCATCCTGAACCTCTGCTCTGCTCTTTGATGTGCTGCTAATGCTTCTACTTATGCAGGCTCTTTAACAATGTGTCTTATAGTAAAAGTGGGGAAATTCTTCTGGTTTCCAAAGCTACTGCAAAACTTTGAGAAAACATGACTGATTCCCTTCCTGCCCTTACCCTTTCTTTCACTGAAGAACATATTCAGGGTGATGGAAGCCATACTCTAAGAACACTCTTACTCCTTTTCATGGGTATGGAAAAGGTAATGCACACATTAGTTTGTGGAAGCTAATGAAAGATTTGATAACGTGTGCTAGCAGCCAAACACACAGCTGTACTCTTTCCTTGGATCATGAAGATGGAAAACAACTGGCTAAGCCTTCAGTTGCTCCATTTTTCTATTTTTGGTGACAAGCATCAGGACAGAAATAATACAACCATGAGAAAATGCTGCAGCACACATTTGGGAATTCATGTTTTTGAGACCAGAGAAATTTACTCAATGGCCAGATGTGAACTGCAGGATTGATCGCACTGAAATCTGGTAGATCTTACTGTCTACCAGCTCATGCATAAATCATCCCCAAGTATAGTTACTCTGGAAATTGTCTTATGAAAAGCAGGGGTGGTGGAATTTAATTCAGTGGCAAATTATTGAAGCATCAGCAGTGATCCATGGGGCATCTTCTTGCTTCTGAAGATTATGATGCGACTGCACGTGAATGAAAGTGTAAGATGGGAAATTTATTCCCTGAAAATCCATAATGCTGATGTGCCAGAACACACTCTTGGCTGGTACTGAGGTCTGCTCCATTTGCAATGAAACATTTTAACCTGGTTGCTTTCACACTCACATTTTCTCATGTGCATAGCAGGGTTTCTATGGCACTTTCATACCTGCAGAGTGTAAAATTTCTCAAGAGTGACTGCTAAAGTGCCTTCTCTTGTAGCTTCTCACTGTGTCATCCTTCCCTAGGTGATACTTGAAATCAGAACACGATGATTCCTCATTGTGCAGTCTAATTCATCTGGCTACATCCATTTCCAAAATGTACAGCAGAAAATTGTTACCTTACTTCCTTTTTGCTGCATAATGAATAGATGTGCCAGTGAATGTTGCATGATGCACAGGCATAACAAGTGGATCTTGCAATGTTCCTTCCCATTATAAAAGATAATTCCAACATTGCAAGAGAAAACTGCAGTTTCATCACACATTATATACATCATATACATCATCATATACATATAATGTGATAATATGCCTTTACTTTGTTTCATACAAGGAGTAAATGCTGCTTTCAGAAGCAAACTCT
This sequence comes from Rhipidura dahli, assembly GCA_013399225.1. NCBI lineage: Eukaryota > Metazoa > Chordata > Aves > Passeriformes > Rhipiduridae > Rhipidura > Rhipidura dahli. Next base: position 277,660 of record VXAC01005022.1, on the reverse strand, counting down.
GGACTTTCCTTTTTCCCTCTTCAAACTCTGTTTTAGGAATATTCAGAGATTCCATTATCATGTTTTTCTTTGTATACTGCAAATGATTTTTAGGAACATAGCCACAAACTATGTCTCTGAAACAGGTGTTTTGTTATCTGCCACAAACAGGCAATTTGGGGGCAATATGAAATGGAAAAAATGTTCTCTTGTGTCTGAAGATATGAGAGCCTCAGGTCTGTTGCAGCTTGCTCCTGCCATAGTCACTGTCAGGGCTCTAATAATACTTCTGCAACACTGGGTTATCATAATGTTGAACTGACATTCTGTTAAATTCACCTATCTTTTTTATGAATGCTAGATTTTCATAGACTCATAGGTTGGAACAGACTTCTGAATGTAATTTAATACATTTTGCTTTCAAAGCAGGATCACTCCTGATGTGGTCCTAGAACCTTTACTTTAAAACATGATTATTTTTCAGTGTTGATCAGGTACCAGATATTGGCAGTATTTGTGCAATGAATCCTATCAAGAACCAAGTTTCAACAATTTCCTGCCAGATCTACTTTTCTTTTACTAATTAGACAAAAATATCAGAAAACTGACACGTACTTCATTATCCCGATCCTTCTCCAGGAAGTGACGGGCAACATGACTGGGTAAAATATTCCGTAGCATGTTTTCATTGTGCTCCCTTAGCTCCTTCATTTCATTGATTTCTTCTTTTGCTTGAACACGCCACAGAAAATCCAGCCTTGCTGTGTATTCAAGCTGTAGTTTCAGAAAGAAAAAAAAGGCAAAAATAAAACCTGACAAGATAAGAGTAGAGATTTTATTGCTATCCTGGCAGGCTGCTCCTGCCATGTAACCACCTTCAGTGCTGCTCAACATCTCTGAAACACCTTGATTTTCTTGCCAGAAAAAGAGATTATTTCTTTGCCTTATGTACAGTGAGACTTTCAGACTAATCTTGGGCAAAATAATGTTTGTCATATTGCCACTATGGTCAGTGGATATAAACTGTCACCAAATTATTTTCTTTTTAAACACATCGTTATTAGTCAGATAATGCAGTCAGACAGAAGATAAGGTATTGGCAGGTATTGATATGAAATAAATGTGTTCCCCTTTTCATAAGTGTTTTCAAATTAAATGAGAAAATAGCACAAGAGTAACTCTAAACTCTTGGCAAGGACATTCTCAAGTATGAGCATCTTTCAGCAAACTCTATATAACAGCCCAATGTACTCCCAAAGAGGACTTCCAAATCTGTGGCACCAAAATGATATAGTTATACTGTTGGAACATGCAGCTATTTGCAATTTTAGTCTTCCAAAAAATAGTGGAAAACATGCTATTTGTCATCCCCCAGAATACTCTGTCCCTGATTTTGGCATCAGAGTCTACAATCGCAGTTTAGTACATGTGAAGTCTCAGTGCCTGATACCCTCAGCTAAAAACTGAAGTTATGTGATTTCCAGAGCAGTGTGTGTGCAGAACAAAAGCTGTGCACAGCAGAGCTTATACATGCATACATATAGATGCATTGTTTATAGATATAAGTTCACATTCATTGAAGTGTGAGTGGCAGCTGTCTGCTGGCTGGACCGGGAACGTGTTGAAGCATCGTGTGGCTTGCCTGAGAGGCACATGTGTGTCAGCACAGGGACAGGCCCAACACTGCCTGAGATGTTGTGTGCATTACACTGAAGCAGAGTTTTTAAGCAGATTTTGAGGCAGCTGATACTGTAGCTTGCACAAGGGGTGACTTATTAAGCTACAGTATTATTGAAAATGATGGAAGTATATATACAGTCAGTAAAGTGAAAGAGAAAATATATTTGTGAGGTCTGAGATGCTCCAATCAGATAATAACACCCAGCAGAGAAAGGTATTATACCAGCAAATAGGTGAATTTTACAATTTTGAGAGACATCAAATGGTTCACCAAAAGGTGCTGGAATTAAGGAATTTTTTGAAATATAATTCATATACCAAACTGAAATAAAGGAGCAGCATGCAGTGGGTGGGAATGACTAAGAGGGGGTTCAGGCATTGTTTAGTGACTCATCTTGGTCGGAGTTTTAGTCAGCAGCAGTCATGAATGGCAAACTCCTCAGGAGGAAAAAAGCAAAGCACTTTGCAAGGGACCTTATATGTTGGCTGTGGTCTAGGGAGCTTTCCTTCCTGAAAGCTAATAGTGACCATGGTTTGGTATAAACTTCCAAAGTCTGTGTGCAACGTGGCAGTGCTTTACTTGCCCTCTGGGTGCTGTTCACATCTTTATAAACAATCTCTTTTCTACCAATATGTTCATCTTCTATCCTGTTGCCATTAATTCCCTGAATTAATGGCAACAAAAAAAGCCCGTCAGAAAAAAAGTATTTTCAACAACTTTTTTCATCATTTTTCAGCTTCCTTTGCCCTTCCTTTTGTGCTAGAAGACAGAGCCCGTACCAGATAACTAACTTTTATCTCTACCAACTAACTGAGAAGAAAACATTAACTATAAATTTGCAAGGAGTATCTAAAGGTAAAGTAAAGATTGACTTCAAACAGAAGCTGCTGCTGGATTTTGAGTTCTTTGATGCTTCAAGATATTTAATGCTACTACAATAAGAGCTTTGCAAAAAATGGTGGTACAGTTTTTCAAAGCTGATTTTTTATGCTTCTCTACAGGGAAATATCACATCTCTAAGCCTAGCTCAGAATAGCAGCAGCTTATCTTTGCATTCTAGATAACATCATTCTGGTTATTTATGGTCCCATTTTAGCATGAAATACTTTTCTTTCATCATCAGTGGACTACCAAGATCACACTGTCAGCTCAGAAATAAAGGAGTGCTACATATGAGGTTTGAAAATAGAAAATACTAAGAAGATGCTTTGCTAAGTTCTTATATTTGCCAAAACTAAAAAAAAATGTAGGGTTGAGTTTTGGGTTTGTTGTTTGTCAAAAGAAATATTCCTAGACATAAATCCCAAAATGTCCATATTTTCCTGCCCTGACATGCAGCTTTAGGAAACACCTCTAATTCCAGTAGCTAGTGAAGAAAAGAGAGATGTATTACACAGAAAGCCCAACACTATGTCCTCTACATGCTGCAGAACCCAACCACTCTGCAGACAATTGCCACATGCAATTAAATGAAATCTAATAAGATGATATCACACACCTTTTTCTCAAATTTAATTTTAAATTTTGGGTGCAGAATTTGGGACTAACTTTAAATGCCAATGGATAAAGAACAATAGTTAATTATTCAGAAATTGAAGGTCCATAAATTTAATCTTACAAAAAGAAAATCTTTCAGTCAATCCATCTAGAATGAGGCAAGTTTTAAACTATCCTACTTCAGAAGGATAGTTTGCAGGTGGTGAGAGGAGAACATGCGCTGGAGGACAGCTTTATTTGACTTAATGTGCTCCTCAATTCACACTGTTGAAGAGGGTTTGTGTGGTTGTTTTTTTTTTTAATGTGCTCTGAATGAAACTTTTATATATATATATTAAGTTGGCAGCCATACAGAGATCTTTAGGTTAACTCTATTATAAGACATTAAGCAATACAATGAAATGTTCCTGGACACTGCCATTGGATGCTGTAAATTGATAGAGATTATGAATCATTTGGGAGAACATGAAGGAGTTAGCACGTCCCAGGGACCATTTCCAAAGGCTGTTTTAGTGCAGCCACCCTGTTTTATGGAACAACAAAGGTTAATAAAATGGAAACAACTTGTGCTCTGCTTACAGGCTTCTGGGCTGGAAAATACTCTTAAACATACCAGATCAGGCTTTTGTAGAAGACAGACATTTACACTCAGGATTGGGATCCTGAAGAGCATTTCCTGGCTTCTGCATAATTCTTGCTCTCCCTAAACTCCTCCGGTGTTGTTTGTCTTAGTACCTTGGCTGATTCCCAAGCCTAAGATTTTTATCCTGACATATGTTAATAATCATTGGGAATACTGTAAGGCTTATCACAAATTTGGATTGTTCAGTTCTTATTAGTTCCATATCTTTCCTAAAATATGCCTTGATAATGATACATCACAGTGCATTGCTTTCCATAAAATTTAAACCTGTGCATTGTAGAAAATGCATTTCATCCCTTGTAAACAATAGGATAATTAATAGAATATTTAGGTATTGGCTTATTTTTGTTCTCCTGTGGAAGGAATGGAGGCTGTAACTTCTGGGAAACCTTAGAAAGTCATTGTAATAAAGTGCATGATGCTGTCTTATTCATCCCAGCATCATTCCTCTCTCACTGCCTGACTCTGGGAATATTGAGAAATGCTGGTATTCCTCAGCCTAATGGCCTTGAGGGGAAAACCTTTAGGGAAGTCAACAATGTCTAAAGGCAACTGTGCTTGGTACTTGCTTTAATGCAGCAGCCCCCTTGCTTTTTGTGATCAGAAACTGCCTCAACTCAGCATGTTTGACACCCAGAGCTTGAGAGCCAGAAATGCTGTGGAGAGAAAACCCTGCTTTTCATGGTTTTTATTCAATGCATTTGTTACTTTAAATCTAGAATTGTCATAGTCCTCTCTCCATGTGCATTGTGTATGTATTCCTGAGACACCCAGTTTCTCAATTCCTCCTTGAGGATATCAGTCCTAAAACTCTGAGACCCCTAAAACGTGGTTAAGATCTAGGTCCATATGAAAGGATTCTTGTAAGTGGTCCATGACACAGATGAGTTAGTACTGGTGCTTAACCCAAATTTTCCTCATTTCCTCAAGCCTGTTGTTTTTTCTCTATAAACATAATAAGTTATTTCACTGTATTTTCATTATTTACTGTTTTTTATTCCCTTCCTTTACTTTGGGATTATGACCACTCAGGCACACTGAAGTTGTCAGGTGCCTTCAGAACTGCACATGTGTCTAAAAAAATGGCATCCAGTTTGTTCCTTCAATTCAGAAATGCAAAATAATTTGAGAAATGCTGAATAGAATGTTGCACACGTTGTTTAAGAGTGCTAGGCAGTGTCAGATGTGGGCTTTCTTTAATCAGATTCTGCATATGGTTTATTAAATTGTGAAAGGTCATATGCTCAAGAGGGTAAAAAGGAGGTTGGTATTTTAAAAGTAATTGTTGTCACATCTTGTAATTGCAAGGAGAAAGGGAAAGGTTGAAGAAAATGTTTACCTGTTGACCATGATAAAATACAGCTAAAAGGAACATTGCCATCAGTAGTAAAGATGCCTCCTTTGTACCCAGGAAGTCTGTGCTGGAAGAAAAAAATCCAAAGTAAAATACAGTTATTGATTTGTCAATGTTGTAATTGTTCAGAAGTTTCATTTCATAAGTGGTGGTTTTTGTTGTTCTTTAAAATGTGTTTGAAAGTTTAATTTAGCAGTAATTAGTTCAAGAGAACAGGAGTGTAATTGGAGAGCTCCCTGTTTGGAGACACATCTTAAGTAACAAAATTGTAGCCCACAGGAGGCACACAGGAGGTGATGAGCTTTCACTTTCAAGCCGTGTGTCAGTCAGTCTCTTCCTGGGAGCTGGGAAAAAACCCCTGTGGAGTGCAGGAGCTGGCACCTGGGGGGGAAAGGTTGAGGGAGAGCTGACCAAGGGAAACTTCCAGGCTGTGAAAGTAAAAACCCAGGGAAAAAGGCTAAAGGATGAACTCCAAGGCAGGAGCTGAAATTAAACATCCCCATATTGTGAGAAGGGTTTGGACATGACAGGAACGAAGTGTGGATTAAAAGAGGATCAAAAAAAAAAAAAAANTTTTCCCAAAAAAAAAAAAAAAAAAAAAAAAAAAAGCAAACCAAAGGCAAACAGTAGCCAGGACTGGTTTTACTGAGCTACAAAGTGGAGACCAGAAAGGACTGTGACAAGGGAGGTAAAGGAAACCCTTGCAGACCACAGGAAGCAAAGATGAGCCAAGCAGGTACTGGCTGTATGAAATCACTGAGGTGCTGGAGCATGAGGAAAATGTGACAAAATAAGGTTAAAAGGGGTTCAAAGCAGGATCAAGGGGTTTCAAATATGAAGAGAAATTACAGTTATGTGAAAAGATGAATAAAAACTGATGAAAGTATCTCTGTATGCCAGGTTTCTTTTAAAAAAGCATGTTTCCCAGGGAGCAGACAAAAGGGGTTGGGGAACTGATAGAGCCAAACTTATAGTAAAACAAAAGAGAGTAAAAAAATTTAAATTTGGAGATGAATTGAACAAGGATACTTGTCAATTATTCTGTTGAAGGGAGATAAGAAAAGGAAGTTGTTATGTGATAATAAAACCTTGAAAATTTGAAAAAAAAAAAAAAGAGTAAATTAGGACCAGAAGTTGGAAGAGATTTTGGGACAATCTTTAGCCTGCCTTGAGATCTAAAACCAAAGCAAAGTTTAGACACTTGGTCTGTTTTCTATAGTAATTTTTTAAGAAGTACCAAATGATATTTGTCAGAGAAGGACTCCTATGACAGAGAAATTAGAGAAAGAGAACTTGCTGGAGACTAAACCAAAAGGAAACTTTCTTGTGAGAGAGATAACTGAACTGACTTTGTGGTCCTGATGACTTTACTGTGCTGGAGATATGCTGCTAAGGGATGAGTCATCAATACAGAGCAAGAGCAGGCAGGAAGCATCCCTGTCATCTGCAAATATGCTGGAATTCAAATGTTTCCTATTTTGAAGTTGCCTGAAATACAACCTCCAAAAGAGTGCATTCCAAAAGGAGCCCTTGTACACTGGCTAAAGGCAAGAGCCTTAAAGGTCTTAGTTACAAACTCATCTGTTATTGAATTTTGTGGTGTTGCAGGTATAGCCACCACAGCTGGATGAGTTTTATAGGGAGTTGCAAACCCTTTTATTCAGCTGGTTTATATAGCTAAAAACCCCAAAATTTTCAGGGCACACAGTCTTGAACCTCACTCTCCTTAATAACAGAGCTTAAGTTCATATCCTTGTCATGAGAGTGGAGCATCTCAGCTGATTTCCCTATGTCCTGGGCTGTTGCCTACTCCAGAGAATATTCCTGTCTCTTTCTCACTTTTCTGTGATAACAGTCACAAAAGAGTTTCACTGACATGGGGAATAGAGGCTACTCTGAATTCTTCAAAATTGTCACACAAAAGAGAATCTTTCTTTGCCATGCCTGGTTAGTGACAATTATCATGATTTCTACTTCTAGTTACTTAGCCAAAGTATTGCTTACTGCCAATTGTCAGATTCCCTGGGGTCTGCTCTGAGTGTGTGACATGTCTGTAGGGTGAGACCCAGCATTGGAAAAAGGAATTGCACCCTGAATCTCTGGGACCTTGCTACTGTAGGAAGCGAGTAAGGAAAGGAAAATGCATGCAGAGCCTTGCTGTGTGTAAGGAAGTGATTGTTGTGAGAATTAATTGTACTGCAAGGCCATGCTTTTCTCTGACTCTGAACATCTTCATCTGGCATGCACTTACAAGCACAAGCAACTGCAATACTACGTTGGTCATGTACCAAAGACTGAAGAGGTGTTTTCCTGAATGAGCTAATTTACTGCTCCTCTAGATTCAGCTACTGCAACAGTAATTGCACTTCTGACTCTGCAAATTGCTGTGGCTCTTCTGTCCTTCTCTTCAGTTCCTCTTGCTGGGAAGGAAGCCTGGGAGGAGCAGGAGGAGGAGGGTGTCCTTCAAACACTCTCCTACAAAAGAGCATCACTCCCGTGTTTCTTATATCTTTCACAACTGCACCTTATTTGTTTGGATTTTATTCTAAAAAATCAGTTGTTTACTCCTGTTTTCTTAAACTGGGGGGAATTTTTCAGTGGATATCTCTGGAGCTTTTAAGAACAGAAACAACCCAAGGTATGTGCATTGCAATGCATATTTTTAGTCAACATTGATAGACTATAAGAGACATTAAATAAAACCCCTGCCCAATATTTAAATGTGCTCACAAAATGAACACTTTAATAAAAAGGCTTGAGAAAGAACACATTATAAATAATTTTAAATTACTCATTGCCTTTTGCAACCATCAGTCCATATGTAACTATGGGGCTATCCAATACACTCATCCTTTGGCAAGACTTGAAGCATCACCTTATGAAAAAGCACTTCCTGAAGGGGGCTGTGAACACTTACTCTCCGTTGTGGTTAAAGTTGTCATATTGCAGAAAAAGGGAAGCATAAATGGTCTCAGTCAGCAGAGAGTAGATGGCAATCATGATGAGAAGTACTGCCAGCTTCAGGACAGAGTTGAGACGAAGGAAAACTGCACAAGTCACCATTGCCAGCACACCAGTGAAGACAAAATACTGAACAGAAAACAGCACTGGTTAATTTTGGGGATCAGAGATAAGCATGTATGTAAATAATCAAGTGACCAGAAGTATAGGAAGATCACTTTGGGTTTCAGTGCTCAGCTAAGTCCTCTTAGGGTCCAGGGCACTTTGAAAATAAGCGTTTTGCTAAAATAGAATGTGAAATTACAAATTCTCTATTTTTCATGGCACCTCCACATCAACAGAAATCCTTTCCTGTGCCTTTATGGCATGTTCATTGCATTATAAGGGAAATGACATCCTCTATAATTAAAAGAGGAAATGGAGAGATTCTGCATGCAGTAGTTTGCTAATGAAAAGTAAACTGGGAGAAAACAATTTATATTCCTTTGGATTCTGAGTTTCCACAAGACTCACATTAATCAGGATGGAAGAATAATTTTTCTACTTTAATTCTTCCCTTGCTATTGAAGAGAGGATAAAGCCACAGGTTTGGGCATTTATTTATTTTATTTTAATCTTTTAAAATTTTTTAATATTGCAGGTCTAGCTTGATTACATTGCTCTCTTAAAATGTGATGCCTGGAAGTTTTATTCGTATCTCATTTTCTAATCTCTTCATTGTCTCATTTTTCTCAATGATTAGTCATCTGCCAAATGCAATCCATGCAGCTGATACTGGATAGAGAGAGACAATCATGGTCATGAGCTGTTCAGATTCAAAATAGCAACATCAACATCCACAGTCCAAATGTAGTTTAAATTAACCCTGATCACACAGCTTTAGGAGCAATCATATTCATTTTTCTGAGTACAGTTTTTCTTTAGTACAGTTTCTCTGTAGGAAAGTCTGCACCCCTGCTGTTCAGAGCATACTGCTGGCAGTATCATGACACTGCCATATGACTTTCTAAGCAACATACTTCTCTTATCTACACATGACCAACACATTGATTTTCTTGCCTGCTTGCTCATCTTAGAGAGAATTTCTATCTTTTTTTTCTCCAGAAGCAAACTTAAAATAACCACAGCAATCTAACTGCTGGTTTGCCATATGAGAAGTTTCTCTCTCCATTAGGTTCATACAAATTAGGTAGTGTGTTTTATTGCACTAGGTTCATTGAATCATTGCTGGATGTGTTTCCAGCATAAAGGTTCTATATGAAGTTCAAAGGTCCAATCTTGATTACTATGCCCCATTAGATCATAAGGTTAATTCCTTTTGTAACCAGCCTCTGCTTTTCCTATCAGCCTGTGGTGTGATGGAAATGTTCCCTTCTTCACAGTGTTGAGCTCCTGACTCCACCACAAGGTAGTGGTTTCCATATAACCTTTGTGGATCCATGCTTCAGATTCAAAAGTACCCTCAGAAATACCTCAGGACAGGAACAGATGTCCGTAAAAGAAGCAGAGGAGTTGAAGGTCTGGTTCTTCAGGGCTATTGGTTTGTCAAAATCACACCATAGCTGTGAAGAAATAAAACAAAATCAGGGCTATGTTGTGCACTGGTGACTAATTGCTTGTCTGGTTGGCTGGGCTCAGGGGTGGGACTGGCTGACCTGCTGCTCTTCTTGCCAGCTCCCCAGCTGGCACCAAGGACTGAATAAATGGACAGTAAGAAGACATACTGTGGAGAATGAATGGAAAAGGGGGAGCTACTTGTGCTGCAGACATTCAGCATCTGAACAGCCTCCCTGTGCTCTCTTCAGAGAGGAAAGATGAGCTCCTTTGGAATTTCCAGAGGACTGATGTTGAACTCCTAAGAATTACCTCTTTAAATGCTTAGATTTTGCTACAAAATATAAAGAAAATTGTTTAACTGGGAGCATAAAATCAGATTGAATGTGTGTCCTTTCTGCCAGCTGTTTTCATCTGATATGGACAGTGTTATCCTTCTGGATACGGGACATCCATCCTTAATTTCCATATCATCACACAGAACTGGTTGTACCAAAACATGTTGTGGTCCAAGAACAGCAACTGTGATGCTTAGAATGGAAGGGAATGAAAATTCATTCATGAAACAGTAGTTCTGATAATGTAATACTGCCTTTTGCTGTTATTTCCAATCAAGAGTATTAGATATAAAGAAAAAGGCAGTGTTGAGTTGAAATATATTATGGTCTTAGAATGCAGGAAAAAATCATTAATTGTTTCATATTTTGACACTTCAAGCAGATGGAGTCTCCTGTTATATATATTAATTTACCCTGTATGTTTATAATAGGTCATTTCATCAACCTGATGTGTACAAGCTAGTTGCAGGTCTTTCTTTCCAACAGAGTTAGAGAATTTGTTTAATGAGGCCAAATTTCTTATCATTAAAGTCTAATTAATTTTGAACTTGGGACTCTTTTGTTTGTTCTTTCAGCAATTCAGCCATCTCTGCAGTGCAGTAGTATTACCTGGCTGGCTGTGCAATCTTCCCTGACACCAGACAATTAATGATACCTTCTGAAAGTTTATGAGGTGTACAGCACCTCTCTGCAGGGCAGAATCTCACAAGAAAAAGTACAGGTGTTTTTTTACAAGAATTTCAGGATCAGAAACTTAATTTTATAAAGATAAGAATGCACTTAAGATTCATAAGACTCATTTGTCCCCCTGGTGAAACCAGAGCTTTAGGCTCTTCTTGGAAAGCATCTGAGTCTTAGACCTCTCCAACTGGCTGCATTTGAGCTCAGTGGACACAGAAAGCTGCAAGGCTGAGGTGCTGTTCTTAAATGCATGCAGGTCCCTCCTGAGCAAACTCTTATTATGGAAGAACTTTGACATATAAAATAATGAGATTATATGAATATTGTGATTTCTTATAGAGAACAGGGCTCAGTGACTCAAGTCACTGTCCTCCAAAATACATGGCAATACTTATAACTGTTTACTGCTTTAGAGAAAACCACTGATGTAAGTAAAATGTAATAATTTTCTTTTGACTCTTTTTGGATTAGCCAACCCAGAAGATTGCAGAAGACACAATTTTAAAAAAGCAGTGCACAAGATGTCAGGGGAAATAACAAATTGGGCATGGATAGTGTGTTAGAGATCTCCTTGTTTCAAGATCAAGACTAATTCTACCAAAATCTGTTGTTAAATATATTTGTTAGACATTATTTTCAAACCTCTAAACTCTAAAACACTGCTTAGTGTTTTAGAGTGTAATGCACAACTCTCCTTTTCTTCAGGAAGTTTTCAGCCCAATTGATTTCCAGACATTTACTGTATATATTTTTTCTGTAATCACAGAAATGAGTGGCTGCATTTTTCCTTCTCTGACTTACTCTCTTATCAGTGATACTTTTGATCTATCAGTGAGATATTTATCACATTCTTGGCTCAGACTTCAGCACCTGTCAGGTTGTCTGACATTATAATCTGCCTAACTTATGCAAAACTCTCTAATGTTGCTGAATATATCAAGATAATCAGGGCCCTATTAATGTTTTGAAAATTATTATTTAGTAATTGTTTTATTTTTATTAGTTATCTAAATAATAGGAGAACTGTAAGATGATCTGAGAATGTATGAGAGGAAGAATTTAATATCCACAAGCATTTTTTGGATTGACAGTCTTTAAGAAAGTATTTCAGCATGTCAGAAAATTACAAATGGTCCTCAAAGGGTGGAGATGTTGAGCAGAAAGTAGAAAAAAGTTTTTAAAAATAGATGATACTCATGAGGGAGAAATAATTAGGTATTTCAGAAATACATAGATTAAGCAATGGATTGAATTTCCTGAAGCTGTGATGCTTTGCCTTTCTTATGTTATCTAAATCACAGCTGGCTTATAGACACAGTTAACAAGTCCTGTAGCAAGCTTAATTACTCATAAATCATCTTTTCCTGTGTAATGTTCCTTGGTTCCCTATAAGCTTACAATATTGATGATGGCTCCAAGAAAATTAATCAGAATGGATGCAAAGATAATGACATTCCTTGCCAGGTAGGTCTCATTAATCCAGCAGCAAGTTTTCCGGAGCATTAAAGGTAAACATTTGTAATCCTCTGCAGTAGTGATCAGCACGAGAGCGGAGTGCAGCATAATCAGGATAGAAAACTGAATGACCATTGGTATCACTCTGGGGAAAAAACAAAAAGAGAATCCAGCATTAAACCTCAACACAATGCCACAGCTGACAAAAATAATTGTGTAAACAGGTAAGGCTAGGAAAAATTGGTTGTCATAAATCTGAGCCAATTAGTCTTAGATAAAAGCCCAGAGAGAGCAAAGTGTTGCCCCTGTCCCATAGGTCTGCCATTGCTTCCCATGGTTCCTTGCTAGGATACTGAAAAAGCCAGGGAAGTAAACCATTGCCAGTGCTTCTGTTTGTCTATGTAGAGTCCGAGTGGCAGGAATTTCCTTTCTTTTGTGACTCAGTCATCCCTTAAGTTTTTTTAGAGCAATTCTGTTGGACCTGTGGGATCCTGGTGCCTTGTGTATATGAATGGGTTTCCACTCAGACTGGTCTGTAGGTGGTTTAGTAGAGTATTGTTTTGTTTACCTCATCTAACAGGTGTCAAACTCACATTATACTGAGGCTCATAGACTCTAAAGTGAGTACAATAATGCAGCCTGTTTCCTGGAGTAAGTCAGGATATAATAACTACAGAAATGCAAGATTCCTCTCATTTTAGTTAATAGTGGGACAATTGCAGCTAAGAATTTAATTGGTTTCTAAAAAAAGCAAAATAATTGACCTACTGTTTTCATGGAAGTCTTTTAAAATAAAACATATGAAAAAGTGTTCCATAATCTAAATGTTTAAATGAAAATTTGTCTCATGTGCCCTATAAACTTTGTTCTTGCAAATGTGATCTTTAGTCATATATTGATAAGTGCATACAGAGAATAAGTAGTTCAATTTCTTTGACCATACCGTTAAACCCCATAATTTCTTTTAGCCTAATTTTAATATTATACTGTTTTAATTTATTCTTTTTTCTTGCTTAAACATGGGACTTGAAGTCAATCGAGTAACCTAGGTGGTTGGAAAATGCAGTAAATTGGTTAATTTAATTGAGGAGAAAGCACTCAGTAATTTGGGTCCCCATTTGTGCCAGTTATTGCCTTTCTTTATCTCTTTTCCCAAGGATCATACCCATGCAAAATAAAAATAACTCCAATGCTTGTGCAAACATCTCCCCTCCTCAGTCCATTTCCCCTTGCCTTTTTACTATAAGGAGAATGATTAACCTTGAAGATTTGAATTAAATAATTAAAATGTCCAGTAATCCAGCTCTATGAAGTCTCACCATAATGTAACAGGAATGCAGCCAAGGAGAAAAGGAAACCCCACTGATACAATGGCAGGAGAGGATACATGGACATAGCAGGACAAGCTTGAGAATTAGTCTGTGTTGGAGCTGTCATTTCTCAGCTCTGACCATGTTTACAGCTAATGGTTAGAGTCCCAAATATTTGCATTAAGGAGACACCAAAGATTCACTGGGTATCTTATGTGAAAACTGAGTATATCTTCTTCACAGTACTGATGTTAGTAGAAATTGCCTTGAGAAAGGAGGATAAATCAAACTGTTCATATGCAAAAGGAAGAGTTAAGGTTTTTTTAAGTAGGCATAAGTCAGAGTATATGTGGGGAAATGTTGATCATGTTGGGGGAAAAGACATAAAAACATGAGAGGCACTTGTGTCAAGATGAAAGAGATTTAGGTGCAGAACTGAACTCCTGCATGCTTTAGCCTGCTTAATTTTGAACGTTGTCTTCACAAGAATGTTTGGATTTTTTATGACCTAATGCAGCTGTTACTATTGAGATTCATATACATTAAATCTGGTGGTGTTTTAAAGACAGTATTTGCTTGAAAAATATTAACTTTTGATCATCCAAACACAATGACTCTTTTAATGTAGCAGGACAGAATAACATGTAATTTGCTTCAAACTTTTTTCTCTATCACCTACTAAAATTTATCAAACTAACACAGAAGAATGAACAAGGTATAAGATTTTTAAAACAAAATTTCAACCTCAGAATAATTTACAGTAATGCAGCTGTGGCTTATATGTACAACTGTTACTCTCAGAACCTCAAAATAAATGAGATTTTCAGTGTAGGAGTCCAGAAAAGAAGTTGGGTGACAAAGATAGCAAACAGGAAACAATTTTATCACTAACAGAGAGTTTTACTTTGGGAACATGTCTGACCTGCTAGATATAGATACATATGCATAAGAGGATTTATTTTTTGTAGTACTAAACTATATTTAAAAACATATTGGAATGAAATGTGAAAAATATGAAAATTGAAGTTTTGTTCCCAAATTAACTGAAATAAGAGGAATTACACATTAACTTCTATTGAGAGCTTCTGGGTAGTGATGGCTTTGACACTGTTCTGATGATATACCATTGGTGTGAAAAGTTATCTTCACTGGGTCAGCATTTCAGTCCAGCAATGTTTGGGTCTTCCCCCCAAAAGTCCCATGCTCTCCAGCACCTTACCCAGAAGTAAAGCTTGCTTTTGAAAGAAGGAAGGACACAGCCACCAGAAACAAACTGCATTATGAAGGGAAGAGTGAATAAAAAACAAAGTTTGGAGCAGGAGAAATATATTTCATCCTGTGTGACTGAAAGTTTTGTGGGAAGAGCCTCTGGACTTTTTGGAAGTCCTAATGCAAAGAAGAGACACAATCCAGTGATGTCTTGAGAGCTGCTTCTGACTATGAAAATACAAAGGAATCATAGGATGGTTTGGGTTGAAAGGGACCTTAAAGATCATCTTGTTCCAACATCCCTGGCATGGGCAAAGACATCTTCCACTAGACCAGATTGCTCAAAACCCCATTAAACTTGGCCTTGAATATTTCCAGGGACAGGGCATCCACAAGCTTTCTAGGAAACTTGTTTCAGTGCCTCATCACAGTAAATAATTTCTTCCCAATATCTAATCTGAAGCTTTTTTTTGAACATGTTCCACCTTGTCCTATTACTACATGCCCTTGTAAAAAGTCCCTCTCCACCTCTCTTGTAGGTGCTGGAAGGTCCTATAAGGTCTCTCAGGAATCTACTCTGGGCTGAAGAACCTCAAATCTCTCAGCTTGCCTTCATAGGAGGCAAAATGAGGGAGACAGTCAGTAAGTCAGGAGACAAGCTGCACAACCCATCCATGGAGAATTATTCAAGAGAGTGAGGAGGGATCATCACCTGTGTAGTTTTGGATACAATTTATCTCACTGCACAGCAGTCTCCTAGATTTATGCAGCTGGAAGGCACCTTGAGATTCAGATTGGCCCATTCCCCAGTAGCTGTGCTTTGATCCCAGATTCTGGACACTGACAGGGAGTCATGTAAGATTAATGCCTTCAGTTTCTCACAGTACAGCAGTATTCTGCAACAGCCTTCTTGCTTTGCAAAGCCAAGTAGCTGTGATCTGATTGGGAACTGATAGTTTCTAACTGTTTCCCAGATATATATATAGACAGTCTATATATGCAGATGTAGCCTACCAGTTCTGCTGTCCTAGCCTGACCCAGCTCTGAACAAAGCCAAATTAAGGCCTTCAGAAAGATTAGGATCAAGCCTCAAGAGGTCATGCCTGAGGACACTAAACATTAGTTCTTACTTTGCACTGCCAAATTTTAAGACCCATCCTATTGAATTAAGGTGCTAAAGGAGCATCTGCATACCTAAGTCTGGGATATAAATACAAAATTGCACCTGTTTAGGTGCCTGAGAAACTGAGACCTTGTATTTGCTCACAATAAATTTATTGGCAACAAAAATTCTTCCACTGAAGCAATTCAATTGAAGATTGATGTGCTTGTCTCTTGCCTAAGCCTGCTTGATCACAAACAAAGCTGAAGTTGGCACAGGATGACCTCTCAGATGAACAATCCAGTATCTGTGCTAAGATTTTGATGGGAGTCTGCTGATAGGATCACGTACAGTAAAATACATAGACAAGGTTACAGGAATAGCAACACAAAACCATAATAATTTTCTCTCCATAACTTCTCTCAGAACTAGGACACCTGGCTGGGATCACCCCTTCATAAAGAAGAGATTTAAGATCAATTTATTTTCTTTTTAGGGGTTCCCTTACTGAAAGATCAAGTGAAGTTTAAAAAGAGCTTTTGCCTCCCCTCTTCCTCAAGTGAAGTCCCAAATCAACTGAATTGAGCCAAAAAGAAAACTTCTGTAAAACAGAAGATGCAGGTGTTTAAATTAACAACAATTTGAAATCTGCTTTTCTCCCTCACAAGAGCAACCCAGTGAAAAATGGGCAGAAATAAGAGTAGTTCAGCAATCTACTCTAGTATGACCTACTGTCCATGTGAGCATATAAAAATTTCATTGCAGGAAATTAATGAAACTCCCAGGTCTCTCAGATGGAGAAGATGAATCACTGCAAGGTTGGCAATGTAATATAATGGATTCATAGAGGATAATTATGGTAAAAATATGGCATTAATTTATGTCACTTAGAGTAATTTCCCCTACTCCATATTTCAAAGAATGAAAATTATTACAAAGATTTTTAAATTCAGTGGTGCGTCTGCCCTGTCAGGAAAAAATAATATGAATGGATCAAATATTTATCCTTGGAGAGACAGATATAAACCGAGAAAAAATTCTGAAACTTCCATACACATTAGGCTTGAAATATGATTCCCTTCTTTAACACACAGACTAAGGTAAACTCTCTGGGAAAATCCCCAAAGAACCTTAGTAATATATGCTCTATGACAATTTAAATAGCATTTTCACCAAATTTTCAGAAATCACCAAAAGACTCCACTAAAAAAATATTCACACATCTACTTAAGCAAATAAAAAAATTCATACTTATTCAATAGAAATATGAAGCATTCACTGAAAACTTCTCATATGTGTTTTTAGGAAATGGGTAAGTTACCATGAGGACTGAATTACAGTTTGTTAGTGGTTTCATGGAAATTATTTCCATGGTTTTCCACCCTAGTATTTTACTTCTCCTGTAACAAATGAATATGCAGTTATCTCAAAGATTCTCTGAATCCAAATCCTGTCTAACTTTGTGATAGTTGGATCAATTGCTCATGCCTTGAATTGCTTTTAGAACTGGAACTTAGGAAATTTGAACTTCCAGATTATTTTCTCATTCAATATGTTTAAGCATATTGAAACCTTCTCACTCAAAACCCCTATCCTGTTATTTTAGGATTGCTCATCTGTTGACAGGCATGCTTTTTTGAAAACTGAAACACATTTTTTGAAGCAGAGTATCAGAACTTGAAAAAACAAGACCAAAATTTGTCTCCTTAAGCCTTGACAGTGATCTGCAGCTCCTGACAGAACATAAGAACTGCCATAAAACACCCATGTGTCTCCAAAAGGGGTAGTGGTAAATATCCTTTCCCTAAATATCTCCCCAGGCTCCAGCAATCAACCTTTCAGGGTATTCTTGAAACCAAGGCCATATTTTTTAAAAAAACCTTTCCCTATCTTTTCTTGTAGGAATTCATCCAATCTTCACTTCAACCTATTTGTATTTTCAGCCTCTTTAACATTCAGTGACAAAAAGGTCCTCAGGGAAAAACACAAGACTACCAGCAAGATGAGAAACTAGGAGGTGAAGCAGCTGCAGGCACTGTGTTTGTGTGACTCCTTCCCCCTCTTTCCAATGGCACTAGACACCCTCACAAGAGTTAACAGAGATAATCTGTGCAGATAGAATTGTGGTTTTTTGTTTTTTTTTTTTTGTTTGTTTGTTTTTTTTTTTTTTCTGGTATGGCAATGATTGATATGGCAGCAGAAATCTTTTTGGAAAACAGGTTCTGTTAAAAAGATCCATAAATATTCCTGTACATATTGAGGAAAAGAATAACAAACTAACAAACACAAAAACAAACAAAAACATCTACCAAAAGTGAATAACTTTAAATGTGTATTGGGAGAAGGGCTTCTAAAAAGCAAGCAAACTTACTAGGGGCAATATAGCAGACAAGGAACAACAGAAGGTCACTTAATACTCTGGGAAATTTCTCAGAGAATTGCAAAACATATGAGCCATCACTGCGACAGGATGTGATTGCCTGCCTGTACCTTACCAACACTCTGGTGTTCTTAGACATCAATGTGCTAACTCACATCTTCCAGAGATTAGCCAAGAACTCTTGCTGCACTATTGCAACACAATTCATGTCTTATTTCTTGTAGAAATAATGTATTTTCAAAGTTACTCTACAGTCAGCTGTAAGTTAAGGTTCAGCTGAGTGTTAGAAACTACCTGGAAAACATGTTCATCTCTGGACATTTCTGTTTTAACACTTGCTCTGTCAAAGACCAAATGGGACCAGAGGCCTGTAACAGTGGCAGTCCTGTTTTAGAAAACTGACCTCAGTCCTTGCACACACTCTTGCGATCTCATTATTAAAATGTAGACAAAAATGTCAAATGATAGGTTTGAGTGTGTGAAATGTGGACACTGAGGTCTCATCTGTGTCACACTGTCATTACCTTGATAGGAATATATTGCTTGGTCAGCCCCAAAGAAGAGAGGAGGTGAAAACAGATCTACCAGATCACCTCTGTGCTTATTAATGGCCTGAGACTGCTCATCCCAGCTGGACAAATCACACTGTCAGCAGCAAAGCCAACAGTACAATTCTCATTTATGAAACAAAACTAAGAGAATTGCTGATACCCAAGGTGATTACCAGTCAAAGATGCACAGCTATTGCTCTGGATCATGTTTCACCAGAACACGCTTTGGCAAATTTTTGTAACACCGAATTTCCACTTAACTCAGTGGTAGTTCTACTTGAAAACATAACAACATAACATCAGTACATGCTGCTGTTTCACTTGAAAACACATAGCTGCAGACAATGTGGTAAAAAAAGTAGTTAATATTGCCAAAAAAGCAAACAAATATTTTCAAACACTTCTAGGGAACAAGCAGATTTTATTGATTCAGTGCTCATCAATCCTAGAAATGTTATTCCACTGTGCCCCCAAGAGTGCCTTCACATATATAGAGATATATTTCTGTATTTACCTGGAAGAAGGGAGCAAGCTTTGGATAGCCGTGATAAATACAAGAACAATAAATGCACACACCAAGTTTGATTTGAATACTTCATCCCGCATTTGAGAATACTAGAATAAAAAAAAAACACAAAAAAGTAAATTAGCTCTTAACACATGCAGTAGTTTCATTAAGGCTGATGTACATAGGAGACATGGGTAAAATTAGCACAGTGCACTAACAAATCAATAAACCTGAATTGCTGTTTTTAAGTCAGACACAACAAATAAATTAATAATGAAATGATAAAATATTTTAACCAAGAGAGCAAAGCTCTGTGATTTTCAATACAAAGTTGTTCTGGTTGGTTTAAAATTATTAGCTTTAAAAATCCTGAGGTAGATACCAGGGGCTTGTGCTGCTGAGTAGAATACCAAACACTTAATTGTTTAATAAAATACCTAATAATCACAGGAACCATGAGCTTCCTTACATGAAGATAAGCACTGGAGGAATCTGTGACTCTGCATTCATAATGGCACAGATGTGTCTCTATGATGGCTAAATTGAGGCCACTCTGTTGTTTTTTCTATTTTTCTTTTTAAAAAATTACATGGTCAGAACATTCTGTGACTATTTGGGATACTGTTATGCTGGAACACTGTGTCCTAACTTATTCAGAGGCTGTGCAGCAAATTGGTGATATGGGCATTCTCCAAATGTAAAAGACTATTTCAGATGCATTACTATAAGGATTTATTGAGAAAATATTTTTCTCCAGCATATCAAACCACTGAGAAAGCTCTCAGGTTCCCTTTTTATGGGAATTGCCAAGAAAAGGAGTAACAGATACATCGATAGACCATGGTGGATCACTTAAAGTGGAAATATTAACCAAGTCCTCAGCTAGTATTTATTATTGGTAATTCAATTAAACTGCAGTTGTTTACAACAGATGAAGATTAGTCCATAGGAATACCTTTTATAATTCTCTGTATCCTATATGGATACCACCAAAATTTCTTTGTCTTATAAGAAATCCTGCAGAGGCTTGCCCCAGTCATTTTTCTCCCTCTGAACAATAACTTCTTTTTCTTTAAACCTTTGCACTTTTAAAGGGGCTGAACAAAAAGGATAACAGAATAAAAGCAATATCAGATATCAAAATGTCTCTCCAGAAATTTGGAAATAGGGCAAATGGCTGTTATAAATGCCTAGAAAGCACTATAACAGAAAAAAAAAATGTTTCAGAAATTTCAGGGACATACACTGAGAAAGTTCAGCTATGACCTGGATTTCACAGCTAATTTGGTCTTGAAGAGAGATCCTATCCAGACTTGGCCTATATTCCCTACATGGACCTTTGTCTGGGACATCATCTCACCTATAAACATCTGGTCAAAACAGTCTCAAGTACCCAGATGGAAAAAAGGTTTCTCACTTCCCTGCTCCTGTTTGTTATGAGTTAGAGATAGGGTTTATTTGCTGGTGTCCCTCATTTTGACTCCTCCTCTCCTGTGATTATACCTTGTGTCTGCTGTTGGCAGTATCACTTTGGCATGATTTTTTATAGTGCTCACAGGCAACTCCACTTCATTTTGCTGCTGGAAACCCAGAGGCACTGACCCTGATTTCATGTGCAAGGAAACAGAACTGCATCAGTCTGCATAAATAATGGACATGAGCTTTTTTCAAATAGGGAAAAAGGAAGGTATGTTCCTTAAAATATAACAAGAAATCCCAACTGTTCCATAGGGAAATTAAGGCAAACTAGATAAATGAAACACAAACATAGAAAGGCCTGCTGTGTTGAGCATTATGTCAAAAGGATGGATGCTGTGTTCTAATCAGTAACAATATTGTGATGAGGAATTGTTGACATCCCTAGGCAGCACTGACATAAATGATAAACGTAGCAGTTCTGTAGCAGTCTACCCCTTAATGACTTGGAGAAGTAATTGAAGGACTGACTAAGCCTCAAGGCCCTTCAAAGAGCATGGGAAGGCTTGTAGCCAACCAGAGCAGTGCAGAGTGGTTGGAAGAACCTTGATGTGACCTTGTCTGCAGTGCAAACCTTCACTGCAGCCTCCCACAGACCCACCTGTGCTGGTGTGACCTGCTCATGGCACACTGAAGGCTCCCATGGCGCTTGGGACTTTTCTCTGCTGGGAGGGAACTATTTGTCCATGTGCTTGCCACACCAGCTGGCTGAAACTAAGAAAGATGAGGTTTCTTCTGTTGAGTAATGCTGCTTATTCCTCACCTCTCTTTTCCAAGGCCACTTTGAAAGGGGAGGAGCAGGAATACAACAGGCTTCACATGTTCCCCTAAAGAAAATATCTGTGCACTGGGGAGGAAGGTTTTTGGTCTTATCCTCACTGCTGCTCTTTGACTCAGATGGGACCTTAAGGATGAAAAGGGAGACCAGGATTTTTCTTCTTCAGGGTAATGGTGGCAAAGCTTCTGCAATACAGTAGAGGGACAGAAGAAGGTGTATCAAGAAGTCTAAGAGAGGAGAAGAAATGAACTCTTGAGAAGACCAAAGAGTAGACAGAGATCAGTTGCTGACCAATGATAGAAAAGTTGCTGAACAGGCACAGAGTTTGCTCAGCATCTCTTGCAGACCTCCTTGCAACTGGAAGTTTCTGGGTTGAAGGAAGGAGGTGACACCCGTGTCTGCTGGGATACAGCATGCAGGAAGAGCAAAATTGTTTTCCCACTCGTATAATTTCTATTTATCTTACCCATCAGAAATTCTGAAACAGAGATACTCAGATATTTAGGTCTAATATTTGAATTAAGAAAATGTGTACTTTGAAATTCAAAGCTCTTTTGATATTTCCAGTGTGCTTACCTCACAGAAAATATGTAAACCCTTCACTTCTGAGCCCAGCCAGATTTCTAATCCAAGTACAAATATGCAGGAAGACTTTGAATAGCTTTATACAAATCTTTATATTGGAAACTTTCTTTAATAAAACCCTATCAGCATGTAAAATTCCCAGCCCTGCACCTATGCTTTACCCTATATAAAATTACATGATATGGTTATTATCAAGTCACTGATATTTAAGTAGATCATCATGATGGTATCTTTTAATTATTGGAATAATCTGAAGTAGTATCAGATTTTCCTGTGAACTATTATATATTTTGAAATTTCAATATCTTTTCTTGCAACCATCAGAAGCACTTTCCTGTGATGAGTTGCTCTATCTGCCTAAATGCTATTTGTGAAAAGAACCTCTAGCAAAATTGAGGGTGAATTGTCTCTAAGTGATAAATCACTTGATAAATCAAGTGTTAATGAGTGAAATACAGGTTAGTAATGACTGGTCCATTTGGGTAAAGAATCTATAAAATATACCAGGTGGAGATCCTGCACAAGTCCTATGGAAAAATGAAGTATGAAGAATTCATGTGGAAATACACATAATGCCTCAGAGAGATAACCCATTCTCCAATGTAACTGCTACTGCTTGCTGTGGAACATACATTCATTCTACCACCATAGATGGATAAAGAGAAATGAGATAAGAGAGGAGTGGGAAGAAGTTCCAATGGCTTAAACTGCAGTGATATAGCAGTCATTTGAACTAGTGTAAACCAGGATCTGTGCCAGCTCCATGGTAACTTTGTGCATAGTGATTCCAGAATTGGTTTGTTTTTTTTTTTTTTCCTAATCTTTCAAAATCTTAAAGGAAGAAAAACAGAAATTTCATTGCTAGTGTAAACCAGATGTCTGAAATTGTTTTATAGTTAAAAAATTCAAACCAACCCAGACTGTTTAAACAGAAGTCCACTATAACTTTCAGATCCATTCATGTCACCCCACGATCCCACATCATGGTAGTCCTGTTATTATTGCAGGAAGAAAAAATATAGTTTGTTGTTCATGTGGTTACTCACTTCTCTGACATTTGAGGTACAGAACATTAACAGAGCTCCCACTGAACAAGCTGAAGGTAACACTTCTTGCCCAGGATCTCAGCTATGGGTGCTGGTTTTTCTGCCTCCTGTAAAGTCTGGGGTGAGGGGCACTGAACAGATGACAGAAATGAGTATTTAGCAGATGCCAGTGCTGCCCGAAAGTGTGATGGCTAAAGGAGAAGCCAAAGGATTTTACATGGGGAAGGTCACTTCAGAGCTCTCTCTGGCTTGAAGCAGTCACTGTGCTGGGCAGAAGGACAGCATCAGCCAAGGGGAACAGCAGTGGGGCAGGGGAGCCCCACAGACATCGACTGTCGACTCTCCCAGCCATTCCATGGGGAGCAGCTCAAGGTGCTGGTGTAGAAGGTCATGTGAGCAGTTGCAAAATGTTAATGGCTAGAAAAAAACTCCATAATTACAGACTGAAAGGTTAGGGGTGGGGGCAGCAAAGGGAAAAGGCTGACTAAAGAGCTTTGTGACATTCCAGTTTAAACCCGAGTTTGGTTGGTTTCCCAAATGGACAGGAAGAAGAGAGAAAGTGGAAAGATAGCATGGAGGAAATAACTACTTTCTGCAGGAAAATGATTAAAATATTACTTTTTTTTCATGACTTCCTGTAGCCTATAGTTAAACACTGAAGTTCTAAGGACAAACCTCTAATTACTGCACAGGCATGCAGAGGGGAAGGGACATTTCCCATGCTGTCCCACAAGAAAATTACTCCTGTCTACAGCAAAGATGACACTATGGTTCATCTTTCCTTAATCCACATCATTCCTTTGTATTCTGGTACATTCCCCATCACTGTCTGAGTACACTCATAATGTCCCAGCACCCTGAACAGAAGCAAGGAAGTTGCTGACCAGAGGCTGTCCAGCTGTTGGAGGTGGATGTGCCAGAACAAATAAAGAAGTGGTGATATTTTTTAAAACTTTACTCCTGCATAATATGAGAGACCAGATTAATTTATGGAACAGAAAGATTCAATCAACTTTACTGTAAGGATTTTGTGTGTCTACTGGCTGGGACTAACACCTAAGGAAATACTGAATGAAAGCATCATTCTCCAAACACTGCAGCCCAGTTGTCCATTGGAAATGTCCTACTGGAAAGGAAATGTATCAAACCTGCTAAAATGTTAACTTTTAAACAGACTTTTTATCATCCAGATGCAATTAAACACTTTATTAATATTTTAAATCTGACCTATGTAATGTGATGGATGAGAGCATGGGTTTTGTTTTAGTTCCTTAAATTGTATTTAAATTGAATTCTACACTTCCCTTATAGTTTTTCTTGTGGCAGATAACTGTGAAATCTAAAATAATAAGAAAGTTTGTATTCTGTACAGGGGATCAGTTTCTGGGCAATGTCCCTTTACACCAGCCCATGCTCAAGCCTTGTGTGATTAAATAGTAGTGTAAGGAGAGGTGAACCATTGACAAGTTTGCTCATTCAGCAAGTTGTCACCAGGCTGTTTCCTCCTGTGAACAAAAAACTACAGACTCTTTCATCTTATATTTTTTTCTTGAGTCTTGAAAAGATTAAAGGTTATTCACGACTTTCAGGACTTTATGTAGTAATTCACATGATATTGGAGATCTTGAATTTCACATCCTCTGGTTCCCTGTCAGCTTTGCATGATGACTACACTGAAAGAATATCTTAATGTTTTCTGTTTCAGCAGATAATTATTTGTGGATAATTTTGTTTTGGGGGTTCTAACTTGTGAACAGCGTAAATATTCTCACGGGGAAATGGAATCTTGTGCTTTTGTTTTAAGAAACGTTTCTTATTTCTTCTACGAGACTAGTAGTGCAATAAGGGCTTAGATATACTTCAAGCAGAATTTTTCTTTTCCAGTTGTCTTGATAAAACTCTCACCATTGAGCCTTCCGGAGGACTAGTCTCCCACAAGTCAAGTAGAAGTGTCTGTTTTCGAGTGGAAGTTAAAGTGATGATGAAGAAGTGAACCTCCATGCTTCCACTTCCCCACTACTTTTATTTCCTTTCAGTCAGGTGCACATAGTATTGGAGACCTGCTGTTGCTGTACTGCAGTAGCATATGAAATTATCAATGAAAGTCAATGAAATTATTTGAGATCTGTGCAACCTCACCCTGTGCCATCAGCTTTCAGAGGCTGTTCTCCCATTACCTCATCTTTTATAACTTACATCTGGATGTAGACTGAAATAGAAGTTAATGAGATCATTTTGCTGTTGAGAAGCAGCAAAGACACGAGCAACATTTTGCTCTTAGAAACAGATTTTTTAAGAAGGATGTTTAAAACAGAGTTGAATAATTGCTATTGACTTGAAATAAACATTGCAGCTGCATAGAGGACATCAGAGGGATTCTATGACTAAATGGAAGGAACATATCTATATAAAAATAGATTTTTTTTTTAATAGAAATGTCAGTTTATTAATATGCTCAGTAATCATTAGTGTCATAGTAACCTGTCATCTGGCAGAAAACTGCTGGTACTCGATACCAAGTTCAACCCGGCCAGTGGCTGTTGTTTTCAGAAACTGAGTTTGCTCAGTGTATGTATCTTCCAACAATGAAATGCAACCATTTCAGCATTATAACACCTGCATCATGTTACTGTGTATTATGAACTCTAGCTGAGCCCCACCTTCTGAAAACTAAAAAATAATGAAAAACAAAGCAAGAAAATACCAACACAAGCCAGAACCTACAGCTTCTCTACTTCAGTGAACATTTATTACAGTTTGAGTTGTGAATAATTCAGCTACCAAGCCCCAGCTACCTTATGCTCCAGGCTGGAGTCTTTAAACATC
Source organism: Rhipidura dahli (assembly GCA_013399225.1). Lineage (NCBI taxonomy): Eukaryota > Metazoa > Chordata > Aves > Passeriformes > Rhipiduridae > Rhipidura > Rhipidura dahli. The sequence continues at coordinate 251,746 of VXAC01005022.1, read as the reverse complement.
AGTGAAAAAGGCTTGATATGCTCTCTTCTCAATTTATCGCCACTCCGTAAGTCGATGGTGTGCTCTATTCGCTTGTTAATTTCCTCAGGCCCAGACTGGACATGCAAAGCTTGTGCAAGATGGTTTGGAAGCAGATTTATTGAATTTCTTGTTAGGGCAGCCAGAGTCTAGGGGAAAGCACATGCAAACAGAATAAACCTGCTGGTCCCCTTGGGTTAAAAGTGCAATGTTTTAGTTCATGTTGCATTGCAAACCATTACAGCATTCCATGCAATTCATTCAATGAAATCTATAGAAGTGTAAAATAATAAGTCTGTTCCACTAAACACATACAGTACATTTAGGGGTGAATTTTAATGACTTCTTTCTTATAGACTCGGAGTTTTGTTGCTGCACTGAGAATTAGGACTATATCCCCCTTTTCAAACCTGATATTTAATTATTAAAGCATGCATGAGGGGAGTACACACACCACAATCACAGCAGGGTATCTGACTCAATGGTGTGTTTTAATAAATAAGAATGGAAGCCATAGATAACAAATCCCACAAAATAGGAGTAATGAAGTTTTTCTTATCTTAAAGTTACTGGATGTGTGTAGTTAAGGAACAGATCAGTTAGTCAGGAGTGAAGAAGGTGACATTTCCGATTACTTCAGCATGGGTTTCAGATAGTATGTTCTTCTTCACTACTGGTATATCTCAGCCAATCTAGATTACAGTTAGGCTATATGATTTAATTTAACTGTAATTCATATTGTTGTTTAAAATATTGTCTCAAATGCATTATTCCTTTGGTATTTCAATAACTAATCAAAGGAAAAAAATGAAAATACTTTTGCTTGCTTCACAAAGGAATTCTAGCAGAGACAGTATGAAGGGTGTTTCATCTTCAGCAAAGAGTTAGAGTTTGCTTTCATAAAGAGAATAACTCATTCCCATTTCATGGTGTCATTTCATGACACAAACCACAGTGAAGCAGCTCTTTCCCACTTGAATGGGAAAATAAACTCTATTACTGTAATATTCCCAAGGGTTAAGAAATGTTGATGAATGGAAAGGATGTAAAACTTCATACACCATAGCATGACACATTTCAGCATTATTATGGATGGGAAATAAAATTCTGCCTGAGAACAGTTATTCCATAGGTCCTTACTGGAAAGATCTTCAGCTACATCTCCTATGGGGCATTGTTGAAACAGGAGCTTAGGATGCATTGTCACCAGATAACCCTGGAAAGCCAATTCTTTTGTATCATGGGATTACATAGGGCAAACACTGTAGGGAGGTTTCCCTTGTTCATATTCAAGCTATAATCAACAGACATACTCTAATGAATCTTGGACAGCACATTATAATATGGGAAGGATCTCAGGTATCCACTGCCAAAGCTCAACTGACAACTTTCCTTACAATCATAAAATCAAGTCCATGGACTCTGTAGTCATATGGACTCTGTGGTCAGCTGAGATGCCTTAGGGAGCTGGACAATAGTCAGGAGCCAGGAGATGTGGCACAAGACACAGGGACACCACGTGCCACTGCTCAGTGGTGAGGACCAGCTGGGGTGTGCTGGGTATCTCAGCACAGAAATAACAGCAATAACAATGGGGTAGCTGCAACAGGCAGGTGCCTTGGTTTTGAACTGAATTCCACCCTTTTGTTTAGACTTCTATGTCATCTTGGCAGTCTTCTAGTACATTTTTTGTGCTCACTGTTAAGCCTCACTGCAGCCACTACTAAGGTACACCTATAGCAGATGGACATTTTAATATGCTATTTTTCCTGACTCACATCCTGACAGCCCCATCAGGTGCCTCCAGCAGCACACACAGTGACCATGTCATGCTTTGAGCTACTCCTTTTGTAAGGTACATGGAAGAAATTCAACTTTATCAGCTGTTAATTCATTCTAGAGGAGGAGGCCTTCACTCTCTTGATATAAAATAACTTCTGTCCAACTTCCTTTACTTTAAGAAAGAAGCTCAGACACTAGTTTCAGTAACAGAAACCTCCATCCATATTGGGCATGTCTGAATCTTAGACAGGAAATTGCACCCTTTGCTTACCTCATGATCAGAGCAAGGGTACATAGTGATAATTGGGCTGTAGACAGATGTAGTTTTTAATAGTACCTGTGACTGCATACATAAAATGTGGTTATTTGTTCCTTACTCATATAAACACATCTACAATTCACTGATTTAGGCTGCCCATAGAATATGAGTTTGAGGTAATGAGTATGGATTGGGATAAATTAGAGTTTGGCATAAGAACTCACCAGGGACTTCTTTTCACATGCTTCCTAACATAACTGGGGTCAAAAGTGAGATACATGTGATCAGTTGCTCAGATTTTGTTGTAACTTACATTGGGTAAAAAAATCATTTAAATTCTATTGGCAAATATTCAAACGTAGAGAATGATTCATTGTTGGGTTGCTGCTACTAGGATTCTCAAAGCCTGCTGCTTACAATGACCTTTAAGCTGCTTAATTAGTGTTATTAAATTCTTATTCTGTCCAAGACTGACACACCTCTGGAAAAAGCTACTATATCCTAGTATAATTTAAATCTATCATCTGAATTTTTTGGCTAGAATACATTATTTATGAGCAGTACTGCCTATTATCTCAACTGAAAAATTAAAACTTACATAATAATTGAATCAGACATGGAACAGCAGATTTTCAAAATCTTGTCTCCACCAAAAGGCTTATTGTAAATCTGTGTAATATAAAATTACAGCTTTTCCCAACACCACTCCAAATTCTTAAAAAAGACAGAGAGAAACTATTCTAAAGTAGATTGTTTATTGCCATAAGAAAAAAAAAAAGTTTTAAAGCAACTGTTAAGCTATGCCTGTTTCAGTCATTTTCATGACCTTTTTACTAGTATTGGGCAGGAGTTGATCAATAATAGAATAAACCCACTAATACTTTATTGTCTTTGTCAGCATCAAGGTCAGGTTTAGCTGAGAAAATGACCAACAAAATGATAGCCTGCTCTGCATAGATTTTTTTGGACTACAGAAATCAAAATGCCTTAAAGGGAAAGAAATAGAGATCAGAAGATGTTCACAGCAGCATGCACCCACACCTCTGTTCCTAAGGAGATGACAATGGAGACACAGGTCAACAAAACACAGAGAATATTATAAGGCAGTGTACATGCAGATACACAGATTTACAGAACATATATAAAACAGGTGTTTTATATAACAGCAAACTGAGCCATGCTCCAATTCAGTTTGAGGAGATGAAGACACTGCTGTGGGCTGACTGATTGTGAAATTCTGTCACTTCTGAGCACATTTGTAAGAAGCAGAAGACGGCTGACAAAAGCAAGACCTCCACACAACAATGTTTAAGGTTCAACAGACAGTTCAGACAAGGAGGAATAAGGATGTGCAGCAGAAGAAAGGATATATCATGTCATTACAGATCCCTCAAATAAAATGAAAGAAAACTTCAGCTGACCTTGCTTCATAAAGACTCATCAATCTTTCAAGTGCAGTGAAAAGAGCGGAGTCTGAGGCCATTTTACCCTTTCCATCTTTAATTTCTCTAAACAAGCAGACTTCACAAAACGATTTTTTTACCACAAAATCGTTGGTTCCCAGGTTGCTGGCAATCAGCCACGCAGTGCTTTTGGAAAACATCTGATCAGGAGAAGTTGCCATTATCTCATATTTCTATTGAGCTACAGATGTCTTTAGAATCTAACTCATCTGCTAGAGAACCTTAATTAATTATGTCTGAGTATGAGTTTTTAATATTTTTTTGTTTAAAAAAGTGAAAAAATGCACAACTTTACTTCAAGTGGTGCTTATTTTTTCGTCCTTCCCTCATATATCAATAAACTACTTTATGCTTTTTCCTCTGGCAAAATGTCCTTTCTCTCATCCCTTTAATTTGATGGCACTGCAGTAAAGCTATTCAATGAGATATACTCTCTGACTAGAATGTTCCAGCTAGTTTAGTAACATTAGATTATTTTTTAATTACTTCTTAGTGGAGTGGTTCAATTAAAACTAAGCTGTGCAGTATTTAATTTCAGTTGGGAAAAAGAAAAAAATCCAATGAACCCAAAATCTCTGGTTCACTGGCATTTTCCCAGTTTGGATACACGATTCTCTTTGCCTTGAGAAAAATTTTTCAATCCTCTACTGTTACGGTACATGTTAGAATAAAGGTTAAAGATGCACTTGTCTCCTCTGAGGCCTCCATTATTGAAGTGCACTCAATCATGCATTCATACTCAATGACATTAAAGGAAGTTTGTCTTACGTTTTGTTTTCCCACTATGTTATCAAATGGAAGTTCAGGGCTCCAGGATCCCTCAGTAAACGTAGCTCCACTGTTTCTCCTGTCAGAGGAGCTGACAGCCTCTTTCACAATATCTTCAGGTAAAGTCAACAGACTCTCCTCAGGTTGTTTAATTAAATAAGTCTCAATGTTATGTTTCCTCAGGAATTCATTGCGCTCTTTGCCGTGCCCTTCTTCAACTTTATAATCCCCATTCAGGCAGTCCAGGGTGGCTTTGGAGATGTGAATCCTCCTGCATAAGTGAAATAAGTAGTAGTAAATACTGATTGTACTTTGGTATACATAGCTTAGAAGGAGGTTTTGAACTCTGCATATTGTTTAACATCATGGATAAATAGAAAGTTTTCTACTGCAAATGATGAACATTAAATAATGTATTCAAAAACATGAGCTTTATTTGTGGTCAGGTACTTTCAAGATATGTTTACATCAGTAAGATGTCACTGATGCACAAAGTCCTGACACAGGAAAAACACTTTGACATTCACATCTGAATCCTTTGCTCATAGTTAACTGTTTAATGGGAGACCTTCCTGAGTAAAATGCTATTCTGAGTGAAGGAAAATTGTACTTCAGGGAAATATGTGGAGAGAAAAATAAATGGTAGGTATTAAAGCAGTTTATGTGAAGGCTTTAATTTCCTTCAGTTTCCTGAGGCAGCTTAGACATTTGAAATTAATGGTCTGATTGCACCTGAATTAGGGAAGTAGGGGAGCTGTGCAAAGGCAAGTGAGTTAATAATTTCTGTTAAGACTAAGCAATGAGTTCAATAAGTTTTGGCCGAAGTTGAATTTAAGAGATTACATACAAAAGAGCTCAAATTTTGCAGTGGTTTGATAGGAATTTGGTTGTCTTCCAACTAAACTATTTTTAAGAAATCTTCAAGTTCCTACATGTAGGGTAAATTTGCAGACACCTCAAGAACACATCAGCATGGTCAGCCATGCTGTACTGTACAATGCAGCATCAGGAATGCAGCAAGAGTTGTTCATTAGGCATTTATCTAACCCAAATCAAATAGTTGTAGTGTCTCCTTAAACCAGCTCATTTTCTAAACTTTGGGTATATGCCACTTTCTCAAACACAGACTTGCATACAGATTCCTAAAATTCAGAATGAGCTAGAATTCTTGATCCTTTCTTGATGACACATGCTGAGGTGCTTTTCCCAGGAACCACAATTTGGCTTCTTCCTGTGAAGGAAATGGTCCTTGCATAGTCCTTTGGGAGCTTCCTTCTGGAACTCAAAGGATGCCAATAGAGAGTTGAATTGCATAATATTGTGATAGAATAAAAGACTATAAGTGTGTATATGGTGTGCATGCATTGCCAGAAAACAAAATGCTAGTTGCATTTAAGCAGTGTGAAGTGCCCAGGAGTATAAGAACTTGGCACAAACTGTCTATATAGAGGATTAAATATCAGCATCTAATTAAAAGATCAAAAATTTTTATCTGAGCCATTTTTAAGCTATGTCAGCTTCCCTGCTTTGTCCCAGGTTTTGTACAACTTTCTGAACTCAGGCTGGTATAAGGATCATGGAGATTAGTAGTATTTGGAGTCAAAAATCAGTAAAACTCATGATAAAACCCACTAAAATGTTGCTCAAATATAAGCAATTTTGGCCTGGACTTAAACAGCAAAGCATGTGACCTCTCAGACAGATTTTACATTTCCTAGCTCTAAGAAATCCAAATAGGCAAAAGTGATTTAAGTAAAGTACTAACCTAAAACTAAAGGAAAAAAAAATAAAGAAAGAAAGAGAAAATGATACACCAGTTGCCAGGGTGACCATTTCTGTGTTTAGATTCAACAAGTATAATTTGGGAAGATTGTGTAATAAAGCCCTGAAATATGGATTTTATGATGGATACGATAACAGCTTTAAGCAGAGTATGGAGATAGCTATGAATCTAATATCCTTAAATGGGCCAAATATTAATAAATAGTTGGCAGATCAAAAGTGTTTTCTGGCTTCACCTTTTGTACTGCTTGCTTAAAAAACTTAAAATGCGGAGAGATATCTTTTAATTTTATACAAAGACAGTACCTTGGGAACCTGAGTATTGAAATCAAAAATGTGTTGCCTGACCTACTCTTGAAAGCATATCAGGCCACAGATGACACCTGTCATTGAGACATCATTGAAAATTAATTTATTACCTAGGTTTTATGCAATTCAGTACTGGAGATTAATACCTACATACACTAAGTAAAGAGTATTAGAAAATGGGACCATGGCAGAAGAAAGTCACTGAAACATCACTGTAGGATCTTGCATGGTTTCCTTCTCAGGTGTTGTGGACACATTTTTTACTCTCAGAAAATCAGAAATTACCATTTTTTTCTCAGTGCTCCTAATTGCCTTCTCTCACAGCAGCTGGGCTGTTGGTGTGCTCCCTCTGGCAGGTGCAGTCTCTCCCTGCATCACCTGCCCGTGCTCATGGGGCCGCAGGGGGATGTGCAGGTACCGGGTGGAAGAGCTGAGCTCCTTGTTTGCTGCTCTCAGACTGGGTGCAAGGATGTTCCCTACCCTCAGCTGCCTCCCTCCACTTTGCCCTCAGGAAAAGGCTGCAGTTCACCTTTGCTTTTGTTTCACACAGTGAGAGCAGGACTGCTCACAATCCCAGGGCAGCTTTCCTGATGAAGCTGCTCTAAGGATGGGAATTACCTCAATATTATAACAAGTAGGGGGGTTTGAATGCTGGTGGCAGGGAGAAGTGAGGAGAGGCTGAAATCGACTTAACTGCTCTATTAAATCTGCTCTGCACACTAGGAAACTGATGTAAATCACTATTCTGAGGGACTTGGTTCATTGCTGTCACATACAGGCTTTGTTCTGCTGGCACACTGATACCCAGGAAATCACTCTGCTCTGACAGACTGAAAACCTGCCAGGCATTTTTTCTACAGCGAGGCTGTGCATTTTCTGGGTTATTCTGTATCACTAAAGGCTGTGCAACTTGCACAAATTAACAGCAACAGGCTCTGCTTTTTGCAGGTGTGGATGGTGAAACTCAGATGATCTATTTGCTCATGTTAACAAAGCATCATCTCAGTCATCTGGGGCTATCACGTGGGATAAGCAGTAGGCAATGAATTTTTTTTCTGAAATTTTAAACACGAGTGACATATGCAGAGTACAGAAGTTGTTCTCAGAGCATGCAGAGTTTCATTTTCTGCTAATTCCAGGAATACATATTAGAATAAAGGTTTACTATGTAGAACTGTGGAAGGGGCCTGCATTTGCAATATATGAAGCACATTTCCTTCCAACTTCCTGGGAACATGACAGCTCTGACAGATCCTGATGTGTGTGTAGGGAGTACAGCACATGACTCAGTTTTGATGACTGAAAATCTCTGTCACTCAAGGCGACAGCACCACTTAGACTTTTTTCCACATAAAGATGTCTGCTGCTATTGTTTCTAAATCCCATGGCTAAAAATGGAATTATATAGGTGATCTTTCCTACATCTTTTTTCAATGGAAGATGGAATTGAAAGTGAACAGAAGATTCCTGCAATCACTACTGTTGATTCAAATTTAGGATTTGCAGCTTCCAAACCAGCATGATCTATAAGTCATATCAGGCAAAAAAAAACATTCAGGTGAATCATCCACATCAGATACATATTAAAAAAACTAGGCAACTAAATGGAAAACTATACATTTTCATATATAGGCAGGTTGAGATTAATATCTCATAACATCTACTGAAGCATCACATTATTTAAAAGACTTCCTAGAGAGCCTGCTGTTCATAACCACTTGTTATTAGCATATTGACCTATGAACACATAACTCTTCCCACATTTTGTGCATTAGGAAATAAAAGAAATTATAGCTTTGTACCTCATAATAGCATTTGAATGGAAAAGGTAAGAGATTATAGCCTGGAAAATCTCACCTAACTGTGAAATTTGGGCTACCTCTGAGGACTATGTGGGCTGAAAACAAAAATTGATCTTTCTCAGAAAATCAAGGCTGACAAAGAAAAATAGATATTTTTGTTTAGTCTTTTCAAATGTCCCTGCAATCTGACCATTTCTACCCTTTTTGACCATAGTGTCACTGATCCTTGCCAACTGCAAAATACCAGAAAGGTCACAGTTGATGAAATAATGTAAGATAGTTAATCTGTTGGCAAGGTGAACGGTGTAATGTGCTGGCAATGCTTCCTGACTGTGGGAAATACACATTGCCTTACCCAGGAATTCCACCTGACTCGAGCTTGTTTGCAATATCCACATCCCATGACCAGACATCAAACTGCCACTTCCTCAGGCCGAGCACCCCGCACAGCACCGACCCGGAATGAATCCCTATCCTCATGTCAATGTCGTGCTTCGTTCTCGATCTCACATATCTGTTAAACAAAACACACAAAGAGAGAAAAAAAGACCAGACTTATGAAAATATATGCCACGCTTTTCCATATCCTTGTGAAAAGGTTATGGTGTCAAACATGATGTCAATGAGCTGTAAAGTGCAGTCTAGCCTGTAAAATGAAGAGAGAACTTTCCAAGTATCAAAGGTATCATTTTATCACAGTTAGTGATAAAATTACTCTGAGAGCCAGGTTATCATTAAACACTTAATTGCATGCATGGTTCAGTAGCACACATTATCCCAATCAGATAGAAAGAGAAAGAGAGGGGAAAAGGTGTCTGAGTGAAAGTATTTTGTTGGATTTATCGAGTGCTTTAACTTGGAATTATAAAATGGGGTTCAGGAATAGTATGGAACTGTTGGAACAGTATGGAACAATCAGGAACTGAATGGAGAGCTCAGAAACAGGAACTATTTTTATCAAACCTGTGTATTATTTTATATTCTACTGCATTTTTTGAATAATTTTAAGTTTTTAAAAAATGTTAATTTATTGACTGGGATTTTTCAGAGTTACTTTTTGTCAAATGATTAATTATTTCCATTAGATTTGGCCAGAACACCATTTGCTCTGTTATGACAAATAAAAAACTCCGTGTGAGTTTAAAATCAGTTTTGTCCATTCTGTGTAATGGTGATGAGCATTTCACCTCTCAAAAAGAAACACATATGAGCATATTTGTTAAGAGACTGCTTTTCCAGTTCTGTTGGTGTGATAATAACTGTTTGCACCAGAAATAGTATTAGAGCTTGTGTTTATTAATCTTTAAACTGTGTGCTCAGGATAGGGAAAGCACATTGCTCCTGCTGGTCCACAAACCTGCTGTGTCTCTGTAAAGGGCCTCAGCTCTACAGGCACTGAAGTCAATAGAAGCACAGCAAGATCACACCGCAGAGCAGACAAAGAATAAACAGCTCTATTTCACAGCTCTTAAGTTAACCACGGCTGCCTCAGATGCCTCAGTAATGACCTTGACAGATACTCTCTAGAGGACAAAAGGATAAATTGCTTACTGCATTCAATACTTGAGCTTCCATTGCTGCAATGGAGCATCAGCTCAATTTCTAAGGGGGAAAGAAAAAGAGTTCTAAAATGGAGAGAAACTAGTTGTATAAAAACGTGAAGAATTGAAAATAAGAAATCAATCTTTATATCCTTTTCTTGCATATTATGAAAACTTGGAGGAAAGCAGGAATATGGTAAGTCTCAGTGCAGTAGTTTGTCTGCAAGACCTGTTTATCACATCAGGAAACCAACAAAATTCAGATATTTAAGACAAAGAGGCCTTAAATAGTTAATCATAAAATAATCAAAAAGATTTGAGAATGCATTTGTCTGTGTTCGAGGAAGGAGGCTTAAAATTAAACAAGCAATCACCTGTCTCTGGAAGATGGGACATGCAACAACTCCTCAGCACTGAAATACTTTAAGTGCTGTGAGAGCAGATAATAGAAGCAAGACCACAGTGATTTTAATCTATTTTGAATAATTTTTATAAGCTACAAAAAAATCTAAACTGACACTCATAACTGTCAGAGGAATTGTCAGTACAACTTCTCAGGATTGTTTCCCCAGTCTGCCTTTATCTTTTGTTCAGATAAATATTTCTCATTTTACGTCTGATTTCCTTATCTTGAAATAAAAGATAATTGTGTCTAGAAGAATAATTGAGTAAAAAGCTTTTCATTGAAAAATGCACTCAAAAAAAGGACCTTGAGTTTAATAAATATTTTAATAACCTATATTTATGTAATCTTTCTCTACACATATATAGACACACTTGCTATTTTTCCAATTTCATTTCTATTTGACCAGCTGTCATGTCCTGTGGCAAGCAGCTGAAGGCTCTAGATTTGTCTAGTTTAGAGAAGAGGAGGCTGAGGTGTGACCTCAGCTCTCTAACAGCTTCCTGAGGAGGAGAAGGGGAGAGGGAGGTGCTGAGCTCTTCTCCCTGGGATCCAGTGACAGGATGCATGGGAATAACTCCAAGCTTCATCAGTGAAGGTTCAGCTTGGACATTAGGGAACGTTTCTTTACCAAGACTGTGGCCAAACAATGGGTCTCTAGAGAGGTGGCTGATGCCCCAAGCCCATGATCAAGAGGTATTTGGACAATTTCCTTAACATGGTTTAACTTTTGGTGATCCTTGAATCGGCAGGCAGTTGGACTAGATGGTCGCCGTAGGCCCCTTCCAAATAAAATAGTATATTATTCTATTCTATTCTATTCTATTCTATTCTATTCTATTCTATTCTATTCTATTCTATTCTAAATACTGTAAATTGTGGCCTTGTATTTGTATCTGATATGAGAACTAATACACACAGGTACTGCTGGAGAGACCACATACAAATGTTGGTGCAACTGAGCAACTGCTCCCCTCTATTTCCAGAGTGTTCACTAAGAATTGCTGGATTTAACTTTTCCTTTGTGATAAAAATCTGCTGATGGCCTGAGAAGGCTTTGGCATCCTCAATCAGCCACACAGGACTTCTGCATTTGTCCAAAACCTCACACAGCTGTGCTGTTGACACCACCTCCTGCAGCGTGCTGCAGACACTAATCAAGGTCCTATCCCCCTTGCCTTATCTGTTGTCTTTCACAGTCTCCCAGCAACTCTTTATGTGCTGCTCAGGTGATATTTGATCTCAGCTCTCCATCAGCAGGCAGAGTGGATTTGGCTTCCTGCCTGCTCCCTTTGGCTGAGGGACATTCTGTTTCTCTGTCTGCTGCAGTGCTGGTGCATATGCAGGGCTCTGTCTCTGCATCCTCCTCTTGTCAGGCACAGCAATGTGCTCCTGTGTTGATAGGTGGGGAGGTAATTGCAGGAGGGGACCTGATTTCATGAAGTCACAGACAGTCTGAGATATATTTAAAGAGCCCTGTCCAGGACATGAATCAAAGCACAAGAGTGATCTAGTCTCATTCAAATTACTTTATTATTTGCAACACAAGATTGAAAGCAGAAGTGTTGAGAAACTGTTACAGAAACACTAGTTTTCACAAAATTTCAGTTTTAAGATATTAAATTGAATAAAGAAAAAGATGTTTAATTTATTTGCAAATTTTTTTGCAAAGAGTAAAAAGTTTAAAAGGGAGGTGATTTGTTAGTATGTAAAAAGCCATGGTATTATAATTACTCCTTTTCTTTAAAATTGGGAGTGATGTGGGACAAAAAAGATTTCTGAAATATGTAAAGAAGGGAACTTAACTGTGGTCAAATCCAGCTCCCTACCAGCCAGACTACCACATACTTTAGGAGGTCTTGTTTATACACAGGTATAGGGAAAACAAAGCCTGAAATAACAAAGAGTGGATCACCTTCATCAATAGTGGTAGTTCTAAGTTACTCACAAAAAAACCTTCTGTTAAATAATAGCATGTACTACATAAAAAAATGTAGAGAGAAAAAAATTAAGAGTCCATTTTGCATAAGCTCAGGTTCCATGTCTATTAATTCTTCTCTAATTTATTCAACTATCAGTGAAACTTCTAATTAGAAAATTTATTCACTTCAACTACTCTACAGACTCTCTGGAGATACATTGACAAAGGGCATTTTAGAAGATGCATTATTGATGATCTATAAAGCAGCCCTCTTTACCTCACAAGTGCTTTGATATCTTATCCAGGATGAGGTAACTGTGACTGATGCTATTCTTGCCATTCATCTCATTTCAGTCTAGCCAGAGATAAAACATTCAGTGATTTTAATTGGATCTTGTCATTTCCTTCTGGTCAGCATTCCTTGACGGGTATTTGATTTTTGTGGTGTTAATTGAAACCTTTCCTATTTGCATGAAGAAGATGAGCTAAAAGACAGAAATTTGCTTTTTAACCTTTTCTGTAGCTATCAAAAATCTGAATGCCCTGGAATTCAGGCCTTGCAGATTGAGAGTGACCCACTGTCTGCTTCTGTGCTGACCAGTTCAACTGTGCAAGGTTCTGTCTATGCTTTGAGATACTTAAAACAACCCCAGAACATTTTTTTCATTCTCCACAAACCCTCTCACAACCTGTTCCCAGGTTCAACAGTTTGCATGTGATTAAGACCATTTCTAGCAGGTAATTTGAATGCAACTGCCTGGTTTTGGAAGCAAAAAGACTTCAGAAGAATGGAGTTGGCCTGCCTGTTCCACTTTTAGTGACAGCTGAAATTCTCTGGGGTTGTTCAATTTACCCATCAAGACAGTCATTATCATCCTCATGCAGGTGAATTAGGAAATTCTATGTATTCTGGTTGAAGTAAGTAAGGGTCTTAGCTGACTCTGCTGTGAGCAGAAGAATGGACAGGTGATCTCCTGGTGTCCCCTGCTAACTGTCCCCTTTGATTGCAAGGTTCAGTTATATAGAGAATGTTTGGGCTGGACTCAACAGAATTATGGAATTTTCCTAAAGAAATGCAAATGCTTTATGGTGCTGACACGAGAGCATAGCAGATGAGGTAAGTGACCTTTTCAGTGTGACTCTGGGAACTGTCATGCTTGTGAAGGGGATAGCCATTATTTTAAAAAAGCTAGCTAACAAGATACAGTAAACTACTGAACAGTTTGAATAATACAGCACAACTCATAAGTGACTTACAAGATGCAACACTTCAGAGATGAACTTTACACTGGTTGAATTTACAATTTAACATTGATACTTTCCCAAGGATCTTATTTAAAATAGCACCAAGATGAGTTTACCTTGGAGTTAGACCTGGAATCTAATGTCAGCAGAAACTATTATCTGGAGAAGTTTCATACTGTCAGACCTATCACTAATGTAACTGAGTTGCTCTGAGTTCAGACAGACACTGTAGCTACATGGGCAGAATTAATACTGCTGCATTCCTGTTCCTTGTGTCAGCCTGCTCTGAACGACAGGAAAAAAATACAGCACAAATAACTATACACAATATTATTAGAAATCTGCTTTTTNTATATATACACACTCCTATGTCATTTTTCCTATATGACCTTGATTGTGTTTGCTGGTGCACTCAAAGGGAAGAGATCTCAGAAGTACATGAGCCTATTCTTCTCTACCTGGTTTAGTTCATATCATCATCCAACAGCAAAAACAGGGAAAGCAAAGTGTCCTGGTGCTCTGTCCATTCACAGTCAGTGGCTCAAATGCACAGGTGGAGGTGAAGATATGATCAAGTCTCAGTGTGAAACCTAATCAATCTTAGAACTGTCTAAAAAGTGCTGGCTGAACTTGTGAATATGTCACAATACCCCTTTCCACCACCACACAGAAATGAAGGTAAGCCTCAGTTTTTGGGTTTGTGACAACATTCTCTCTTCTGTGCATCAGAGCTCATTGTATCATAGGCAGAGCCTTGTACATCACAGGAGAAATAATCTGGGGAAGGAACACAGACCTGGATGAATAATATAATTATATAATTATATAGTTAAATAGTTTATTAATAATGGTATATGAAATCTGGCTCTTTTGTTGCCTGAATAACTTCTTTGACTAGCATTGATCACTTCATGATTTTTGTTAATACTCAACAGATGATGTTAAAAGCACTTTTTTCATGCTAAAAGCAGGAAACCTGCCAGGACAATCAGGAATTTTTGGTTGTGGGTTTTGTTTGGGTTTTTTTTAGTTTTCCTTTTTTTCCCTCTCTCATGAATTTGCCTTAATATTAGTACTTAATTACAGACTTTTAATGAAGACAAGCTGTTATCTAATTTCTGGAGTTTAGCCTATATTTCTTGCTGGGACCATTTATTCTGTCATGATAGTTACTCTTTCAGATGTTATTTTAGTGGCAAATGATCCAACAAATGAAACAACTCAGGACTCCTTGATTTACCACACAAATATACCAGCACAAAGGTTTGTTTGAATTTCCACTGTTGTATATAGTGTGCCATTTACCTCACTACCCCATGAGAGCGAGTCCTTGAGGAGCTGAGTCTCACACAATCTCCCTTTGCCTCTCCTCCCAGTCACAGAGATTTTAGGAATAAGGACATTCAAGAAGGTGGTGTTATCCCTGACAGCCACTTAACTTGGGTGATAATTGTTAAAAGGAAACATTATCATCTGATGATGAAACATTCCATTGGTATCCCATTTCCAACAACAGTCAGTACAGACAGGCATTGATACAATAAAATTAAACACAATGAGAGTTATGCTGCATGTGAAAAGACAGGAAAGACAGATGAATAAAAGAACTTCTCATGAAGAGCTTGTCCTTTTTACTTTAATTCATATTTCAAGCTGCAGCTAAACAGAATTTACAGGTCCTTGGGTTTGGCAGTACGGATGGAGTTAGGATTTTTTCTCACGCCCAAATGTAGTGGAGCCAAACTGCCTTACTTTGGAGTAAAATGTCAGATTCCATGGAACCTTCCAGTGGTTAAAAGTCGACCATCAATTTTCTCAACAGTTAAGGGAGCAAAGAACAAGAAGACAGATTGGAATAACAATAATAGTGCTTCTTTTATGAGATTTTTAACAAGGCATGGTGATATTAAAAAAAAATTACAGAGAAAATAATGACCTTTCTTGGATTATTTTGCTGAGTTCTGAACAGTTCTTTTCATCTGCAAAAAGAGTAGTGGAGCTGCAAGACTCAAGCTTAAAATCAGTTTGAAGGATCTCAATTGACAAGAAATTAACAATTCAGCTGTATGGATATGAGCTGTATGAAAAAACTTAGAAGTCCCTTGTGAGAAAATGTCTCCATGTAGATTTATTTTACATGTTGTGTAATGAATGGATTTGACATTCTTGTTCTATTCCCTTTGGCCATGCAGTCATGAAGGACAATAGAAGGAATATTCAGCCATTGTTTCCTGAGATCATCGGAGGTTTTGGGTGCTGCCTAACTAGAAGGGCTGTGCTGATCAGTGCAATGTCACCAACCACCTGTTCTCTCCTGTCAGTGGAGAGAAATGCTTGTCTGTATAACTTCAATGCAGCTGTCAGATCTGAATGATGGTTTCTCATTTCTTGAATCATCTCCCTATTACTTTAGACATAAAAAAAAATATATTTTCTGAAATCCTTGGATGAAGATAAAAAATTTTCCAATCATCAAAATATCATTTCCATCACATTTTAAATATGGCAAAATTCTGTGGGGACCAATGTGATAAAAAACTCATTTTTCTAAAGAGAGAATTTTTTCATCTTAACTGTGAGAGCTATCTACTTCTTTAATTTAATTAATAGACTGTAGATAACTCCAAATTCCTCAGAAATGTGAGCAGAAGTATTTATAATATTTCATGTCAGGATTGGTACTCCCTGTCAACTACATAAACACACACTAAGATAACATAAGGCTCCTATACTCTGAACAGAAAAGCCTGAGGGAAGAATCATCATCATTGCATAGACAGAAAATCAGATACTGTGTTTATCGAATAAATTGGAGGTAATCTGAACTGAATTTATCTGCAATGGATGACCCAAGTCCTGATGGACTTTGGTGTCATGGCTCCAACTGACAGTAGCTTTCATTTAAGATACTAAAATTAGAGCACCATTTCTACTGGATTACTGCCTTCAAGACCTTGTTCATAGAAGGGCATGGGGTGTTACAGATTTCCACATGTGTAAGGAGATGGAGAGAAATTTACTCTCTTAGCAGAAAAAGGACTTACAATGGGTTGGCTGTGGGTGGTGTTACCAAGGAAATGCAAAAGATTTGATGTGTGTGCCCAAGAAATTTTAACAATGCTGCTAGATTTTTTATCTCTGTATTCTCTAATTCAAGTTTCACTTTCACTGTGGGGATTCCAGAAGCAAATTATTGATTGCTTTGTTCAACATTTAGCCTGTGATAATTGAATCCAGCCTTCTTAGATATCACTGTTGCATAATCATTATTCGGTTACATTTTCCATTAATTAATTTTAGTCAAATTCTTTCTCTATTAAGAGCTCAGTAATGCAGCTGCAGTGTGCATTAACTGACTGATGTATGTCATGAGACAGACCCAGATAAAAGGGGCAAAGATGTTTGGAAAAAAAGCAAAGAGATTGAACAGCAAAATATCCAGGGAAAGAGGAGAATGCTCATGTTAGGCAACACTGTTTTAGGGAAAACAGCAATAGAAAAAGAATTTGGATATGAGAAACTCAGTAATTTTTTAATTGATATATCAGTAAAAACCTATAAGTATCAAAAAGATGGACAAAACCTCTCTTGGATTATTAAATGTCAGCCACTGTCATGGTAACTCATTGGACAAGCTCTACTCACAGGCTGCTGAAACTTGATTATTATTAATTGTAATTGCATCAAAATACAATAATCTATCAGCAACATAATTATATTTACATGATGGGAACACATTCCTTCATGAAAACACTTCCATTGCCTGTGGATTTAAGCAACAACCTAATTTAGCAGGTAATTTAGTTCATCTGGCAAATCTCAGTACTTATGAGTTTGTCTATGAGCTAGTTTCCAAGCTAAAGGATAGCCAAAGCTGTCTATTTTGTGTTTATATTGTTATTTAACTTTATTAAAGGGATTATAGGAAGCAATTCAGACTCCTCCTCTTCAATCTCCTCTTGAAAATGACAACAGTACAAAGTGAGAGCTGCCAAGAACTGTGAAACCTCTCAGTTGTGCACACAGCTATTGTGTTACATCTCTGCAGTAGCACAGGTTAATGAAATCATTTCAGTAACTGTTCCCATGCATTACATGAATCAAAAAAGTCCTGTTCCTTTCACAGTGATAATGTGAGACTTCTGAACCAACATAAGCATTACTTGTCTAGCAATAGCATTCTTCTGTAAGAAGTTCAGGACACTGGCAGAAACAGTTAATCAGGGGAAAAAAAAGGCATTACCTGATAGTTTTGATCATGCTGAGTCCCATTTCAACACAGCAGTGTGCATGGTCCTGGCGAGGCTCTGGGAGCCCTGACACGCAGTAGTAACAATCCCCCAGGATCTTTATTCTGAGACAATGATGTTCCTACACACAAATGTATCAAAGAGAAAGAAAATATTTGCATTATTTTTTCATAATTTTAAGGTGACAGAACAGATGGTTGAAAAATTACTGGAAAAAAACCCAAACCACCAACGCCCCACCTTGTTTCTGGATGTTTCCTTCTTGACATTGGTACAATTGTGATTTATATCACTTTTGAAATAAAGTATATTTACTTTTGCAGCAAAAAAGGGTATAGTGATTTTTCTTTTATGGTAATCAGAAATGTCCTTGCTGATGGGAAGAAAGGTTTCATCAGAGCTAGGTGGAACATAGGCCAAGGATTCCGAAACGCCAGATGAGATAATGAGTAACCCAATTTAGGCAATGTTCCTCCAGGGCATCCTTTCCTGCCCAATTTTTACACTGGAAATAAATGAAAAACCTCTTTCCTCCCACTGATAATTCCTTCCCACCTAAAGTTTCCACAGTCACACTCAAGTATTCCCAACAGCTATAGGAACTGGTCAAGTATCTGCATGTCAGAGAAGGTGTCTAGCATCAGGCTCATGCTGGGGTGAAATGAGGTTTCTTTGGCATGCAGCTAGAGACATCCTTTACCCTAAGAGCAAATAGGGAGCTTAATTTCAAAAATACATAATAACAGTATCATTACCTACTGAAACAGAATATTATTTTGTGACTTGATCATTATTTTAGGGGATCCTTTACTTGTGAGAAGAAATACGTGAGTTGCTGAAACTTTTGCAGTTCCCAGCCCAGCATGTGTGACCAAGATTACCTGCAAATTAGGGCCAAGTATTCTGCTGGCTGGGCCCTCACAGGAGGCAATCAATGCCCAGGAACAGGGAACATTACAAGTTGTGTCAAGGAAGTGTTGTTATGATGGAGAGTAATAGAAATACCGAGTGTAGTGTTAATAATCAATCAGTAAAGGCTCCAGTGACATGTCATTAAAAAGTAAAATTTAAGTAGGATCTAGGAGCAAATGTGAATGCTGGCTCTCCCAGGAACTGAGTATGGGTCCCATTCAAAGTTTTGTTTAGGAAGAATGAAGCTTTGTAGTCAATGTCAGACAAGTATTTCACAATCCTGGAGTGGCACAGGGAGCTTACACACTTGTACCCAAAGTTTTTTGTGAAATCAGCTGAAGCCTTAAGCATACCAGTGAGGGTAAAATCTGCTGTGGGCACATAGCCAAAGTAAGCTGATTCACCCTGAAATCTCCTTAAATCATCAGTAGGAACTGACTATGTTTGAAGCTTTGGTTTAAGTCTCCAGCTCATACCAGTACTGCCTTTCAGAGTGCGATGCCTTGCTGTCCAAGTTCCACACAAAATTACACACCAAACTCAGGCTTCTAAAATGTCAAAATTCATATGTAACTCTCCTCTTTCCTCACTCCCTTCTTTTCAGCCGCTCTTCAGACCCACACAAGAAGAATGGGCATTTTTCATATGGCTTCAAATGAAATTGTACATCCTAAACCCCTCCAAAACAACATTTTTGTTTACACAGTTTCCCTATCAATGGAAAGAATTAGAGATTTGATTTTACCACATTTTCCACCTATGTTTTTACTATAGAGTGAAACTATGAAACATAAAAGTTTATAGACTATGAAACATAAAAGTTAATTCACAGGTACATGGGACTCAATGACACAAATCAGTGCATGCCAAACAGTAATGGGCTTCCTTAAGCTTCTCTCTGTGTTCCTTGTTAAGAAAAAATGCAAAGAGATGAAGAATAAACCACAGATTCTAGAGCTCTTTGGCTTTTCTAAAGGTCCCACTCAATTGTTTCTTACTCTAAGCGATGTTTGCTTTTCCATCTACAAAGTAAAAGGATCATGTATGATGTCATATTGGTTTGACTGAGTGGAATAAATCAAAAGGCAGCACTTTAACTCTTCAGAGCCACTACAAATACTTTACAAATAATAATCTCATAGTAGAATGGAGGGGAAAAAAATGGGAAACCAGTCAATTTCTCCTAAGGAAAGAAAGAATGGAAGAAAGAAAAGAAGAAAGATACATCTCAAGTATTATTATATTTTCATTTTGCAATTGCATTTTTACCTTCAACATTTATTATACCTATATGATGATATAGAAAACCCCCATTAAGTGAGAATTTCAGCACAGTTAAAGACCATAGTCTACAACAGGACAAGACTGCTGTCTGGTTCATAATACCTCTCTGAAACTGGTTAAGTGCTGATTTCAGTTAATTCAGATGACACTTACATCACCTTGCTGTATGTGTGAAATTCAGAACCAAGCAAACAATTTCAGAGGGATGCAATTTTCATAACAAGAAGCTTAACGCATGACAAGGCCTGCTAATGAGGGTCTGATATATGCAAATGTGAGTGCATGTGTGTGACACAGGAAATCCATTCAACTAGTCATGATTGTTTTCTTTTCCTTGTCATGTGATGTCACCTGACTCAATTGCCAAAGCTCAGGAAGTCATCCACGGAGTGTGATATCCAAATGGAGATGCCTGTGTCAGGTGTCCCCGTGCCAGCTAGCAGAGGAGCTTGCCATTGCAGACCAGGGAGAGCCAGGCAATGCAGTCAGGGGGGCCTGGGGACGCATTTGGCTCACAGCTAAAGCAGTTGGCTGGGCTTCAGTTCAGCTGTCTGTACCTAAACTCAGCATGTATCTGTGAAACACCCACACAGGACTAACAAACGTGACATAAGATTTATGTCCTGTGGAACATTACAGGGGTCAGGCAAGGTGTCTCTACTGGCACAGGAAGGCACAGGGAGCTTTTAAATGACTCCCTGTCTTCCTAATTTTTTTTCCTGTTAATCAAATTATTATGGCCGTTAAATGTGATCTGTGTTACAGCCTGACTGTATTGCTTTTACATTTTTTATTCTTCCCTAATTATTCCCATCATACTCATTTCAAAAGTAAACTGTGGGCTTTTTATCACTGGAAATATTTCATCTAGAGGAAGATAATTCAACGACTCTCAGGAAGGACAGAGGGGTAATGGCATCTGCCTTTGGCAGAGGAGAATTCCCTGGTCTCATGAGATTCCCTCAGATAACTCCGTAGTTTAATCACATCTACAGTTTAGATTGGAGGCTTTGTCAGACTGGCTGTATGAGAGCATTAAGGTTAGATTCATGAATAATGTGGGCAGCCATGCTCCATTTTTAAATAGAAGACTGAGTTTTTTAAAGGCCTGCCCACTTCTCAGTGGTATAAAATGATATTAGCAGCAATCAAAATTTTCCTCACACTGTAGAGCTCAAGACCACTTCCTAAGATCATCTAACTGAAATGGTATCTAAGAGTAGCAAGCTGATATTAAATGAAAGTGAAGGAAAAATCTAAATAAGTATGAAGAAACTGTAAAATGAGTAAATTATTTAAATCAGAGAAAATTGTCATACAGGAACTTTGATACAGGAAATATTTTTCACCACAGTGTTAAATCTTTACACTGTTGTGAGGCTATTATCATCTCCTCTTTAATTTATTCTATTCCTCTTTCCTTTTTCATGTGCAATTCTAGAAGTTGTCCTTGGACATGTAAATGACAGCTGATATTATACATTCACATCAGTATCCATCAGCCTCATACCCCTTCCAATACTCATTCATTAATAGAATTTACTGAAGGGATCAATTAAATTCTCAGCATGTCACAAATAGGGGCTCTTTTCTCCCCTTATTTGCAGCTTTTCATTTGCTGCAAGTGGAAGATTAAGGGGCCTGATTCTGCCAAGATCAATTTAAATGACAATTTTTGCCTGGGGATATTGAGCAGACTCAAACACCCAACTATTTTTAATAATAATTCTAGATTAATTCAGTGGCAATTGACAAGAAAACTTTTTCCAATTCCCTTAAATCCTGAGAAAAACAAAATATGCATATTTTTCATAAATAATTACCTCATATGTAGCGAATGATTTATGTTTGAGCTTATTAAATATACCCCTAGTGACTGGAAAGGAAACAAAGCAAATTGGCATAAGGTGGAGCTGCAGAAATGAGTTGCTCAAATATCAACTTACTGAAAGACACAGTCACAGACTTCATTAATATTTCTTGTTTCCTTGGGCTAAATTTCTGACAAGGGGAAAAAAGTGATTTTGTTTTATAAGCTACGCTGCTTTTTCAATTCTGCCTGTGGTGAATCAATCATTTCACCTAGTTTTGAAGGAAACCCCATAGGCTAGCAAACAGACCACAGAAAAGTCAAAATTTTTTTGCAATTTTTATAATTTCAAGCTAAAAGTTTAGAACCTTGAGGATGAAAAATTACTGCAACTGAACTACAGAACAAAGGGAAGTCATACATGTAAGTCTTCTTTTAAAAGGCAGCTGGAGTGGGAGGAGGCAGGGACTTGGCCTTTGTGTACAATAGCTCAGTTCCTGAAGCATGTGCCAAAGGTAGAGGAAACCTGGATAAACCTCATTTCTCAGCATGAAACAGGTCTAGGCCAAAGCTCTTAACCAGCAGTCTGTTTTAGGGCGGGTTGGTGAGAGAGATCCATCCAAATTTCTTCTCTTGCAGCTCTGTCACTTTGGAAAAGAGAGTTGGGACCTTGAGAGAGCCAGATGGAGGGGAGTTCTTAGGCTGGACATGTAGGCAAAAAGGAGGACCAGATTGGGGCACACAGTTACAAGGATTGTTTCTAATTTTTATACATAAAATAAAATACATTTTTACTTTTGTATAAAGGGGAAAATGTGTGTCTTTCATTTGCCTGAACCAGGGAATACATAAATATGGCCCTATATTAAACACTTTCTACATATTTTAGCACACTATATATGGAATGGGTTTTTTTTTTTGGTTTAGAAAAACCTGTAATGGCATGGTTAGAATTTCTCTGTGCTGCCAGAAAAAAATGGGTTTGGGTTTTCTCTTGCTACAGAAGGAATTGAGGTAGGTTGCTCAATGAGTTTTGTAATGTGTTATATCAACAGCTTTGTTCCTTGACATACTGTAGAATAAAATTGCTACGACTGTTGCCTCTGATGAGCAATTTGCCTTGCCAGCTCATGTTAATTAGAAAATTATGCTTTAAGTGATTTCAGAGACAGAAATCCCCATGAGAAGGATTCAAGGTGTTTCTTTCCAGCTAAGGCAGGAAAAATTCTGCGTGGAAATTCTGCTCTTAGGAGTTTCTAGAACTTCATTGCTTCAGGTGCATGGGACACGGGTTGGCAGGACTAGAACATGAGTCAGCATGTGCCCAGGTGGCCAAGAAGGAGGCTGTAGTCAGGTGGGGGTCGGTCTCTTCTCCCAAGTAACAAGAGACAGGAGAAGAGGAAGTGGCCTTAAGTTGCACCAGGGGAGATTTAGATTGGATGTTAGGTAAAATTTCTTCATCTAAAGGGTTGACAAGCCTTGGAACAGGCTGCACAAGAAAGTGGATGAGTTGTCAACCCTGAAGGTATTTAAAAGACTTGTGGATGTGGTGCTTAGGGTCATGGTTTAGTAGTGGCCCTGGAAATGTAAGGTAAATGGCTGAACTGAATAATCTTAGACGTCTTTTCCAACCTTAATTATTCAATGATTCTATTAAGGATGAGTTAAGAATATAGTTGAATATAGAATAGAATATAGTTGAGAAGCCTAAATGTAATTCAAACCCCAATTTAGTCACAAAGTGGGGCTTCTTTTTGGGGGAGGTTGAATTTGCGTAATTCTTAGTCTATAAATCACTGGGAAAATTTGAAACAAATTTTATTTAATCTGTTATTTTAATCTGTCTTTTTTTTTCATAAAAAGTCTGTATATTATCTCTTCTAAAAGTGTTTTGTGGACTAGGGTTTTATTTGACTGTTTAGATCTTTTGATGGTCTCTTTATTATCTGAGAAACTGTAAATGTAGGGGGAACATTGTGAACAGGGTCTTTTATTCATTAGTATTAGACAATTAATTATTGACACTGGTTAGGAGGAAAAACACCTCAGAATTAAGCACTGCAAAAATAGCATTCATTCCATCCCTTTATGATAAATTCATACAGTGTCTTTATAATGAACTAAATATGATATATCCATATTCATAACCCTGAAACTCTGCTTCTTGCTACAGTACCCCAAACATATCCAGATGAAAAAAATCACACCTGGCATATAAGTTTAAACAGCGTTTCTCAGGAAGTCTCTGGAACCCTGTGGGCTTTGGAGATAATTTCACCAAAGTGCTGCCAGCTCAGAGCTGAAACGTGGCCTGGGACAGTAAAGTTCTGCAATGGGAGTGTCTTTATCAAGGAAAGCAAAGAGCCTTCAACACCCTCTAGTCTTCCCTTCCTGAGCCCAGCTGGTGCAGTCCCTGTACTGGGGCTGTGGTGTGATGTGTTCTTGTGGAGCCTGGCAGTCAGGTTGGGTTCCACCCCTGGAAACACCAGTCACAAGTAAGATTGGTAATACACTGTTAGAGGAATTTTTTGTCAGCTTGTCTGCAACATCACAGGAGAAAATTCAATCAAGGTTACAGAACAAGATTATTTCCTTAGAAAAAAAATTTAAAAACCCATCACCCCTTAAAGGGCTCCTTTATATAGGGTTTTACTCTTTCCTCTTTGTCATATCTGAAACTGAATCCAAAAACTGTGTAGATGAATTTGGAAATATGATAATTTAAATCATAGCATTGTCTGACATCTAGCACTGCAGAGAAGGCAGAGGAAAAACAAACATCAAA
Organism: Rhipidura dahli; assembly: GCA_013399225.1. Taxonomy (NCBI): domain Eukaryota; kingdom Metazoa; phylum Chordata; class Aves; order Passeriformes; family Rhipiduridae; genus Rhipidura; species Rhipidura dahli. Next base: position 227,412 of record VXAC01005022.1, on the reverse strand, counting down.
AATAACTATTATTTCACCAAAGTAGGACTTTTTTTAGGCTTAAGCATCTTGCTGAATGTCATCTTATTTCCCTTCTCTCCTCAAAATTTCTGCCTAAGGAAAGTATTAATATTAATTTAGTTTCTGTTTAGGCCTTTCAGTAGATGAAGTGGATATAAGAAAATATTTTCTTCAGTTCTATTTTATGCCAACTTATTTTTCTTCCTTTGTAAATGTCACTTTTCTCTTTAATAACTATAAATCTTTTACAAATATCACAGAGTGATTAGAAACGGGAAGTAGCTGTACATAACATAGCATTACATTTCTTTCTTAGAAGAAATATTGAATTGAGTTCTAATTTTTATTCAAAGTCTTCTGTGGTAATGATACAGATATTATGGACTTCTTGTTATTAATTATATGCATCAAAATATGCCATAATACTTGATGTAACCTAGAAGAAGATTAAAAAAAAATCTCAGAGTTCTCATTACTTCTGTTTTTCTTAATAAAGCTTAATAAGAGAAAAAAGAAACTAATCCAAATCACATTTTTCAGTATGCTGTGAAAATGTCTTCTTTAATAATTTATGATTTTTATAAGATGTTAGAGCAGATCCAACAATCCTTTATATGAGATTATAAAGTAATACTTTTATGTAGAAGTAAATAAGAATTTATAAGGAAAAAAAAAAATCTTAAAATCTAAAGAAAGTGCCTCAAGCTTTCTGCAATTGACCTCTTTGCTTTGATGGCAATTATTAGCAAACTACAAGAGTCTGAGTAACAGTGACTGTTTTAAAGAGTTATGATAACTCTAGTTGATATCATTAAGAACCGGTTAAGTGATAGATCTGAAATCTAGATGTGATTGTGTAATTTTCCTTAATGGAAGATGCTTCTAGGGAGGCCTTGAAAGGACCACTTTCCAAAAGTCCTGTCGAGGATTTACAGGCAAGTAGGAAACTATTTCTGATAACATTTACAAAAGGACTCAGACCAGTAGAATGAACAATTACCATGCAGACATGGTGGTCACAACATGACAGCAAGACCATAAAAACTCAAAACAATATTTTTCAGTACAATAATGTTATCACTGTGTGTTCAGAAACATGGCATTTGGACAGTGATAGAGGAAAGTGATAACCAGAGGAATGGTGGTGATGTACCTCCACCACACTAATGAAGGTTAGTCCAGGAATGTTGCTTTTTGTGCTTTAAAAGGGATTCTCAAAAACCGAAGGTACTCCAGAAAAGTAGTCCCCAAAACTATTTGAAGGAATAAATTTTACAGAGTAAAAACCTTGCCATGACTTTGGTCTGTTTCTTTAATCAAAAGGAAACTTGAGAAGCACCGTGATCATGCACCCAGATGCATTCCTGGAGGAAGTCAGTGGCTACAAGACAGTTCTTTTTTCTGGGAATGATTTGTCATCGCAAAAATCAATGGATGTAATTCCAAGTCAGAAAAAATCAAATGGGAAACAAGCCATACTGAATAAACAGTTGAGAGTGTTAAGGCACCAGAATATGCTACCAAGATAGGCAAATACTTAGACAAGACCATCTCTTGGTACATTCAGATGAAGACCAGGAATTTTTCCAAAATATACACCATTACCAGGTGTGCCAGTTTTATATAATATCAGTTGGGTATGCTGATAGGTCCATGTAATTCACAAGTCCTTAAAATTCAGGACCGGTCAGTGTCCATTTCCAAAATTTTCCAAAGGCACAGGTTAAGTTCAATACTAGATTTAGACCATTTCATTTTATGCAGTTGGTCCCCTCCATAAGAGTGCAGTGAGGAGTCTTGGTTTCCTATAAAGTGCAGAGGGACATTTTGTCTTCTTGAGTCGGACAGAAACACCAGAACCAAGAGAAGTTCCTCTCTTTTGGGCATATCTACTGTCAGAGCATCAGACAGGTATCATGACATTCAGATCACAGAAGCCACAAATAAGGAACACAGTCAAAATGCCTTTCTTTTTACTAAATTTTAATTATTCATGATCATATCACTCTAATCTTTGTAGGCAAATCAGTTCAATATTTACAGTGATTCCTCCCTGTGTCTTCCACCTTTCAGAGAATTTTCTAGACCAGTGCATTAGCCTAGTCAATGGTGTGTTAAAAAGAATAGCAAATTCCCAGACTAGGAAAGAAAACGCATGAAGGAGTCCAGAACCTTGAATTTACTGACTGGGACATTTACTAGAGAGGTGACTGTCCTGATTATGAAGTTTTGCAGACACAGAATTTTTCTCATCCCAAACCATAAATTTCTGGATAAGAAATTCTTGGCTGTGTAAAAGAGACTGATATATTTATTACTGCTTCTTTAAAATAAATTCACTACTTTTTTTGGGATACCTACTCCTATGTGGCACATTCAATGTTCTCCATGAAGATTTATAAGTTTAGATCTGCAACGAAAAGATTTCTAGGAGGTTTAACCAGGAGATGTGTGACAAGCCACAGAGAAGGGGGAAATGTCCAGGCACTTAAATATGAAAAATTTTCATTTCTCATAAAATAAATAAATAAATAAATAAAAAACAAAAAAAACACCAAGAAGGAAGTTGAATTCAGGATTAAGTGGCAGGTGAGGCAGAATTCACTGGATTAGACTGTAAAATGTAAATGCCTTCCTTGCTCCTAACTCCTTTATTGGATATAGTCTTTATACAAAGTCAGTATTGGTTATATATAGCTTATGGAATGATTACAAAATATGGTTAATGATCATGAATGCTAGCCAAAGTTGAAATGTAAAGCAAGACAATAAAGCGTTTTATATGCATAGTCTTTCTAAACTATTTCTGTGACATACACATATATATTTAATTTGGTGTAAAATATGTTTCTTCAGTTAAAGTAGCTATTTTTATCAAGCCATAAAAAACAGACATTACCCCTATAAGCTTTCTAAAAGACAGCACTGAGGTAATTCTTTCACCTGGCTTGGTTTACAATGTAGACTAGAGTTGATGAGGCTTTTTTGTTTGCAAAGCAAATATTGTAAGTTGCATTTACTAATTTGCCAGTGCCCAGGCAATGGGTTGTGGCATCACTATGTACATGAGAAAACACATTGCTATTTAAGATAAAAATAGCTGACTCAAAAGAAATTTGAATAATTATGGAAGTTTTGTGTTTCTTGGCTTTAATGTGTAAGCTGAGAAAAAACCACAAGGGTCTTACTGATATGGTATCAATACATTTACAAACACCCCATAAACCTGAACCAGAAATCTGTAAAACCCAGTGAGGCATGTAAATCTGTACATTAGCCACTTTAGATTCCCCTTATAGTAAATAGGTAGCATGGGCTATGATATTCAGAGTGCAATTAGCATTTTCCCATAGTAGGTACCTACACTTGGCTGGATAAATGATAAGATAAACTCCATTAAATGTACTTCATTGCCTCCACTTAGAAGCCTTATTAGTCAGCTCAGTTATTGACATGTAAAGATAGTCAAATTAAATTTTGACCAAAGAAACATTAAAAAAAAATGCAAGCCTAGTGAAACTGAGCATGTGTTCTGCTTGTCTTTCTATGCTCCCCTTTTTTTCTGATCAGTGCTAATTAAGTAGCAACTAATTTTCCTGATGTAATAAGTTACTCTGCTGTGTTTAATTAATTTCATTGTTGAGTTAGATAGAATCCAGGTTAAAGAGTGTAAACCTTGCTAGTAACTAACAATCACTGTGGGAATTGATTAGATGACTTTAAATGAATAGGTTTTTTAACCTCCCCCATTTCTCAGAAGAAAAGAGGAAATAAAGCTATGGTCTTAAAAAAAAAAAAAAAAAAATCCAGCAAGGACCAGAAGTATGAAACTTCCTTAGAAAATGTGGTAGGTGATCTGCTTTTCTACAATTCTCTGTCCAGCACTACAGAAGCCCAAAGTCCTGTCGACATCCTCAGCTTTCACTTGCTATCAGAACTCATCATCTTTCATAAACCTTTATTAGCCTCTTCCAACCTCAATGGCTATATACATTCCCTCTGGGGAAAATTTGCATATTTATTGTTAAAAGTGATCAGAGGATATTTCACAAAGCTCTCAAACATATAATTGATTTTTTTCTTTTTGCAAATAAACTCTGTTTAACTCACATGTGCTAGTCGATCAAATCTGGCGAAGAGTTCATTCAGCATTCGTACCAGCTCCTGGGCTGACAGAGTTGTGGAGAGGTTGGTGAACCCTTTAACATCTGCAAAAAGAATGCTAAAAAAAAAAAAAAAAGAAAACATATTAATGTTTCAGTCTATTTCCTTTAATTACTGACTGTCTAAGTAACCTTCTAGTATTTTACTACTGGAAGGCTCATTTTACTACCTTTGAAGTCATACTACCTTTGTTCTAAACTTCTGTACATTCTGGAGGACTGAATATAAATATTGAAGGGACTAAAAAGATACTGCTAAGGGAGAGAAAAAGTTTTGCCAAAAATGGGAGTCATGCACTTCTGGATTTTCAAATCACATAAGACTCAAATCCTAAGACTATAGACAGATTTGTGAGAGTCTTGATTTATACCAGGCTAAGGCCAGTCTTATTGCATCTATGTTTACAGAAGTATCTGAGTTAGAACTATAGTGCTCCCTTTTTAAGGTACAAATCTTTAATTGGTTAATTCTTTTTTTTCATTCTACTGACTTTACAGGGAGCCTGGTGCAGTTGTACTTTGAATTTAGGTGTATCAACTTGCGTGTCTGAAGTTGTGGTACAATCTCCATTAACAAACTACTTGCAAACAGACCTCTAACCTGTGTTTGAACATCCAGCTATTTTTCTAGCCTTCTGACTGCTCACTGTGCCTAAAATGACCACATATGAATATAGAGAAGCATAAAATCACACACAAAGTCTCTGGTGTGCAAGATATCACCCAGACCAAAGCATATAACAGCTCAGTACTTATTACATGAAGAAAGTATTGGCTACTTTATAAAGCAGTGATGTTCAAAAAGACACATATAATTCTGGTAAAAACCTTATTAGCACTTGAAAGTCAACTAATAACTGGTATTACAGAGTAGCAGAAGATTTTGTTTCACTTTGGACGATGACTTGTGTTGAATAAGATCACAATTTGACATCTGAGAAATTCTAATGTAATGAATAATAAATACAGTAATGATCAGGTAGTCTACTGATAGTACAACTCATGTTCAAATTTATGGACAGGTAAAGGTTTGGCTGAGGATTAAACAAGATGCTCACAAACTCGGTAAGATTTTTACCAGTGAGAAAAAATAAAATTAAAAGGTAAAATACCAAGATACTCGAAGAGGAATGAAAAGTAATAATACACTGAAATTATAAAGATTAGAATTTTTAAACTACTGATTTCTACACTTTTAATTATCAAACCAAGTAAAATTTTTAACAGGTTATTAATTTTAAGGATTCATATAGCATTCATTTAGGTAGTGTTCAGTATTCAGCATTTACAGAAAAAAAATAAGGTGAAACCTAGATTTAAAAAGATCTAGTTTCTGGAAGCACTCATAAAAGCCAACCAGCATCTATATTTTAAAACACGCAGAGTCTCAATTTCAAATCTGTTTCAAGCATAAAATATTGTTTGACTTCTCCTGACTTCTGACTACAACCATTTTCCATTAAGACAGAAAAGTCATCTTCTCCATGTTTTGATTCTGCAGCTAACGCACTGTGTGCACGTGTTTGTGAAGGGTAGCTGCCTCTCCCTGAAACGTCCCTGGCAAGGAATTGTTCTGGTGGGTGCAGTAGAGCACTCCAGCAGCCCACTCCCTTCACTGCACAGCTGCTGGCACAGATTCTCACTCACACTCACTCGAGCTGGATTGCTCAGCGTTACCAGAAGCAAAGAGCCAGGAGGGTTCTCCCACATGGCATTCCATGAATGGGGTTTATTGCATCCCCCCGCAAAGGGAGACCAGAGACAAAAGAGAGCAGACCATGCGGGGTCCAGGGGCTTTGTACTGGAGCAGGGAGAGGATCAGAACCAATGATCTGAGGGCACAGGGCGGTACAAAGGCAGGGTCAGGGAAAGGGAGCCAATGGGGAAGGTTGGGGGCGAGTAGGGGTACAAGGCCTTCAGACAGGCCAAGTGTCCATAGCACCATAAAGCCTGATGGGAGAGGCTTTCCCTTTCTCACCCTGATTTTGGGGGTGTTCTTAAACCTCGGAATCTGTCCACCAGCAGACCTCTGTTATTTCAGGGCTCCTTGGCCCCTCAGCCATCATAGCTGCTGGCTCAGTGACCTCAACACTTACTCTGAGTATGAAAAAGGTTAATGGAAGAGGTTTTAATTCAGTGCAACCCAGACCTTTATGAGGGTCCCTGATACTTTCAACCAGATTTAATAAAATAATATATCTGAGCTACTGCATGGCCACAGAAGCAGCAGATAATTAATTTACTCTTCTGCAGAAGTGCAAATTATTTTTATTGAACTAGTCCAGACCAAGTTATATTTTGGTTCCATTGAAAGGCAAAGTACATGCTTTCCTAGCAAACTATCAACCATCATATCCAAGGATGCTTATTTTTCACTTCCTTTAGGAATGATTTCAATGATGGTCACTCAATATTTTGCCCTTGTGTTTTTGTGAAACACATACGGAAAACACTATTGGCTTAAAAAAAAATTCTGTTTTTTGGGAACTGCAATAAAATCAAGATTATGTAATGTCATGGAGTGGAAGTTGTTCATTCTAGTGTAAGTATTCAGCTGGGACTAATTACCTTGAGTAGCAGCTCATAGGATAATTATCACCCTTCTGATAACTAACTTCAGGAAAGACAAAATTTAGAGAGAGGAGTAAAGAAAGAAATGGGATTAAGAAATTAATAATAAGACTGATTAAATAAAAATGGCTACTAAATGAAGGAACCATATCACAGGTCACCATCTTTGAGAGCATCTTACAAGTCTCCGTCTCATTCTTCAGTGTGTGGGGTGAACTGGCAGGTTGTGGCAGAATATGTGTCCATAGGTAGGCAGGGCTCCCCTTACGTGCAATCCTGACCACTTAATTAAGTGAAAAAAAGACACAATTGGTCTAGGCTCATTTAATTCAAATGGGTCTGGCCATTGCAGTGGCATCCAGCCATCCTGATGAGTACAAGAAGGCACCAAAATGCTTTTCTTCTCAAAGATTAAATAAGGGCTCACTCATTTTCTAATTTTGAATGAATAAAGCAACAGAAGGGAAACCCCCAAATGAGACATTTAGCAGCATCTGAGACCTTCAACATTACAGAGAGGCTATTCCACTCACCTGACATTCTCATAACGATGAATGTAGATCTTATGGAACTGGTGCTGCAAATGTTCATCTTCTACATTGGTCATATCATTTATCATTTCCAGGACTACAAACCGTGGTAACACAGAGAGCACCAGCCGTTCCTAAAACAAAGAGGAAACCAAAGTGTCACTATCAATCTGAACTAGTATTTCACAATGCCCTGTTTAAAGAGCTGGATAATTGGTTATTTAAGATGTGACCCTCCTCTCTAAAAATTCTAGCTCAGACCATTTGTGATAATTCACCTTTTCAAACTGAGTCTAGAGTCCAGCATGGGCCATGCCTCTGGTTTAGGTAAGGAAGAATAAAATGAACTCACATGAAGCCATTCAAACTGGGCCTCTCAACTAGGAAGACTGGAGAACATATTCAGCATTTCTAATTAGTTTTGTCTGTGTTTCAAGAACACTCAGAAAGGGTAAACATTTGAGACTTGTTTATATACATACACATGCTTATTTAAAATGTAAAACTTTAATGCATATTAGTAGAGCATCCAGGTATATTAGTTTATTATTAGTGTGCCAACACAGTGTTATCAGGGCATATTAGTGCACATATACTTCTAGTATTAGTGTATTAGGACGTATATACATATACACACCACTGCTGTTTCCAGCCCTGTCATAATATAATTAACCACAGATTTTCCCAGAATTTCACTGAATATTCTGAGTTGGAAGGGACCCACAAGGATTAATGAGTCCAGCTCTTATGTGACCGGCCCATTTGGGGATCGAACCTGCAATCATGGCTATTAGCACCATGCTCTAACTAACCATGCCTAAGTACAGCCAGGCAAGCTCTCAAAAAATAATCAAATTCTTTCATAAAAGCCCTAGATCATCCCCTGAGAGATTTTAGAATGTCCCTGCTTCAGTGGCTCATCAGTCTAACGGCTTTGACAGATTTTGCAAGTATCCAACCCAAATCTCTTTCTCTGCAAATTAAACCTTCGTTTTATCCTTTCAAATTGGGAATGGATAATTATTGATTGCTCCTTTCTGTGTAATAATCCTTCTGTATTAAAATACTGCTATTGTGTCCCCTTGCTGTCAGTCTCTTTTTTTTTTTTTTTTTTTTAGATTAGAAATCTTTGTCTGGTATTGGAATATATAATTCCAAATGATTCTGATGCAAAGCTTTAATTTTTCAATTTTCTTTTGCTTTACAGGATTGCAAATACTGAAATATTCTTGAACTAAATAAGAGAATGCTGGTTATGTAAGCTACTTATCATCAAATTTCAGACAACATTTTGGGATATAGTATATATCTAGGGAAAACCAGATGTGAACTTCTAAATCAGGCACACATGTGGACTGTAGAACACAGAGATGAATAAAGTTCTTTCCTGTCCTGTCCTGTCCTGTCCTGTCCTGTCCTGTCCTGTCCTGTC
>VXAC01005022.1:173469-218588 GCA_013399225.1 Rhipidura dahli | reverse complement strand
AAGTCCTCTCCTCTCCTCTCCTCTCCTCTCCTCTCATCTCCACCTGCCTTTTCTGTCAAAGATCCTGATATTGAATTTGTTTTGAGGCAACTTGATATTAGGAGGGTATAAAATAATGTCATGTTATACATGCTGTGGGTTTTGTCCCTTCTTGAGGGTGAAAATTTGTTGAGAGAGAACAAGAAAAACCAAAGAGGAATGAAAGAGACATGCAATATAATGATGAAAATAGTGATTTTTATGCCAGCAGGATTCAATGTCAGGGATGAAATGTAGCCATACATGAAACATCTGAATAAATGAAGGAATCCTCCCCTAGCTTTCATAGGAGGTGATATCATTACTAACTTGCAACTTTCACAGTATAGATCATGGAGAATTCTCTGAGCAGTCTTAGTCAGTAGTTAGTAAAACAATCCTCAGCTCTGATGGAAACACATTTTGGGTAAACACCTCCATTTGTCTGGATGGCAGCCCCAGCTGAGTTGAGCTAAAGTTGAGCATAGTTGAGCTATGTTTGCTAAAGAGGGGAGAACACAAGCTGCCAAAAGCTGCACTGGAGCACAGGAGTGTTTCACCACTGGAGCAGGTGTTACACTCCACTCTGAGAAGGCAGCTTTCTCCTGTGCTCCTTCCTGCATAACATGCTGGCAGAAGATGAGAGAACCAAGACTCTGCTAATATTTAATCCACCTGTTCTACAAACCTTTACTAAATCAAGACCTGCCTTTGTGAGGAAGAGACAAAAAAATTATGCGAGTGATGGCTGATATAGAGCAGGCTGTGAGCTATAATGCAGTGAGATCATTCTTATTCTGGGTAATAGCCAAGCTCAGACTTTCTGTTTCCCCATACGTGGTGGTTCTAATTTTAGCACATCTGCTTTGTCTTGACTTTCTTCCACACTTTCCACCGGGGAATTCTTCTATCCTTCATTCTTCTGATGTGTAGACACTGGATATGATGCTTGTGATAGCAAGAAGAAAACCAGTCCCTGAGGAGGTCCTTTATACTCCTGGAAGCCTAGGTTTTCACAGGAACATCTAGTCCTCAGGTAGCTTGACTCAGAAGCAAGTGCCCCATGGCTTCTTATGAGGGCATGTTTGCAAAGAGCTGCTGATTGATAGTCTAGGAACCAGAAATATTTTTAACGTTTTGTGTCCTTAAGTCTCCTATAACAGAAGGCACTTAGGCTATTTATTCTCTTATTCCTTCACTATTAAGATATAACCAAAAAATAAAGCCACCTTCTGAACAAATCAGATCAGTATTTCAGGGAGTTGTATGATTAAAGTGTTCAATGACTTCTTGCAAAGATACATTCAGAATAATACTAAATTTTTTCACTATAAAAAGAAATATGTTATTTCCTACCTTATCCATGTAAGATGACAAATTGGAAGACAACTTAAAAAAAAAAAGGAGATTAAACAAAAAAAAAAAAAGCAAATGGAAATTCTGGTTGTTATTGATCTGTTTATAAAATGTATGATAAGACAACATTAAAAAAAGTTCAGTTCCTTCATATATATATGGCTTAAATAGAGAATGGTTTTTTTTCCCCAATAGGAAAATCTTACATTCCTTATTTGCATTCACCTAAGGGGGTATTGAGCAATGTCTCTAAAAAGTTTATTTTAAATAAAACATAGTTGACTTGGCACATATTCACTAAGCCAAGAAAATTGTGCCTAGCACATTTGATATCTTAACCTTCATGCTACTCATTAAGGTAAGTTAAACGTTCTTGTCTGCACATAATATCTGGCAATGACCCAAAAAACTGAGGTTAATTAGTTTTCCTCTGTAGCAGCCCTCTTCCATTAATACTGAAGCATGTGATGAGCCTTTGTTGGAATCACAATTGAAGGTTCATATACAGCTCCTGTCACTACTCGATATGATGTATGCTGTGCTAAGGAGGAGCACTGCAAGAGAAGCAGCATTTAAGTGTGTATGTGTGTGTTTTTATGAGGCACTTCAGCTACCATCAATTCTCTGGTACTGAAACATTCAAAGGACAGAAAAATTTTCCCTCTATGGGCATCAGCTGTCCTTTGCTATGCCAAGCTGCTCTTACATCACACCACACTGACAAGGTGGTGGGGATGCTGAACCAGGCTCCTTCCCCAGACTGGGAACTGAGAGATGGGATCTAGCGTGGATCACTTCCATTCTTTCTTTACCTACAGCTGATTCTAGTGTTCTCTGGACCAGGATGTATCCTTTTTCTGAGGCCTTTCACATCACTTTTCTTCAATCCAGCTGTTAAGAAAGATTTTCAGTTATTCAAGAATGAGTGTCTGGTCACTGTTCCCTTGATCTTTGCCACATAACTCCCCTTTAAGGTGGTTGAATATTATTGCTCCTATTTCACAGATTTAGTTACTGTGCTGTAGAAGAGCACAACAAATTTGTGAAGGTCATGTAGAAAAGAGCAGTAGCTAATCCTGGAGGAAAAAATTGCCATTTTTTCATAGTCCTCTGTACCTGACTGTATGCATGATCAAGAGTTTTCACATTTCTAGTCAGTCTCTGTTGGAAGGCATTTTCAGAGCTGGAGGGGAACACATGAGAAAAAATTCCTTCTCTTACAGAGAAAGGCCTAATAAAGAAGTGTCATGAACTCTAGGGTGAAGGAAACACCATTACCCAGCTCTGTTGAACGATTGCTAGTTGAGCAGTGGACTAAGTGGAGACAATTCAAAGGTAAGCAGCAGCAGCAGTAAATGGTTTGAAAAGGAACAGAGATATATTTGTTCAAGAAAAAAGACATAAAAGTAAGAAAATAGCAACAAAGGAATGCCAGAAAAGAGCTGGTAAACTATTCTACTAATCATTCCTTTCATGAATCAGCCCTAGCTTTTAAGATGGAGCAGTCAGAGTTTAGAGTAAATAAATAAAAAAAAGTACCTTTTATCCAAAGAATAACCATGGTAAAGAAAAAAGACCAGTAGAAATCACTAAATGTAACAAACTGATGGTAGAATTCAGGTCTGCATTCAGACACCTGAGTTTTGTGACTACAATGTAGTTATGCCCAAAATTCCATTTCATCCAAAGAATCTGGAGAGATACTCAACAGGTCAGATGTAAATTACTCCTCTGTTGTCACCATGGATCTCTCTGGGTTCTGTTGCCTGTATTGACTAGATCTCAGTCAGTGGTAGTAGGAGCCCATAGATGTAAAGAATGTGTAGTCACCTAGTTTAGGAGGTGTTTAAATGTGGAGCTGACTCCTACCCAATCTACTCCTTCAGGAAAATTTAGCAACAGTGAAACAAATCCTGCAATGATAAGTAAATTAACTTCGTGAGTCACACACATCTATTTAAAGTCCCAAGACTGTAATTCAGCATTGATACTGCCTCTGAGGCCCATTTACTGTTTCATGCATCTGCAAAAGTCATTCTTTGTTGGACAACTTCGCTGTGGTCTGCATGCACTGATCCCTTGGGTCATTTGTGCTGAAATCAGTGGGTACCAGTGCTTACAACTGCACAAATGTAGCTAGGCACATTCATAGAGAAGAGGGACATGTCCCTGATGAATAAATAATGACCTTTGCAGCAGTTTTTGAGAAGAGTCAATTAACCAGTGCACAAGGTTTCAGTCTTGTGAATAAAAACCAGAGACCTTTCCACTTGGGCTGATCAAAGAGAACAAAACACCAACAAACACAAAACATCACAAGTGATTTGGGATCTGGAGGAGATTACTAAGGGGAGGATCAAACTCCCCAAGGTTTCCCTGTAGGTCATGTGAGGGCATCACCCCTGCAGGGTCTGCCATCTATCTGCATAAGCTCTCTGCACCATCTCCACTTGGATAGGACAGATTTTCCTTTGTTTCACATCACCTTTATTGGAAATGGCTTTGTCAAGGCATGAAAAGCCTTTCTTGACTGACAGGTCAGTTCAGGTTTTGTCTTCCTCCTCTACATGAACCACCAAATGGGAGAACCTACATAGATGTCGTGGGCATCTTTGGATTTGGAATCATGCTGCTTATGGCTGTTCCCAAGACACTTGTGTAAAACTGGAGTGGGTATACCCCAGAAGTGTTTACTAGTGAAACTAGTGTTTACTAGTGAAACTAGTGTTTAACAATAGTTGCTCAAGAGAAACTGTTTCTCATTCTTCATCATGATTTTTAAGAATCATTTTTCCAGAACCATCAAGTTTGTCTTTAACAACATTTCAAATTAATATCAGAGAGGTTTTATTGTCTTAAACACTGAACTTAATAGGATGTGAAAAGGGCCATTCAGAGCAGGAGTAGTTTTAGTCTTTCTGGAGGACAAGCTTTTATTACAATTAAGGGAAGGAGATAAAAATGGTATTGTTTTTACCGAAAATATGACAGTGTTCAGAATAGATGTAATTATTGTAGATGCCACTCTAGAAAATGGAAATTAGCACCTCTCATTCTGATGAACTGTTCTGAAGAGAAATTCCTTCATGCTTACTTAGTGTACAATGCACAGTCTATTTGCAGCTGTTCTTTCTTGTGTGTCATCGAGACAATGGGAGTTAATTAAAAAATATTGAAGGTACTGCAATACCTATTCAGACTTGTGGGGTTATGAGGCTGCCTGTTAGCTTTTACTACTTACTGCTGCAGTGTGTGATATGAGCTGTATCAACTTTGTTTTATTTTAATTCAGCCAATTGCTATTCCAAATCATCCCATACTTGGCTGCATGTTCCATTTAGGTATCAGCTGTTTTTAAAGAGAAACAAGGTCAGATCGCACAGGAGGTCTTGGAGTCTCCTTTTGTTTAGCTTTTGTCTATGAAACATAGCTAGGGTCTCAACCAAACTGATAACACAGTATTTGAGAGTCATGACCCTTTATAACAGTGTCTAATAAATTATTAACTGAGAAGTGTTGCAAAGTTTGTGGCAATGAAAGAAGGAGAAAAGCTTTTTACCCATACGCTTCTCATAGGAAGGACATATTATCCAATTGTTTCCTCAATGCTATTGTCCAGAACAGCATAAAACAATATACATAGCACATGATGAAGGGAAGAACTGCGAGGTACTGCTGGCCCTTTGTTTTGGCTGGAAGGTGAGTTGTTTGATGGTTTAGGTACCTGAAGCCACATTACAAAGTCAGAGCTTGATGACTAACAGCCAGGTGTAAAAGAAGGTGTCTTTTTTATTATCCGGTTGGCTGTGTAAGGGGATCACAGTCTTAGTGCCTTAGTCTGCAATTCCTGAGATGTAGCATGATGATTCCAGTTTGTGTTTTTATGCCTTCCCAGAATCATTTTGGCTTCATAAATATTTAGCTCATCCTGTAACATGCTGGGAAGTCATGGAACAACCCTCCCTGTCATTTTTCTTGGCATGATACCTGGTACTGATACCGCATGTATATTTAATTAAAAAAAAACCCAATTCTCTACAAAATATTTACAAAAATATTTGTAAAATTAATTTTAGATGTAACACAGTTGATCATGAAGCTGACTGTGGGCAGTGATTACACTGTGGCACAGGTACAATGAATCTACCCATCATAAGTCCACATGAGCACCACTAACTTGCACGGGAATACGTGGCAGTCCATCATGAGATAGTCTCCTGACAGTGCTTTGTTGTTTGAGTTGTCTTTTAGCTTAGGCAGTAGGAACTGCAGGTCTCAGATTGAGCTCTCAAATTAAGTGTCTGTATTGAGTACACGCAATTGTTAATAATTACAGGTCCTCTGAATCCTTATATATGACTTATCTCCTGTATGAAGGGTATGTTAGATTTAAATTTCATTGTGAAACCTGAACTTGTTAGAAATACGAGTGGTAAAAAGCAGGAGTTACAAAATCATTTGTATTACCACCCCGTCTTGTAGATGTGAACGTTAATCATAGAATCATAGAATCATAGAATGGTTTGGGTTAGAAGGAATTTTCAAGATCAGTCAGTCACCACCTCCCAGCCAAGGGCAGGAAAACCTTCCACTAGACCAGGCTGATCAAAGTCCCATCCAACTTGGCCTTAAGCATTTCCAGGCATGGGGCAGCCACAACTTCTTTGGGCAACCTCTTCCCATTCATTACCACCCTCACAATCAAGATTTTCTCCCTAATCTCAACCTACTCTCTTTCATTTTGAAACCAGTCCCCCTTGTCCTACCATTCCATGCCCTTGTCAAAAGTCCCTCTCTCCATCTCTCTTGTAGCCCTTTTAGGTACTGGAAGGTTCTGTAAGGTTTCCCTGGAGGCTTCTCTTCCCCAGACTGAATAATTCCAGCTTTTTCAGCCTGTCTTCATGAGAGAGGTTCCCCAGCTCTCTGATCATCTTCATGACTCTCCTCTAGACCTTCTCCAACAGGTCCATGTCCTACTTATGTAGGGGAACCCTGAGCTGGACAAGTAATACTCTCCAGCCCCTCAGGAATCCATTAGACTTATCTAATGATGGAAAGCCATATTTTATGGTTTTTAATTTTGTTTCTTCCAAATATCATGATGATTTTTTTGTTAGTTATTCTTTATTAAACAGTAGTAGAGAAGACAAATATTCAGAAGAAAAAGATTTATATGGAAATAAGACACATACTATGACAAAAAGCTTTGTACTATCTTATGGTGTATTTGCTTCCATAAATTTCAATTAGTTTGCAAGGAAAACAGGAGTCAGAGCTAAAGAACAGGAGAAAGGGAAAACGACTGGGGAATGACTCCATAATAGCATAATCTTAAGATTTTCCTTGTTTTACTGGAATATAAAATGAGCAAAAAGCATCTCCTACAATTCAAATTTGTTCTAAAATATCAGAATGGCACCATCTGACTTTAATGCTTATTGTGCTATGTTTCTCTGAAACAACTTTGACTTATCTGCTGTTAAATCTTCATTTAATTATTCTGCACTATTTCTATTTTCTATTGACTTAGATGCCTCTTCTTCCATTTTGTTACTTCTTTTTTGGGCTGTTTTGAAAATTGCTAGACAACTTCAGTAAAATACACATTTCTCAAGAGTACTTGTTATGGCAACTAATTACATGGAAAGTATCAGAAAGAAGGCTTTCATGCCTTGTACTGTTCAGCTTTATATGCCTAAATCACTGCAGGACACCAAGATGAATGAGAGCTACAAGGTCATTTATTCTGGTCAAAACAAGGGATATACTTTGTCAGAGAATTTTAAGACTCCAGTACTAAACAGCACAAGCAGGATAAAACTTCCTTTCAGGAGGTGGGAGCAATAGTCCTCCTGAAAATCAAATCCCTCTTAACAGGCTTGTAGAAGGGCACTTTAATACTGATAGTGTGAAAGACCATCAGATTTTTATAAATATTAATCCAAATATTCTTCTTACCTTAGATTATCTCAGTAATGGCATCAGTAACTTGACTCTGTCTATCGTGGAATTGGTACTGCTCATGGTCAGATGCTTTAAAACCCTTATCTGGACTGCAGAGTCTCTCTATTAATTGAGCATCCTGTAAGGACATAAGTTTTACAGTCCTCCTACAGTCCTTTTAGGGCACAAATGAATGTTTCTCAGTACCCTAAGAGTTCTGATCCTGAACTAGAAGGAAAGATGACCTTAAAATTGATAGGTATATTCAGAGCAGAGGCACTAACTTGTTGAATTTGGAGCTTGGAGTTCTTTATGAAGCAGAGATAACTGTATAGCAGCCCAGCTGGTAGAAGTGTCTTGTCACTGTAGGGGGCTGAAATGATTTCATTCCCCTTACTCATTCCCTCTCTGTCCACTTCTCTGACATATCAGCAAGGGTCACTAGTCGGTGGAAGCTCTGAAAAAGGCTTTTTTTTCAGACATCTCTCTATTTGGCAAAGAGCTGAGAACACAGGAAACACAGGCCACCAAAATCCTGTCAGTATCATTCACTATTGACCAGCATGACAGTTCAACAACCTAGTTTAGAAATCAAAGTACCACACAGGAGTTTTATCTTCAGTGAATCCAAAATCCATCTAGTAGGAAGGAGGTTTCCTTCTCACTAATTTCTTCTAGGGGAAGCTCCCATGCCTGAAGAGCTGACATTCTGGGCTGCTTCCCCTGTATGAATTGCAGTTCAGGGTGTGACTCCCATGTCTCTGGCATTGGCTGTAAATCTCATTATTCTGTTCAAGTCCATGTGACCACTCCAGATTTGCAAGGAATGGAAGAGAAAGCAGCAGATAATTTTTGTCTTGATTTCAACTTAGACTTCTATCTGGAAGCAAAATGTGGGGTTTATGATTTGATGACAAGAAACAAACACCAGCAGCAAATGTGAGGGCACAACATCTAAAATCTGACTTTACAATGTTTGGGTTTCTACTGCAAATGGGTAAAGTAATGGGGTGTTTGGAGACAAGATGTAGTAAATTTATATCCTGGTATCTACAAAATCATAAGTGCATGTAAATATTTCTTTCCCCCAACAACAAGCAAGAAAAGTCTGCTATTGGACTTAGAAAACAGGTCACCTACTAAATCAGAATATGGAAATGGATTGTGAAGAACAATAGAAATTTTTCACATTCCATCATTTGCTAGATTGACCAGTAAATTATACTTAGAGTTTGATCTTCTAAGTGTTAATGGAGCAACATCAAGAAAAACTTTTTGTGGGGCCCATGGTTTTTTAGAGAAACATACTAAGAAGAAAGAAAGTCTGGATAAATGTGAAACTTTTCTGAGAATCTCACAGTCAACACTTTGATTCCTATCAAGAGGAAAAAAAATACTAAAATGTAAAATGTATCTAACCAGATATTTACATAGACTTTTTTTAAATTGTGAGTTTATTGTTTGCCCTGTAAAAATAAAGCCTCAGTTATTGTGATCATAATTTTTATATATGGAGCACTTTAAACTATTTTTATAAAGAAAGACCATGTGCTGTCTAAAATTAAGATTATTCTTTTATTTTTTAAACTAAATCTGAACTTCATCCTCATACTAATTCAGAAGGATTTTAATAGTCTTACCCCAGCAGTGTATGTGTGCATACATATATATATATATATATATAAAAGTATGCATGTATATACACAAGACTTTATGGTGTTTAACCCTCTTAAAGTGTCCTTTCCAATCCCAGTCCAATTTGCTCTTATTTTAGAGGTTGCAAAGTACTGACAGTTGATTAAATTCTAGATTTGTAAGAGCTTGATAAAACCTACATAACATGTAAGCTGCTTTAAAAAATTAAAAAAAAAAAAAAAAAAAAACAAAACCAAAAAACCCCTCAGAGTTCATCAGTCTGCAGAGAGCTTCTTAAAGCCATGGGAAATAGAGATTGTTGCAGGGGAAAGTGTGAAAAAAAAGCCTCTGGAAGTAGAAATAGAAGGAAGGAAGTGGTAAAACAGAACAGTTTTTTAATGGGGAAAGAGATTAAGGCAGGATTAGTTTTTCCAAAGATAACAGGCAGAAGAGACCAAATATGCCAACAGCAGATTGTTCTGAAGACTAAGGGCTGTCTTCTCATTTTACAGCCCTGATACCCATACTAGAAAGATTGAATGTGTGATCCTACCGAGAAAACAAAATTATCCTCTTCTCACCTGGACAAGCGGTTCTTTCAGGTGGTGAGCTCTAATCCTTCAAGCAGATCAAATGAAACTACATCCAAACTGTTTTGACTTTCAAAATGAGCTTTAACTGGATTTATGGAATCCCCTGTGTGAAAGAGATTACCTGGAAAGTAGGTGCTAGTAAGCCAGCAGCAGGACTCACAGGGAGGAATTGCCTGTAGAGTATTCTCTTAGGGGACTCTCCTCATTACACCATCTAATGTAGAAGTTTTTCTTCTTGCTCCCTACTGATCTGACCAAACCCATAATTAAACTTGCAGATGCCCATCTTGTCCCACCCTGATGGGAAGCATCCCTGGAAGCACAGTGGATCAGGTTTGATACCATCCTGGACCTTCTGGACTGAGATCTTGCAAGACTGGAGGCTGGCAGTGCTTGTTCCCCAGCAACCCTCCTGCCCCCAGCCTTCAGCTCCATTTCCTCTGCCTGTGTGTTAGATGCCCAGGAGTATTTTCATAAGGATAAAGGAAGATATTAAGAAGGAGCTTTATTTCCACATAAGAGGACCTTCTCTTTGTGGAATTAAGATTATTTCTGCAGGAAAAGGGGTCTGCCTGCTGAGGGCTGTCTTGGAGAGGGATTTAAACAATACAGCTAAAAAGACTAATATGTTGTGGCTCTAGTAACTTCTACCACTAGGTAACTGTACTGACTGCACAAATGTAGTGCTGAAATAGAATAATTTTCCCTATTTGGCTTTCCAGAACATAAAACCTGGAGGATTTGTTTCTGGTTTGAGTTTACTCCCTCCCAATAGTTTATCACAGTAGGAGCAGAGCAGCCTTGCTGGTGAGCTCTGCACAAGAGGTAGAGAGTTATCTTTTCATGAATGATGCATAACCTGCTACACTGAGGACAAGAATGAACACCTCTCTGGAAGCTGAATGTAAAAATCAAACAAATAGGGACTGTTTTCTCCTCTGATCGCAAACAACTTCTTCATAAAATGTTATTAGGTTCTCTAAATCTACTAGAAATAATGCAAATAAAATATTTCAGAGAGGCTATATATTGGGTTTTTCTGAACATTAGTCCAGACTCTAGGTTATTCATGTTAGTAAGATATATTTGAACAACTTTGCTTAGCTTGAAAGCAGCCTCCCATCCATATTTTCTATTGCTTTTGCAGGCTTCATTAGTCTCATTGGTCTACAGCAGCCTTGGATAGAGAGTTGAAGGGTGTCTATGACACAAGAGAAGTTTCTAATTATGACTAAATGCCTTTTCTATGAATAGCTGTCCTGTAGCGTTGTGATCTTATTACAAGAGAAGGGGTAAGGGCTGGACTGATTTTTATAGTCTTCTAGCTACAATAAATTCACCTATTTAACTTTTGTGATTTTCCCTGTATAGTCCTTTTAAGATTCCATTTTTAGCTTCAGTTAGTCAAATATTCCTGCACAATTTTTATTGCACAACAGTATTCTTGACTTCCCTACATAATTGTTTTCAGATATGTATAACTTGGCATATATATGTGTGGTGCAACATGACTAAATTATGTGAGAGACTCTTTAAATTATAGCATTTCAGGATTTAAAATGATAAAAAAAAAAATCAAGTAAAGATTGTAGAAAGAGCAAGTTAGGACACCTGATGTATATATTGAATGCAATTCTTCATAAAGTCATAATTTTAATATGTGTCTGAATTTAATATATCATTCATTTAAAACCTAAGGATTTTGTACTTTGAGAAATAGAAATGAAAAAGAAATTTAGTTCAGGATTCTGCTCTTCATTAAGGCAATTTCACAGCATTTCCACAATGAGGGTAATCACATACTCATTGGTTTTGAAGGGTTTTCAGTAGCTAATTAAGAAAGTGAGTCAGACTATCTATTTTCATTGCCCAGATAAGATGAAAGCAGAATTACCTGCTGTGTCCTTACAGCAAATCAAGGTAAAAACAAAGACCCTGTCTTTGGTCATTAACAAAGAATAACACTAGTTGTCAACATTTTTGAAACACATAGATATAAAATGAAAGTATTAAATTAAAATTTCAAACAGGTAGTGGAAAGTTATGTTACGGTTGGAATAAAATAGATTTATGAAAACCAAGAGCCTCATGTTTGTTTTTTATTTACAATTGCAATGTTTTGAAAACAAAATCAGAGGACATTTTGTGGTGGCCATGTTTGGTTGGTTGATAAAAATACATCTCTTAAGAACAGGCCACTAACTACTATTAATTAGAAACTATTTAAATTCATTATTTTATCAATAACTGCTAAACTGAGGCTGTTTTTACAACACATTTGTCTGTGCTGCCTCCTACAGCTTGCTTCTCTGGTATTTTCATCTTTTGATGATAAAATCTTTCTGGTATTCATCAGCAATGGAGTCTCCATTAACTATACCAAGCCCTGAAATGTTTTAGATTTTCACAAAAGTTCTAATTTTTTGATGAAAATTGGGAAATAAGTAGACACAGGTGTTCCCTCAGCTTCACAGGGTGCTGGGATTTCTGAATGGTTTCACACAGATAATACCATACAGGTAAGTGCATAAACATCATTAGCAATGACTGCAGGACTAATTCTCCTTTGTAGCCACACTACTGTTCATTTTCATAATAGAGTAATTAGAATTAGGAAATTCATTGTAATTGGAAATGCTAATATGTACTTTTTACTACCTCAGGTGCTTAAAATCAAAAGGATAACAATAGAAAAAAATCAGATCCTTGATGATCTGGAAACACAACTGAAAGTCCTGCCTTTCTGAAAAAATCCTGAAAATTTTCTCTACAAGTCTTGTTGAGAGTAAATGGGCATGAGAAAAAGATGCAGGAGCTTTATTGCATATAAACTCTTGGAAACAGACAGTGGAAACTGAGTCACTTCAAAACTGGAGTCAGGTTACCCTGGACCAGCCAGGTTCCGTAAAGTCTTTTGCATCATCCAGATCTGCACTTCCTTCTCTTCCTTCCTGTGCAGTAAGTGAAAGAATTGCAATTGGTGTAAAAGCTGAACTTGCACCTGAAGATATTTTCTGTGGAAATTGAGCCTATGAAGCTAATTCAGATTTACAGACACCACAGGCCCAGACATTTCTGAACGACAAAATGGCTTTGAGTGTGAAACTGGAAAACTTCACAGCCAAAATGAAATACTGCAAACCCTGAAAACCCACAAAAGTGAGACACTGCTGGAAAATAATGACATCTGGAAATCACATTATGACATCTGACAGCCCAAATTTCAGGTCAGGGTAACCAGAAGGTGTGTCAGGGCATATCCCCTGTCTCCCACCAAATGTGTCCAGTGCCAATAGGACAGATAACCCAGGCGGACCGAAGGCCCAGCAGGTATCAGCTCCTGGTGCCAAAGGGTCTGCAGCCTAACTAAGAATCAGCATCTTGGTATGGAGAGCAGATGTGGGAAGAGATAAAAGAAAACAAACACAGCTGACCAAAAGGCCTGCTTTACACTATGAAAGTACTACAAATTATCACGGAGGCAGAAGTCTCCTACGTACACCCTGAGAAGCATGTGAGACTTCCTTCCAGAGTTTGGATGCGACTTCCATGGTTACTTTCCTGGGAATTGAGGGAAAAGATTTTGTTGTGTGCTCCATCACAAATTGGATCCTAAGTTATTCCTTTGCTGGCTGTAAAATTGATGGTACCTTTAACCCCACATGTAATACTAGCTGTCTCTTTTTGTCTTATTCCTGTATAATAATAGTCTATTTTAATTCTTACATCTGTTAGTTTTGTTTCTATTAAATAAATAATTCATTCTATAATAGACCAAATCAGCCATTATTAAAGAACTTGCAAACAAGAGAGGGTTTTGGGGTGCTGGCCACCTCAATAAAGGCAAAAGGCAGGAATTTATTTAAACCCCCACAACTAATTCATAAGAGAAGAACAACAAAAAAGTTTCTTCATCCCTAGTGGGACTTTGGTGGTTTCACCTCCTATTTTCATCGCTCTTTGTGCAATGGTTGCAAGTGAATGAATGAGAAAAATCAGCTCATATATATGAAATGTATCTGGAAATACAGAAAAATCTCTTGTTTATCACTACAGCAAAAGATGACATTATAGGAAGTTTCTATTTCTATTCCAGAAAATCCACAAATACTCATCAGAGATTAAAAATCTCTGAAAACGAGAGATTCTTCCTTAGCAATATCACTGTTTCCTTGTACAGCTCCACATTTCTAATGGTACCACTTGCTTGTCTCTAAAACACAGATTATAAACTGTTTGGCTCACAATTGTATGACTTTCCACAGCTGATTCTTTTAGGCATTGCATAATAATGCATAATGATAGCAGTAGCATTTATCATTATTAGAATGACAGAAGATTAGAGATTATAAATCTAAGGGATATTAAGAAATTGAAAGGATAATTTTGAGAGAGCTGAAACTTGATTTCTTATTTATAACAATACACAGTAATGAATAAAAGTATATCTGAAACATTTATATAACTTCCATAATTATATAAAATTGGAGCCTCATTCTGCAATTGCTTATGGACAAGCATGCCTCTCCTTGTTGTAGGTTAAAACTCGTGCTGTTTCATGAGTTAAAACTCACATTCTTACTTTAATTCTACTGGTCTTCTGATTTAAACAAAACCAGACCTTACAGGATCTTTCTGGCAAGCAGTCACACTACATATGACATGCCATACATATGACATGTCAGTACACTTTAATTTTCTACTACTTTCAGTTTAAGAAGCAGAATATGTGTGGGGATGAAAGAAACCTCAAGAGATTTAAATTAAGTAATCCACTACTATAAAAAGTAGCACTACCACTGAACAAAAAACTTGACCCTGCTATAAGAAACCTCTAGTTTAGGATGTTTATGGGTAGTGAAGGGGAAATAAATTGAAGAGGAAAAAAATTTGGAATTCCTGAAATTATTGCCTGGAAGAATTACACAAATAATTATTATTCTGTTGTCGCCACAAATTTTTAGTTCCTCAACCATATTTTTAGAATTTTCAGAAGCTATGTTTTATCTATTGTCCTGCATACTCATTTTCCACCTTTTTTCTCCTCTTCATATATTAGAGGTATTTTGTATAAAGTCATAGAATTAATTTAGTAAATTTTACCAAGATTTAACCCTTACTTTTTAAAATGTGATATTCTTTAACAGGTAGTACGATTTTTTACATTCACATGAACTACAGATTCCACGTATTATGAAATATTTATCTTCAAGCTAGAAAAATGCTAGCAGCCACTGAATTACCGCCTGTGTGATGATTAAGTGCTAAAAAAAGTGGTCACCTAAAATGTGACCCTGTCAGTCTTCTTAAAGCAGATAGGTTTAAAAATTGCTTGAATAGATGCTACTTCAGAAGCAAGGAGAAAAAATAGAATGCTGAGGGAAAGAACATCTCCATTCCTCAAGATGTTCCAGTATTGGAATATTTTTTAATGTTGTTGTTCCAAATACAAATGAAAAGCTGGAAAGTCTATTAAACATATTTATATATGTAGGTGTGCATAATAACACAATTTCAAAGTTCCAAGAAAATTAATCAGAGATATTTTGCAATGTTTTGTCCAAAATTTTGAGTTAGTTTGTTATTAAATTAAATTTTAGAAGAGATCTTTCATTTGGTGTCCCGTTGTCTCTCCCGTTGTTTTCTCCTGTGGGCATTTTTCTTGGCCCAAGGACATTTTTCCTTATGTATTTTAAGTCATATGATGCCTGTGACACACTACTTTGTTTGGTTATAGGTGAATCTCAGCTGCAGTGAGGTAACACTCCAGGAAGTTCTGCCCTCAGGGAACAGCACAGCCCTGAAGACTTGCAAGGCACTGGGCCAACACAAAATGCACAGTTCAACCTGACTTAATAAAAACAAATATTTCAGATCCAACCACTGCCTCTCCCCTCTCAAAAAAAACCCCAAAAAATAACATAAAAAAACCACCCAAAAAACCCCACCAAACACCTGCCCACCCAAATGGAAACAATCTGTGTTAGTTTTCCTAATAGAAAGTACAAGTTCAGCAAAGTTCAATTTGTCAAAATATTTGTCTTTGTACAACCTTCATTTTACATGAGAGAATAAAATAATCCTAATGGGAAAACTTCCTAATTATATGGAACAAGAGAATCTTTTGTTAGTATTTTATAAAGTTTTTTACAGTGAACTCTTGAAAACTATGGTCAAAGTAAAGCTTACAGAATAATAGTTTATGAAAGATTAGACAAGAAGAAAAAACCCAAACACCCCAAAATCCCCAAAAGGCACGAAAATATGATCCTGCAGTTAAAAAGAGAACAGAACATTCTAGATAATATCCCTCAAAGTCTTTTCAGTCAGCAGTGGTTGCAGAGATGTTCTGGCAGAGATACCTGGCATTACTCAACATGGTCATGCGTACTGAGTCATTAGTCACTGGAATCTAGAATAGGACATCTTCCTAGAACTCTGCATAAGAGCATGACTTGCAGAGGGCCAATGAAATAAGTTGGAGAAGTAATATACATATTTATGCAGCAGGGCAAAATGAAAGGCTACATTAATCTGAGAATGATACAGCAATGTAACATATGTGATACAGATGCTGCTGCTCCCTTGGTGCAATATAAGCAGCAAATTTATTTTTATTTGATACTTCTTATTTTGGATTGAAAAAGATGATTATCTAGGATCAACTATACCTGTTCATATCAAAAGCTCCCCTAACCCAGAGTGCTAATGTATGCAGTGGCCAAAAGTTGATTTTTCAAGAAGAGTTTAAGAACAGAGAAACTGAACAGTGATACTTTGCTGCAGTGGCCTCACAGATAGAAAAAGATCCATCCATGAGCCTGAAGTGATGCTTTATAAAGTATTTTCTGTGTTTAGATAGCGTTCCCTTCCATTAACTAGATTAGTTTTCACAGACTCACAGAATCATTCAGATTGGAAGGGAGCACAGTGGGTCATCTGGTCCAGTGTTCCTGCTCAGGCAGAGCCATCCCAGAGCACATGGCACAGGATTGTGTTCAGATGGTTCTAGAATATCTTTCACTTGATTAATGCAAGTTTTAATATCTACAACACTCTGAAACATGAAGTTCCCCAGCTTAACCCCTCGTGTAAAGAACCATTTTTAAACACCTGCCAGCTGCTGTTTCATTTGATGCCCTCTTCTGTGGGAAAGGATGATGAACAGCCACTCTATTCATCCTGTTTCCAGGGGAAATCTTTTAGATGTCATATCAACTCAATACACACCAGCACAGTAACAGCATAAAACTCATTTAACCTCCACAAATCAGGTGGTATCACACTGGAGTCAAGGCTAGAAAAGCCTGATCTTGTCCAATTATCAATACCAACTAATACAAAAATAGGAATGTTTTTCCTGGTGACCATACCTGTCGCTGGTTTTCTGTCTCAAGTCTCAGTCTGGCTTCCACGCATCTTCTGGTCTCCAGGAAGGCTTGACGTTGTGCTCTGTCTGATAGGTAGCTAATGAAGATTCCTGCAGTGTTCATACACATAAATAACACTGCCTGAGCTGCTATCTGCAATGAACAACAAACACGATTTGATTAGACAGGAGAAGCAAGAATATCTGTGTAAAAAAAAGAGAGACAACGACAGCTTTGTAGGCTGCAAAAATAGCAGTTAGGAAAGTTTGCATGAAAGAGGGTCTTGGATTTTTAATTTGTAAATTCTCTCTGCCTTGAGGATGAGATATGCAGTATTTGGGGGCATTAAACTCTGGTTGAACCACAAATTATATTTCCAAAAACTGACTCACAGAGCTCTAGCCAGGAATGATTACAAACAAAATTAACAAATTGTTTTTGTACTGCCTCTTCTGCAAGAGCAATGTTGTGATTTGTTCCATGGCTTTAGTTTGGCAAGCGAGCCATATTAAGGAAGACAAAGAATGTCAGTTTGCTAAGAACTAATATCAGTGATAATAGTTATTGTATTATTATTGACCAAATTAAATACATTTATTTTCAGTTGACGCCAAAGTACAAATTTGCACAATCTGAATTCTGAACCATTTAACAGGGGAAGCTGAAAGAATAACCAAATTCTTGCACAACCAGGGCCTGTGTACACAGACCTTTTCTTTGCTGAAGCCTACGTAGGAGCTGAACTGGTTTTCCTTGTAGGAAACTGCGTCACAGCTTCTTCCTTTTCCATATGAACGCAAGAGAGCCAGATGGGAGTGGATCCTAGGACAGTGTAAATGTCAGTCACTTATTTGTTTGTCATTGACCTCTCTTTATGCTCTGCATGTTTGTAAGGCAGGGCACATCAACGCCACTGAAGTCAGGATTGTTTGGGAAAGTGAGTTAGAAACTCACAGTATTTTACTGCGCCAGAGACAGTACAAATTCTGCAGCCTCAGTACCTTTATTCAATATCTCATCCTTGTTATTTATTGAGATTTCAAAGTTCCTGATAGCTACTGGTGATACCTACAGGATCATAATAACAACAGAACAGGCACACCAAACAGATCAAGTGTTCATCATTCAGGATACTCTCTCTGGTAGTGGAAAACAGAGAGTGCTCAGGGCAGAGTAGAAGGATAAAATGGTAGTTAATGTGTACAAAAGTACAGCTAGCATTCAGTGATGTTTTGTCAAACCAGTATTGAACACTCCAGCAACTTGTGGTTGCAAAACATTGTGGGCTAGACATTGCATTTTCTTACTATTACCTAATAATCAGTCTTCCTAAAATCCAAGTGTTGTTTGTCCTAATAGAAGACTCCTTAATCTCATTGGGATGTTTTGACTCCAATCTGCAGGTCTCACTCCCTGTTGTCATGAGGGTCTGCAAGTGAGATCTGATATCAGACCAAAAACATCCGGCAGAAATTTCAGTTTTATATATTCCCATATTTCTGAATCTGGAGTATTGTTCTACTGTAGTGCAGGGAATTAATTTGCAGTTTATATGCCATGATCAAATAATAATGCATATCTTGGCTCCAGATGAAATTTTGTTTAACCTTTTCCAGCAGTAGATGTCTAGACAAGGCTTGTGAGAAGTAAGACATGATTAGCATGATCCTTGCATCTCCCTGGCTTCCAGGATTCTCTGAGCAAGAGGTGGTGTACTCAATGCACCTGCACAACTTTTGCTGTTTCCTTTGTCAAGTTAATAGCACATTTGGCTCCTATTTCATTCAATAATAAAGATTTTTTACAATTTAATTAGGCCCTTTGTGATAGAAATGTTTCCTTTTGTTTGCTTTAATTCACAGCTTTATCATTTCTTCGAGTGCAGCATCATGTTTATAAACAGTGACTAATCGTTTCAAATTCATTTGCTCATCACTATTTCTGATTATACTGACTTAAAACATAACCCCTTACTTTTACTTTTTAAAAGAGAGGAGTTTGAGACTCTTTAGTCACTCTGTAAGTATCACTATTCTCCTTTTGCACTTTCTGCTTTTTTCCTGTTATCTACCATACACTGTTTTACTGGAGACATGTTGCCCCGGATGAGCCAGCGTTCCCCAGACACTCTCTGCCTTTTCTCCAAGAAAAATCAGAGAAGACACTAATTTATCTATGAGATAACTCCTTTCTGGTGCAGGCTACTAAGAGGTGCATGATGAGCTGACATGATATTGAGACTAGCTCAGAAGTGCATTGTTCAGCAGAGTAACTGAAATCAGCTGCAGGAGGTTGGAGAAGTCAACTTTTCACTCCTTTTTGACTGACTTTTAACTTTGGCCTGGACTGTATGTTCACACATAGGAGGAAAGTCAGATTACAGGGTGAAAAAAAAGAAAAACCCAGTTAAGTCACCCATCTCTGTCAATGTTCGGGACTTGTGCCACTCACTTCAGCAGATCTCCTTAGAGCAAATGCACTAGAATTTGGCCTTCAATTAGATTTCATGAGTATATAAGTTGATTTGGACAAAGAGAATAATGGAAAACATGTTACAGGTAAAACAACAGCTTATGCAGAGGCAGAATCAGCTTTTCTTACACATGATAATCTGAAACCATTCCAAAGAGTAGAACAACATGGCTTGCAAGGCATATTAACCTGGGGCTCTTGTACTAAAAGAATAAACAAGATATATAAGATTTAAGTCTCTCATTGCTGCTCCTTTTTCCTTGAGCTTATTGGGGCCAATTCCAGAAGTCTTGGAGGATTTTATACAACCTATCAGGACTCTGTTTTAGAAGATGCACAGAGTTTCATATCTTTTTGACTGACCTGAAAATAATCAGTGTTCACACAGTAGGGAAGCTGAGGCATAATGCGAAAAAAGAAAATATTTTCACAACACTTATAAGTCTATTTGTACCTTGCACAGCATTTAAATACCAACAGTAGTAGATACAGCAAGTGATCTTAAAAAGCCATGAGTGATATATTTTGATGTTAAACAGGGCTCTGAGGAGGTCCGCTTTGTGAATGTTTAAAAAATGCAAAGAAGGTACCCTACACCATACTGCTTGGGAATACCTGTTACAGAAACATCACTGTTCTGAACCTGCAGTTACACATAATCACATAAGAGGATGAACAGAGCTAAAGGAAGTTACTTGACAAGATCACTGAGGTAGTAGAATCCCAGAATCATGGAATCATCAAGGTTGGAAGAGATTTTCAAGATAATCTAGTCTAAGCATCAACCCAGCAGCAGCATTATCAGCCCTAAATGATATCCACAGATGCCACATCCAGATATCTCTCAAGAACTTCCAGACTCCAGCACTTCCCTGGTCATCTTATTCCCATGCCTGACTACTCTTTCAGAGAGAATTTTGTTTCTAATATATAATCCTGGCACAAAATAAAGCCATTTGCTTTCGTCCTTTCACTTGAGACATGACAGAAGAGACTGACACCCACCTCACTAAAACCTCCCCTCATGTAGTCGTAGAAATCAGTGAGGTCCCCCGCGTCTCCTCTTCCCCAGATGAAACCACCCCTGTTCTCTCAGCCACCCCTCACAGGACATGGTTTCCAGACCCTTCACCAGTTTCACTGTCCTCCTTTGGACATGCCCCAGTGCCTCAATGTCCTTTTCGAAGTGAGGGGCTCAGGAAGAAGCAGCCATTACAGTTCTTACTCCAAAACTCTACTTTTCGTTTCTTGTAGGAGGTGATTAAGAACTTAATTCACAAAGAAATCACTTGTCAAATAAATTGTCATTTATAAAGTGTTCTCCATACATGCACCTCAGAACCCTTTGCAAAATCAATATGAAAACTAGCCAAAACCAAAGGGTATAAAAGGAGAGGATGCAAGTCAGACAAGTAAGCTTAGTTTAAATTTGACAGAACACATTGATTGAAACAATTTCATTTTTATTTTTCACTCATAAAAAGGACTTTGCCAAGGGGGCTGAAACCAAGAAAACATTTTGAGTTGATTTGGGAACCACCAGGTTTCAAAGAAACAAAGGCACAAGACACAGCTCATCAAGAAGTTATAATCAAAGCAGGTACAGTATAGTAAGGCAAGAGAACAGGAAAAGGAAAATTCATTGAAAAGATGGTAAAATAACTCTCAGGTCTGTTGTGAAGTGGTAGGTAATCAGCCACAGACTGTTCTCAAGGCAGAGTTCAATCTAGTTCAGAAAACAGGGAATTCAGAAGGGTACAAGTGAGATACTGGGCTAAGCATAGCAGCAATTTTTAGGCATTTCTGCTATAAAGAGCACCTATTTGAGTTGGCCTTCATTAGGATTTTACAAAGAATCCTGTGAGTTTATGAACGACTGAGTTAAAGAAGGTTTAGCAAATGCCAGAAGTTTCAAAACTTCAAAATCATAACTGAGCTGTGTTTCAGTTTTATCCCAATTTTCTTTTTTGAAATACGCAGTTGTCCATCAGGGAATTTAGAGCCATAGGGCCAGCCATTAACAGGGGTTTATGGAGTGCATAGTGATTAACTGAGTTCAACACTTCCAAAGAACACATAACCTGAGGAAAAGTGAATATTTATGAACATTCAACAAACCAAATGGATTGGAATTATGTAAATTGATAGATGTCCCTAAAAGATTGCAACTGACACAGGCTATCTTCATCCTGAAGTTGCTACAATAACAGCATACATTCACATAGAAAGCACAGTGGAGGCAGAAGAGAGAAAGCTGATAAAGTTTAGAAATTATTCTGAAATCCAGAGGGACAATGAACTTGTATGTTACTACCTCAAATGCAGAAAAACACTCTAGAATGTTTAGCAGAAATAAACATATTATTAACCTCCTCAGCAGGCAATTTTGTTCTGCTGCATAGAAACAGAGCAACGTTGGGGCTGATGTCACCAAAACACATGTGAGAAGTAAAGAAATGGCTTTCAATGTAATCTCCAGCTAGACATTCTCGGGGCTTTAGCAACAGATTACAGTATTTCTTGTCTGTTTTGAAAAAACTGGGAAAGTAAATTTGTGCTTCTTAAATAGTGTTTTCAGCATTCACCACATAAGGAACTGGTTGCTATGGTAATTATTATTGGATAATTAAGTTTGGAGAAGCATTTTGATTCTTCATTAGTTGTTTAACTAAAAACTGAAGTTCACCACAGGGTTGTTTTTTGTAATTAAAATGTCTCAGAAAACGCTCTCTCCCTTCTTGATCAGGGTCTTGCTTGGGTTATTTGAGGAAAAATAAAACATTTGTGATCACCAGGAATGAACTGGGAGTTGTATGAGAAAACCAAAATGCACTGCTTTCTCTAAAACAGGAACATCTGGCAGCACAGATTCTCACTGCTGGGCTGCAGCAAACCTCTATCTCCAACTGAGAGTACGATTTTATGAATCAAAGCTCTTGGCAGAGAAACTAGTAAGTACCTGTTTCTCTGTACTGCCTCATGCCCACCTTGATCCCTCAGTACAGCTTCCCCTTTGTCGTGCCAGATCAATTATTTGTGGGACCACACTGTGAACTATATCAGGGAACTTAGCCAACTTAAAAAACAAACATTTGGCATTGGCAGTGATTTTCGTATCTAGAGCAATCATCTGATTAAGTTCACAGCACAGCCTCCACAGGAAGGGAAAGCATGTGAGCATTCATAGCTTGCTCTGCTGCCAACTCATTAAACTGAAATCATTGCAGCCTTATTGCTAAATCACCTTGTAAGAAGTGGTTTTTTTCCCCAGGTTCACTCATTCTGACTTCTCCTGGGTCTAACTGCTAAATTCCCCCAGCCATGATAAGAGGGAGTTTTGTTTGTTTTAGTTTGTGGCTGCTTCTTCACTACCTTTTATTGGAAACCAATCTGGCCTACAAGGGTGCCCAAACTGCTGCCATGACTTTTCAGAAAGCTCACCTCTCTCTGATTCTCTCTGTTTTCCAGTGCATAAGTACAACAGCTCTTTAACCCCTACTCACAGCTGGAGTGAGTGCTACTCTTTTATCTGATCTACAGACACACACTTTACTAAAAGACAGAAATATATAATACCCCTAAGAAGACAGGGATGGAGAATAGCATAATGTTTATTTATGCTAAAGTGAGGCAAGCACAGACTATGGTGGCTGAGAACAGCTTTACCCCACCCACCCTTGATTTGCTATGTGTTAAAGAAGCCATTTGTACCAGTGTCACCATCTGATTTTATGTTCAGAACTGAATTTTGTGGTTCAGCTGTGCACAATGGGAACATTGGCTGATTCTTCAAAAACTCAGATCCTGTTTATCCCTCTAGGAGGGCTGAGACCTTTTAAGAAGCCTGGTCTTGCTACTTCCAGAGCTGCCATGAAGACGACTGTGTGCTTAGGAACAGTCTGGTCTTTAAGGTGCATGAAATGTGCAGCCTGCAAGCAGGTTGGCCCTATCAAAACATAGGGTGTACCAAAAGAAATTATTAGATTACCTTCAGTGAAAACAACTGGTTTCAGACAGTTTTCTCCATCCTGTTGCAGAATAACCTAACGTGAATTTTGTTCTCGTCCTGCTAGTGATTTAGAAAACAAAAACCGTTTTCCCTCTGAGCAATGACAAGTTTGCATAAAATCAATTGTTCCAGTTCAAGACAGAATTTGAAAATATGAATCTTTAATATTCAGAACAGGAGTCTAATTTGCTATTAGAAAAAATAACTATATCCTTTTTTTGTTGTTCCTCTCATTGAATCCATTAGAAATGTAGAAAATTGAATGTCTGATTAAGTTGCATATAGATAGCTCAAGCCACACAAATTTGGTAAGCCAGCTGCCAACTATGACAAAAGTTTTGCACCATGGTGTGGTACAAGAGATATTTCAAGAAAACCATATCAATCATATCATATATCAGACACATAAGGACACATAAGGACTGACATAACTGAGGGGTGCACAGAGGCAGTCAAGCAAATACATAACCCTGCTAGTGCCATCGAGCAGCCCCAAAGATTCAACACATCTCCTCTGACTCCCCTTGAGTTTGTNAATAATAATAATAATAATAAATCTATTCTGGGACTTTTCATATTCTTTCTTTGGTGCTTTTCTTTTTATAGATATTGAAGTGACTAGACATGACTGGGACAATGTCAGTGGCAGGGTCACAGCCCATGCATACAGGGGAATGAACAAGGATGGGAAAATGACCTTCACTTTTTAGCAACTGTTTTCCATGGCCATAAGGTATTTGGCCAAATCTCTGACCCTTACCTAGGAACTGATCCTGAACTATGCAATAAGATCTGATGATCACATCTGCAGTTCAGTGAGCAGCAGAGTGTCCTTTTGTCATCATTTTGTATACAGGATGCCCTCAACTCCTGATATCTGAAATGTTCCCATTTAGAAAAAACAAGCTTATCATTTTGACATGAACAACCTTCTCCATTCAGTGTTTTCTGTGTGCTGGTGAGGTACCTTCTCCCTCTACTTTGATACAGCTGTACTGCAGGTTAATTAAAAGGAGAAATCTAAAGCCAATCCTTTCAGATGCCATTATTTCATTGTCAAAGACATCACCTCATTTGGTGTGTTTGTAAGTCAACATAAAAGGCTCAGACAGGAATCTCTTTTCTTCTCCAAATATATGTAACCTTGAAACCACAGCACCTCTGCTACAGAAATACTTTAAATTACTTTAAATTGCTGTCTAACCAGGAGTAGATCCTGCAATGACACACAAAACAACCAGCAAAAACCAAGGCACAGCACAATTGCCTGTGCAACAGAGAACACTGGAAGCAGCCTGTGGCAGTCAGGGAAAATTAGGAAACAAAGAGATAGCACTTCCCAGTTCATTGCTCAGAAGGGAGTGCAAAGCAGCTGTTTCTCTTCCTGCACTTCCATATTTCAGACTCACGAAGCTTTGTCTGACTTTGAAATTTTCCCTAAACTTTTCTATTGCTGACGACATTAAACTGGGAGGAGCTGTGGATCCCTCGAAGGCAGAGAGACCGTGCAGATTGACCTGGACATATTAAAGAGCTGGTCAGTCATCTGTGCATGAAGTTTAACAAAAACAAATACTGGATTTTGCACCTGGGACAGGGCCATGGCAAAGGACCTGGGGGTCCTGGTTGATGGAAAGTTGAACCAAGAGTCAGCAGTGCCCTGGCAGCCAGGAGGGCCAAACATGTCCTGGGGGGCATCAGGCACAGCATCACCAGCTGGGCAAGGGAGGGGATTTTCCCACTCTGCTCTAAGCTGGAGCAGCCTCACCTTGAGTGCTGTGTGCTGTTTTGGGCACCAGAAATATAAAAAAATATAAAGCTATTAGAAAAGGGAGGCTATTCAAAGGGAGGCTATGAAGATGGTGAAGGACCTAGAGAGGAACACATATCAGGAACAGCTGAAGTTACGTGAGAAGACTGAGCAGAGACCTCATCACAGTCTGCAGTTTCCTCCTGAGGGGAAGTGGAGTGTCAGGCACTGATCTCTTCACTCTCCTAACCAGTGACAGCACTCGAGGGAATGGCCTGAAGCTGTGTCAGGGGAGGTTTAGGTTGGATATTAGGAAAAGATTCTTCCCCCAGAGGGTGGCTGGGCACTGGAACAGGCTCCCCAGGGAGGTGGTCACAGCACCAAACCTGACAGAGCTCAGTGAGCATTTGGACAATGATCTCAGACACATGGTGTGATTGTTGGAGTGGTCCTGTGCAGGGCAAGGAGCTGCACTTCAGTGGTCCTTTTGGGTCTCATCCAACTCAGGATATTCCATAGTTCTTGAAGAAGCTGACCTCCCTTACAAGCTGCATATTTACTGTTAAAAACAAATATCAAAGTAATTATGTTCAAAGGAGCCACATTCCATTTACAGCCACTTGAGAAATAAATTACTTCAATTAAAAACTACAGCATCTAAACAAAGATTTACAAGAAATTAATCTGAAATGGGAAAGTACACCCATGACTTCCTGGATATTGAGAATTAAAAATAATGCCTGGGGTTTTTTTTTAAGCAACCCTTGCAAAATATAAATTTTCCCTTTGCATTACATGCATGGATATCTGAATTGTAAATAACTGTCTCCCAGTAGAGATGCACCAGTATTTGAAGACCAAGCATTAAACATCATCTCACTGACAAAAAATTCCAGCTGACACCTCTTCTGGAAAAGTCTGAGTGGATCACTGAGTTTAGGATGAGCCTGGACAACCTAAAAGTAGGATGCCTAAAGTAAAAGCTACTTTTGGAAATTTTCTTCAAATTATTACATTATTTTTACCTAAGTCAGTGTCAGACAGCCAAAACAGAAGAAATCCTCGTAGTTCCATTATTAGATTATGCAACTGATTAAGAATAATTGTAGGAAAAGAAAAAAAAATAGGTGTTTTACAGCATTGGAAAGAGCTTAACTACATTTTAAGGAAAACAGAATTATGTAGTGTGCATTTCTGCTAAGTGGTTTTGGGGTGTTGTACTGCACAGCTGTTTTCATTGCTCTGGATAATGGCTCTTATCCAAAGTCAGATGTTAAAACGGAGTGAGCAATAATTAGGTTTGTAGGGCTGACAGCTGTTCATCTCTTCTGACATACCTCATTGCTCTTTTCATCTGATCAATTGTATTCGTGTCTCAGAAATTACCTGCAGGACATAGTCCATGTCTCTTCCCACTGGAACTGTCAATTGTCATAATTCGTGTGCAGGTGACCATGCCTCAGCACATTCTACAGAGCTCTAACAACAGACTGCAAAAGAAAAGCTTTTCATTATTCTTCCCAGCAATGTTAGGCCAGGTTCTATGTATTTTCCTCTGAATTATCAAGCTCTGGTCATAGGACAAAGAAAGAAGCAAGATTCTGCAAAACATTTTTCCCTTTTGATATTACAATTGAAAAAAAGAAAGTAATAGCAAAATGTAATGATCTTAAATTACTCCTGGACTCTTTATCAAGAAATAGACAACCTTATGAAAGCCATTCTAGTCTGTGTCAGAGTGAGACTTATACCTATTAAAAAGAGAATTGTTTAACTGAAATAGTACTGAGAATAATGGTAATGAAAAATACATGAGGGATATCGCAGTGCTGAGTGTCCTTTACCAAACAAGCCTTGTCCTTCAAAGCCTGCTTGCATTCTGATGGGAAGCTCTACTGATCACCTGTGTGTGTTAGTGATACCTGATGGCAAACAAACCATTCCCTACAGCTGTTCTTTCTTCAAACTATTCATCCCAAAAAAAAAAAAAAAAAGAAGTCAAACCAGTGTTGGAAACAAGGCTCTCTACACGTTATTATTTGCATTTTTTACAGCAGGCTGGTCTCAAGGCTACCTTTTGCCCACAGTTACATGTGTAAGTGGCTGCCATTTTGCATGGGTGTTACTGGTGATGGAGATTGCCCATTGAATTTATAGCTGATTGCTGTTGTGAGACAGCAAGAATAAACTTAGGGTCTTCAGATCATGCTTTAGGTATTTCTAGCCCAGAAATAATATTCTCTCTCCAAATTTCCCATTATGAATACTCTGCTTCCATTTAAAAATATTTTTTTGGAAAGTGACCAGAAAATGCCAATAAAAGCAATTGATATTCCTGTCTTTATTTTTTCCCTCAGTATTTGCTTTTGTTGACAACTGTGATGATCTCCTGAAAACCAGGAAAAGACAGAACTCAACAATTCCGTTTTTAGAGTCCTTTCCTAGCAACCCCTTGAAAAGCTCCAAAACAATCAAGAAAACCTCCCAAACACCTATTTTCTTAGCTGTCCCCATCGGGCTGTAAACGTGAAAACTACTCTTACTTTGGAGAAAACGTGGAGATAATAAAGGAAGTAGTTCTAGTCTGACTTGAGTGTACACAGAATTTCAGGCATCCTTAACCACACTGTGAACCACTGCTGATAAGACCTTGGAGGACTTCAGGAAATGGAGAGCCCATGAAGATATGGATGAACTTGCAAGGAAACCTTCAGGATGGCTGAGGATTGGCTAATAGGGCCCAGGAGACTTTGTCCCCAGGGTTAAACTCAACACATCTTAGGCAAGGCAGAGGACATGAGTCACTCAAGGTTAAACAGGAATTTAATTGATATCTAATGTCACTTGCTATTTTCTTTGAAGTCTGCTTTTTCTCATGTTTTTTAAACTACCAATTAGGGGATATCCTGGACAGAAAATAGGGAAGGGACGTGGGAGCAAATGGAAATGTACCAGACAAATGCCATGAGAGGTTACAACATTCCAGACCAGCTGGATTAAAACTTTATCTCAGAGAGTTAGGCGAGGACAAACATTTTCCTTTGTGAAACCTGTGGGTGTTGTTCTGCTATTAGTCATGGTGAGCGCTTCAGTGTGGTGAGCTAGAAGAAGTCAAACTGACATCAAAAGTACAGAGAGTGCTGTGGGAAAGAGTTGATTCAGTCCTTGGCTGACAGAATATACCAGAGACAAATAATGAAGGATTAGGCTTCTCCTGACACTTTGCTAGCAGAGGAGACGTATAGTGCAGGATTCATTTTGCACTGACAGTGGTGTGATCTAGGACTAATTCCTTTGAAGGCAGAGGCTTATTCAGGTTTAAAACAAGGATGGGATTAATATCAAACCCTAATATTTACTGTGGGCCAAATTCTTCTTGCCTGATAATACAAGCCATGCCTTTGTTTTCCCTGCTTGTATAAGCACGAGAAAGAGAAACGGGACTGTCCATGGAATATTAAATAAATGACGCAAGGCAAAGCAACTGCTGCCTCTGATGTTGAATAATGAATCCTGCTGATTCAAGGAATACTGCTGGAGACTATTAAAACTTGATGGAAATAAACTAACAAGAGAAGCCCCACCAATGATTTACATCAGGAGAGCTGTGTACAGGGTTTGATACAATGCACAGCCATGAATGATGCAGACATTTTTGCAGTTTGGGCTGTATAAAGGCACCCATCCAGGAGCAAGGTCAGTCTTTACCTGCTCACACAAAATGTGACTGCCTTCAAAAGAAAATTGTCTTGGGCAAAGCAGTGTTTGGTCTTAGTGAGTATTTAGCTCACAGATTTAATATTTAAGTCAATATCACTGCAGTCAGGATACGTAAATATTGTGCTCTTGTGAGCACTCAGCAGACCAGTGCTTGAAAAGAAACTGGGTGTGGTTTTGGACGTGCTGGCATATGAATAACAAGGCTGATGATGCTGTATTTTGTGGCACAAAAAACATCCCAGAGTTTCATCCAAGAATTAGCTGATAAAGTTGATTTCTTACAGGAATTTCAGGCAGTGGAGAGAACATTACTTCTGAGTTTCAAAAAAGATAACCAAAAAAAATCAGTTTATAAACTGATCTTCCATCTGATTAATACTTTTTGAAAGTCAGACGGCTCTAATAGTTAAATCTATGAAAGGGTTGAAGGAGAAAGGTCACAGGTATTGACAGGGTGAGACACTTCATTGAGTTTAACCTTTCATCCAGATCTCCGTCTGTTTCACAGAGATATTCATCCTGGCCCTGATGGTTTTTTAAGCAGTCTCTTCCAACAATATTGATTTGTTAGGTATCAGCATGAATGAAACAAAGAATTTCAGATACCCTAGGGAATCACTTATGGCTCTTTCCTGATACCAATTTGAATATTTTGGTTTCTCTACAAGGATGAAATCAGTTCTTACTGCACAAGTTCTGCCATTCAGGTTATCTTCTTCTTGTTTAGATAGTGTGGTGCTGAAAGCAATTAAAGCCATGTCTGTAGACAGCATTATGAACTCACTAGTTGTTGATATAAAGCTGATACCTCATGGCTGACACATTACAGCAACTACATGTGTAACCTATATTAAATTCTAAGTAAAAACAAGAACAAGTTCAAATTACTTCTTCATGTTGTCATCTTCATGAATATTCACATCCATTTGTTAAAGTCATCATAATTAATCATTGTATGAGTACAAGCCTAACCTATTTTTCCAATAAATACACTGTGTGTTAGTATCATAAATAACTTTTTCCAGGCATTCTGGTCTTCTTTCTTACCTTCTGACATGTTCTAACCTAGCATTTTACACAAACAGTTTATAAGAAAAAAGCAAAGACTCTAAATCATGCCAATTATTATTTTTAAGCAGAAAAGTATTAAATATAAAAATAAAACACTGTGACTAAATACCTCACAAGATGATGTTAAAAGAACCAAATATTGGAGAACAATGTCTGGAGACAAAGCAACACAAATCTGGAGAACCAGAACAATTTTTTCAAATGATAATTTTTTTTTCAAAGTATGTGTTTCTATGTAAAAAATTTCAGTTCTTGGAAGAACTGAGAAAAACCCCAAACATGACCCTCACATTTTTTATATTTCCCTAGTAAGTAGTAAAGTGGTGCAACAGCTGCATTTCTGAGAAACTCAAACTTTCAGGTGTGCAAATGCCTTCCTTAGACTGATACACGTCTGGTGGCATACAGAAAGGAAAATGTGGCTACATAGAGATATTTAAGATTCAGAACACACCTGCAGCATGTGGGCAGCATGCAACAGCCCCAGTTAAACTGGAAATCTGAAATGGAAGAGTCATTGCCACTCAGAGCTGCAAAATCCCTTCTCTGGGGGATGTCAGTTCCTGCTGACCTCAATATTCAATAAAAACTCTTTGCTGGATGACAAGACATCACTGATCTGCAAGACTTGTAATTGAAAGGTGATAGCTCAGGAGCCAGTCCAGTCAGAGCTCCCAGGAGCACAGCAATACCACTGCATTTGGATGGGATGATCCAGACATTTCTGGAAAAAAGCATCCTAATCCATACACTGTCAATGTGCACATCTTCAAAATCATTACAATGATTTAAAAAAAAAAAAAAAAAACCAGGATGTCCTACCTTTACCTACGGCCTGACTTCCACTAAGAAAAGCAAGTGTAACTCTATTTTGCCTGTGTGTTTAATATCATCCTCTCCCTTGAACAAAAAATCCAGCATAATTTGCAAAGTATTCATTTT
The DNA here is from genome assembly GCA_013399225.1 of Rhipidura dahli. Taxonomy (NCBI): domain Eukaryota; kingdom Metazoa; phylum Chordata; class Aves; order Passeriformes; family Rhipiduridae; genus Rhipidura; species Rhipidura dahli. The sequence continues at coordinate 187,709 of VXAC01005022.1, read as the reverse complement.
TCAAAGAGATTCCTGTGTCTGGCAGGAGTAGAAATGGTTGTCTGAAAATATTTCATTAAAGTTGTCTGTATAATTACCCTGAAAGGCTGCTACTGATTTTGTAGTCTGTAAATGAAAGCATTTTGCTGAAAGACTGAATTGCCCTTAACAACATGAAAAACTTGATTAAAATATCCTGCCAAGGTCGGAGTTTATTGCCCTTGAAGAGAACATTAGCCACCAGGTTCCCCGAGTTAAAATTGTGTGCTACTGAGGCCTTTTCTTTACTGGAGAATGAAGGAGATATTTTGTGTCTGTTCCAAAGTAGAAGTCCAATTCCCTGTCTCTGTCAGAGTTGGATGCTCAGCCCTAGGGAAGGTGCTCTGTTACTCCAGTGACAGAAGGCAGCCTCTGTTCTAATGGACCTGTTATGGGTGCCCCACATGGAGAAACTTGGCAAGAGAGAAGCTGTTCCATGAGCTTTCCCAGAGTTTCGGATGGATTTTGATGCAAAGTTAGAGCCAGGACTCCACCTCTTAATGATGCTCCAGCTCCTCAGCAAGCATGAATTAACCTCTATATTTACTTATGTATTCCTATATTGTTTCCATTATTTTCATGTGTACCACATCTCTAAGAATAGTCCTAAAGTCAAATGTAGTCCCAAAGATTTCTGAGGCATATCTTTAAAGGTACACAATTAATGGCATATCTGCTTAGAGCAGGAAAAAACAGGAAAATTCTTATTCTTTGTAATTAAGTGGTATATGCACATTAATACAGTAGACAGAATCTAAAGTGACACTGGTTTTCTGAATATATTTATGTATATATATACATGAAAATAAATAAATCAAACCATGTTAATGACATGAGGTGAAGAAGATTAAAAGTGAAGTAAAATGAGCTGATGATGATCTGAAAAATACTTTTCACTGTCAAAAATGGCCCCTTTTCAGTCAACAGATTCACTCTTCTGTGTTTCTTTGTCTGCAACATGACTTTATTGGCAACACAGTCTCTTCACCAGTTGTTACTATCTTGGAAGAGACAGTCAGATTCTGTCATTTTCTTGCACCATCAACAATATTATTGGCTAATATTTGATCCAGCGTGTCTGTAGCAAACCACAAATATAAATACTGTGGCATTTCAGGCTACGTAAATTAAAATAATTCAGTCTAATCCATCAGCCTCAGGGCAGCAATCATTATATGTATGAAATTGTTCACTTCTTTTGAAACTGGGGGTGAGAACACTTTGCATCATAGTCAAAATTAAGAGCAAGTATCATTTAATTATAAAAGTAGGGCATGAGAGGACCTTGATAAGTCACTTAACCCATGTTTCAGGGTCCTGGATATTACCTAAATCACTCCTAAAACTTGCCTCTCTAAACTGTTCAATTATACCTCAGGGTAAATCCTTCCAAACAAAATGACATTATTTAAGATATTGTTATTAGTTGTTTTTTTTTTCAAGGTTTCTCCTATCTAACTTATTCCTTGAATAAGTTAACCCATCATCTCATGATCGCTACAGATGAAAAAAGAACAATTGATTTCTTCCTCTCCGTAGCAACCTCTTCCATATTTGAAGGCTGTCATAGCTGCCTTGTCATTTTCCTTTAGAGCAATCCTCTATCCTATGGAAGCAGTGAAAACAAGCAGGATCCATTGCAAATAAAAAGAGTATGTTTAATGTTGATCAGTGCTTTCTTGGAAGAAGGTTAGTTTCTATTTTTGGGGGTTTTTTTTAAGGATAGTATTTGTTGCTCAAAACATTGTTCTAGCATTGGTAGACCGACTTCCAAAGGATAAACCTGTTTCTAGCTTGCTTTGGCACTTAAGACTGCTGAGAAAGCTCCAGGAAGACCACAGTACACACATTTATATTACATATCTGAACACTTATGTAGCAAACTGGCCATGTGAAACTGAATGGCTGGTACTGGTAGAGGAATTTTTTTTTTTGCTAGTTGAGAAAAGTATGTGTATTACTGATACTCTTTAAACTCTCCCACCTGTAATATTGCACAGGCTACAGAGATCTAGGAGGTGGAGACAGAATTCTTCCCCAGAAGAAGCATGGAGTGAGTATGTGCCTGATGTTTGCTATAAGCTTGTGCTCTGGCAGTGCTTGATGTCACCAGGTGGGGATTGGGAAGGCAAGGTTGCTGCTTTGACCATTTATGATGGTGATAAGCCCATAGAACAAGTGCCATGAAGAAATGAGGGCTGATGACACGTGGTGGACTCTGTAGTTTTAGGTTTATGGTTGAACTTGATGATCCAAAGTGTCTTTGTCAGCTGAAATGATTGGATGATTCTATGACACTGGCCTGCAGGCAAGTCCCTCCCAGGACCTGAGGCTGAAATGGACTGAAACTGTGTGCAGAGGCACAGCACACAGACCAGTCTCACCCTGTAATCACAGGAGATGAGCTGTGCACATGACCATGTAACCATGTTCAGTCTGGATTAGCAGATGTCAGTTCTGCCCTCCAGATTTGAGTAGATTTTTGTATCTGTATTCTTGAGACTATACCTGTACTCTATCACAGATTCAGTGAGTTTGGAAAGGACTTCTGGAGATCATGTTGTCAGATCTTCCTCAAAGCAGAATCACCAGCAAGTTGCTTAGGGTCTTGTCCAGTCAGATTTTGAATATTCCTAAGAATGAAGACTTCACAAAATCTCTAAGAAACCTGACACAGTGCTCATTCACATTTAGACTAAAAAAATGGGGTTTTTTTTAAGTTTAAGTGGAATATACTGCATTCCAGTTCATGAACATTGACTGTCATCCTGTCTCTGGGCACTGCTGAGAAAAGTTTGTCTCTGTCTCCTTATTTTAGGGTAATCTATTTATACATAATTATCAGATTACCTCCCCCCCCACACCCCCCCCGTTCCTTGTCATCTCCAGCCTGAACAGTCCCAGCTCTCTCAGCCTTTCCTCACTTGGCAGCTCTTCATAGTTCTTCTCTGGACTCACTCCAGCATGTCCATGTGTCTTCTGTACTGGGTAGTCCAGCACTGGGCCTGGCATTCCAGATGTGTTTCAGTAGCACCAGACAGAGAGGAAAGATTGCCTTCCTCAGCCCAATGAGAATGTTCTGCCTAAGGCAGCACAGGAGGACACTGGCCTTCAGCCTGTTGGTTCATGGTCAGTTTGGTGTCCACCAGGTTCCCCAGGGCCTTCTCCGCAGACCTGCTTTCCATCTGGTCAGCTGCCAGTCTATTGTGGTGCATGGGTTATTCTCTCCTAGGTGCAGAATGTCACATTTCCCTTCTACTGAATGGAGCTGGGAAAGGGAATGGAGCACAAGTCTGATGAGGAGCAGCTGAGGGAGCTGGGGGCACTCAGCCTGGAAAAAAGGAGGTTAGGGGAGACCTTATCACTCTCTACAACTTCCTGAAAGGACATTGTAGACAAGTAGGGGTTGGTCTCTTCTTAGGTAGTAAGCAGCAGGACAACAGGAAATGGCTTCAAGTTCTTCTAGGGGAGGTTTAGATTGAGTATTAGTAAAAAATTCTTTACTGAAAGGGTGATCAAGCATTGGAAAAGGCTGCACAGGGAAGTGTTGGAGTCAGCACCCCTGGGGCTGTTGAAAAGGCATGTGGATGTGGCACCTGTGGTCATGGTTTAGCGGTGAAAATAGTGGTGCTGGGTTAACAGCTGACCACACTATTGCTGATACAGCCCAGATACCACTGACCTGCTTGACCCCCTGAGCATACACTGGCTCATATTCAGGAAACTCTACCAGCATTCTCAGGTCCTTTTACACTTACATGGCACCTACTTTTACATCTTCTCGGTACAGTTGGATGTTGGAGTCACTGATGATCAGGCTGAAGTAGGATAGAACAGAATAGAATAGAATAGAATAGAATAGAATAGAATAGAATAGAATAGAATAGAATAGAATAGAATATTTCAGTTTCATGGGACCTACAAGAGCCTTTTAATCCAACAGCCTGACCACTTCAGGGGCCATCAAAAGCTAAAGGCCATTATTAAGGATATTGTTCAAATGCCTCTTAGATACTGAAAAATTTGGGGCATTGATCACTTATCTAGGAAGCCTTTTCCAGTGTTTGAACGCTCTCTGGGCAGAGAAATGCATCCTAATGTCCATTCTCTGACTCCCCTGGTCCAGCTTTGAACCATTCCCATGTCCTGTCAATGGATCCAGGGAGAAGAGCTCATCACGTCTCTCTACCCTTCCCCTCCTCAGGAAGCTGTTAGAGAGCAGCCAGGTCTCACCTCAGCCTCCTCTTCTCCAAACTAGACAAAACCAGAGTTTTTAACTTCTCCTTATAGGACATACCTTCCAGTTCTAAAGAGAATCACGTGGAACAAGGTCTTTCAAGAGAGAATAAAGTTAAATGCATGCATTCCCACTAAATTCAATGTATTCATTGTTCAACAAAAATTGTGCATGGCTGAAAGAAGCCAATGCAGTATTCCTCTTTTGTTGCATCATAGAAGATGTTGGAATGTTTTACACAAAAATCTCAAAGCAATTGAACATAGTAGTCAGAGATTACAGCAGCTGAGAAAGGCAAATTTTTAAATCAAATGAAGCTCTGAAATGTTTAATGATGTGTGTGGGTCACCACAGACCAATGATTAATTAAGTGATGGAATGGGCATGATCCTTCTTCCCAATCCCTAGCTGAAATTTGTGGTGACTATTACTCCTTCCTCTAAAGAACATGCATATCTGCACATTAAATTAGCACATACTGAGCACATGTGGGATGATTTCCATGTCAATTATAACTCTGTCTAGCATGCTTATGAAGTTTATTAATATTAATAAGCTTTGGAGGTACTTTTCTGTATGATAAGACAATCATGGGATAAAAGAATGTGTATATCTAGACTTTATGCACTTATTAGAATAATTTCTGGGAGATCTAAGTAATTTCTTTACCTAAGATCCTACCTCCAGAATTATATAATCTCTGCTGCACCATGTAATATAATTTAGTTCTTCTGTACTGATTCATTTTCCTGGTTAATATTATTTCTTCTCTGAATTGTGATGATAGTTATGGATTTATGAATGAGCCTTCTACTGTAGAAGACCTAAAGCAAGGAGCACAGAATAGATAGCACCATCCCTGAATAGCTGCAAGGTAAATGAAGCAGGAGAGCTGGAACAAAGGAGAAATAGTAAAGTGCCTGAAGATTGGATCCATCCAAAGAAATAAACTGATTTTCAAAATTAAGATTCTGACACTGTTGAATTCTTCCATTAATTTCATTAAAGAAGGATTTCTGCAGGAAAGGAAAATAAGGATACAGGAAAATGCAAAACTGCAAAGTGATGATTAAATCAAACTTGGAAAATAAAATTGAGGTAAAAAATTATATTACTGAACTTGGACATTATTTCACTTACACTGGGTACTACTGTTATCTAGATTAAAACTAATGCATCATATAAAATTATAATACCAACATCAGACTATTTGGAAGAAGTACAATTATTTGTCGCAATTGTGGAAAAAAAAAAGTGGCTTGTGTTAGTTTAGATTTCTTTTTACACTGAAATGCTTCAGCTGCTTCTCAGACTGCAGAAATGGTTAATTAATGAATTCCACAGCCTCCCTCTCTCCTCTAGGGCTAGCTGCATGAAACCTTGCAGCAGAAGATTCTGACAAATGGAATAGCAGCACTTGCTAAAATAGTTGCTAATAAATACAACTTGTATGATGAGATATTCCTCTGTCAGTCAATGTCTGCCTGGCTTTGCACTTCATCCTGTGTACAGTTCCTGAAGTTTTTTGTTCTAGATTAAGCAGCACCACACTGATATCTCTGTCAGCAGACCTGTTTGGAGAGATAAGCATGACAGAGCTCATTCAGAGGGATTCCGGGAGGGGCTGTGTGTCCACATTCATGTTCTCTTTCAGAAGAAATGTGGATTCAGAGCAAAACTTTACCTAAAGAGAGTCCTGAGAAGTCATCTTCATGGTTCACCTATAAATCCTAATATCTATGGGATTCTTTATATTACATTCTGTAGGCTTTAAATCAAGGATCTAAATGAAGTTGTTGGAAGTCTGTGAGTAAGTCAGGCCTCAGTAATATCCCTTAGAAAAATCTTTAGTTTCAAGAAATGCCAGGTACTCAGAATTTTTTGTGCTTGATCGCTTTTGACGAGCCAGGTCTCTTCTGTCCCTGGTTGGAATGAGTGAGGCTGCTAACAAAATGCTCAGGATTCACTGCAGCGCTAACCAAGTGATTTGCATTCATCTCCCTCCTTGGGCCACATTGAAACTCTATAGTCCTTTCTGCTCTGGGGATAGGTGCAAGCTGCACTGCACCAAGAACAGAGCAAGTGACAGAACTTGTCTTTGTAAGAAAGGCAAGATGAAGAAAAAAATGGCTTATAAACCACAAAGCAAGGTCCTTGAGCATCTCATTTGCAGACACACAACTACTGAAGTTTAATTCAGAAGCCTATATTGACTGCCACCATGCCCTTACAGATCCTTACACAATATGCAAAAAGGCTCTGGAACTGTGAAAGCAGGGAGTTTGTCTAAAACCTCGGTTTTCCCTAGCATTTAGAGAATCACTGTAATGCTTTCCCCTAAATAATTGGGCTTTTCAGCACTCTGAAAAGGAGGTTCAAGATTCATCATGTCAGAGCAGAGATCAGACTGTACAGTCTGCTGGCTGGGACCTGTGCTGAAGGGAATGATTTAACAACATTACATAAAACACTAAAATGTTGAGCAAGGACACTTCCGGTGATGAATTCCATAATCAGTTGGTTACAGAGTCAGGTTTATTATTTTTTAAATTTTTCTTTTTTTCACACTGAATCTTAAACTTTTATCTTCACAGAATGGTTGTGCTAGGAATGGGGGGATGATTTACTTTGGAAACTCTCTGGTGAGGTAAGAGAGACAGATTTCAATACCCTCTGGGGAAAAGGAGATTCAAACCTTGGTCTACCACATCCCAGGGACATTTTCATTACCACATTTTTTACACAGAAGAAGAGCACAACAACCTTCTCTACTGACTTTGACATCAGACACATGGTATGTGTGTAGTACAACTGCAAAATATGTTATAAGTAGAACAATGTTTGGATGCTGGCTAGGGTGGGCTGCCTGGTAACTTTAACATGGAGTTATTGAGGCATTACATGGGATGTGAAGCAGAAGCACAGTTAAGGACAAGAAGGCTACACTTAGAGAAATGTGATCATAGTAGTCTGTGATAATCCCAGACTCACTGAATGCAAGGTTGGAAGGGACCTCTAGGATCATCCGGTCCAGCCTTTCTTGTTAAAAACACAGTCTAGACAAGACGGCTCAGCACCCTGTCCAGACGAATCCTAAAAGTGTCCAATGTCAGGGAATCCACCACTTCCCTGGAGAGATTATTCTCATTGCAAAAACTTTTCATTTTATGTCCAATCAGAATCTCCCTAAGAGTTGCTTGTATCCATCACGTCTCACTTTTCCATATGACTCCTTGTAAAAAAGGAGTCTGATCCTTGTTGACATCCTTTCAATACCAGAAGGTAAAATGTCTCCCCCAAGCCTTCTTTTTTCAAGGCTGAGAAAGTCCAGTTCTCCTAGCCTTTCCTCATATGCCAGGCTTTCCCCTTTTTTGCTCATCCTTGTGGCCTCTCTTTGGACTCTGTCCAGCCAGTCCACACCTTTTTTGTATAGCTGGGACCAAACCTGAACACAGTATTACAGGCCAGGCAAGTGCGGAGTAAACTGAGATAACGACTTCTTGATCGCTACTGGGGATGCTCTGGTTGATGCAGCCCAGCCTCCTGCTGGCTTTCTCTGTCCCAGCTGCACACTGGTCACTCATTCTGAACTTCTTGTCCACCAGGACCCCAAGATCCCTTTCCATAAAGCTGCTTCACAGGCAGGCTGATCCCAACCTGTGCTGAAACCTTGGATTATGTTTTCCCAGAGGCAATGCCTTATACTTGTCCTTGTTGAACTTCACGGGATTCTTTCTAGCCCACTCTTACAGACAATCCACATCTTCCTGCAGGGTGGCTTCTCTTTTCCTTACTCAGTTTGGGACCATGGACAAACTTTGTAAGGGTACACTTGATTCCATCTTCCAGATCACTTATAAAGAAATAAAGCAGTGTTTAGTCCAATATCAATCCCTTGGGGACCCCACTTGTGACAGGTTGCCACTTGGAAAAGATGACATTTGATGACACAGTGGCTATTGCCTTTCAGCCCATTCCCCACCCACGGCACTGCCCACTTGCCTGGACCAAAACATGTTGTGTTAACATGATGTTAACAAAGTGCCTGCAGAAACAAAGTGCCAGTCAGGAGCTGAGTAAGAATTTTCAGGTTTGGAGTTTCCATCAGTCCAAGCATTAATTTAAAAGTATTATTTCTTTTCTGTTTACTAAATTTCACCATTTATGTGAAACACTCTAGTTTATCTCATGCACAGCCAGCTATTCTGGAAATGAGGAAAAGGTAAGGAGAAGTTTTTCTACCCTCCACCTCCTCTGCCTCCTGGAAAAAGAAGAATCCCTTGAACAGTTCTAGTTTTGCCTCCTTCTTTTCCTGTTCCAATGATGTCATTGACAGTGTTGAGAAGTGCGTTAGAGAGGCTGAACTGGAGATGTTTATCCCCTTCATTCTTCTGTGCAGGCTAATGAGGATTATTCAAACATGATCTGCTGTTAACTGTGAGCTGTAAGTGCAGTGGTCTCAAATGTGATTGTTTTGCATTAGATATTCTGGTTTTGGAGCATATGCCTCTTTCTAGGCCATGAAAAACAACAAACAAACAAAAAACACACCCTTGAAAGCAACCCAGAAGTGTTCTGACAGCACAAAAAAATGTCACATCAAATCTAGCAAAGTTAATTTTACTGAGAACAAGTGCACTGACTGTTGTAGGCTGAAACTCACTGATGAAAGCAGGTTTCATTCATGGTTTTGCCTGAGTTCCTACATGTTGGAGATAATTAATAATCAAATTCTAAATATACTTAGTGCATTTGCCCTACTTATCACAACAATGATGCAGCTGCTTCAGAGAAAAGTGTATCCAATATTAATCTAATTATGCTGTGACCCACTGATACTGGTCAGGTGATATTACAGGATATAAAAGGAAAGCAGTTCGTAATCCAGTCTAAAATCACACTCGAGTTATAAGTCATCCACAAAAGACTATGGCAGAAAAACATATAGCAAATAATGCTACAAAAGCAAACATGAGGATAAAGGTGGAATGCTTTGATTCTGCTTCTCTAGAGGCAACTAACTTTGAATATTTTAAAGATTGAATAGATTTTCCACAAGCATTTAGCAGAAATTTTGAAGACATGAGTGTGTTTTGCATATACTCATATACTGATATTTGTGATCAGATTTTGGAAAACATGTAGCTGAAATACACACACAAAAACTGTCAGTTTCCATAGTACAATTACACAGATTTATCTCTGTAGGGCTCCTTGTGACTTCATGAATCCTGCCTTTCCCTCAATTAATAACCCTGAGAGAGGGTCTGGGGAAAAATAAGCAGGGAAAAAATTAATTCACAGAACTGCCTAGGCTTGAAAAGACGGACGGAAAAGAATGATCTTACCCAGCCTTAGTATTACCCACTTCAAGGTTATTTCTAAATGTATTTTTAGAGTTTTATTTAATATGCATAATTTAGGACTTGGTTCTTCAATGTATCCCTTATATATGTGATTTAGTAATGAGAGTAGTCTTACTGACTCTGGTGGAATTTGTTCATGTGACTGAAGAGTGCAAAGGCAGAGGATTAAAATCCAGAGTATTGTGTGTAGCTTACATAATTTCAAGCTTGTCAAAATTCATATCTGTATTATCATCTGCCTATGTTACACAACACAAAGGAGTTCTGAGTTGCTTGTTCTTCCCCATATGCCTGAAACATGTATGTGGACTTTGAAATTTTGGATTGCATACATTATTACCCAGGAAAAAGTAAGAATTAATGCAATACAAATAAAACTTTGATTTTGGGGAATGTCAGAAACAAACAATACCCCCAGCATGATATCTGGTTGGGCACACAAATCCATGCACTGCACTTGTTTACCAATAAGATTTTTTATTTCTCATTTGTTTCCTGACCCAATCTGAAGTCAGTACTGGTGTAGCCTTTACCTAAGTTATGGTATCAGTCCTTCTCATGGTGCTTCTCGAGCTGAGCCACAGCACATTCCTCAGCATTTCAGGCTGGGGTCAGTTGGGTTTCAGAGTGGTCATATCCCCCCAGAAACACTCAACACTCGACATGATTGATATTAGCAAGTCTATGTTCGTTTTTTGTCCTTGTTACTTTAAGAAAATCCAGTTTTCAGCCTTTCTCTTTCACCTTTTTCTAGGATGCTTGTCCAAATTGATTTTGAGATGTAAGGGAAGAAAAATCAAGTGTCATCTTAAGTGTTATTGCAAGAAAAAGAAGGTGAACAGAGAGCACTATTTGTATTTAAGGTAGTGCATGAAAACTATAACAAACAGTGAACGAGGCAGTAGTACTGCATGCGTGTGTGCAGCATTACTAATGGTTTGAACTGCTTGTGAACAAACTTATCAATGAAAACTAAGTTTAATTAAGAGGTTGGGGGAAACACATTGAAGCAATTGATTTGCCTCTCCTGTAACTGTTGCAACTTTATGAGTTTAGATAGATGAATAGCTGACTTACACCTGCGTGACTGAGAAGAGGATCATGACCATTTTGCCCATGGATGCTTCTGGGTACAGTACTAAATTGACTCCGGGGCAGACATATTTTCTCTTCAGAACTGAATTCAGTATTTCCCCTACATGAAATCCTGATTTCAAAAAAATCCGTGGAAACCCATTATTTGTACCATGATCAGAATTTTACAATTTGCTTTTTCTTTCATTGCATACTTTAATTCCTGGTTTTAGTCCAGTGTAAGCATCTGTCTTCCTCCTGAGGCAGAGCAAGATGCTCACAGATAATGCTACATAATCAAATAGTTCATTCAGTCTTGTAAGGCTTCTTTAAAGGGAAGATGCCGTATGTTACCTGAGAAAATAAGTCGTGTGATATAAGAGAATGTTTTGCTTGTTGGAGGAAGAGGTCCTTGTTGGCCCAAAGATTTCCTAAATAACCTTGATGACACAGTCATTTAAATTCTCTGTGTTCACCTGTGAAGCAATAGTTGTATATCCTTCATCAGCTGCAAAAGCCCTCATTCATAAACGCTCGAGAGGGCTCAGCAATCCTCCGCAAAAAGTAAGACAATGGTGCAACACTAGAAAGTGCCAAAGTAGGACGGTGCCTCACCCGGGCACCAGATCCGGTTCTCTGGAGCTCCGGCCCGCCCTGCAAGGTGGGGCGCGGGAGGGTGCGGGGCCGTGGGGTCGGGGCCGTGGGGTCGGGGCCGTGGCGGGGCGCGGGGTCGCGGGCGGGCTCGGTCCCTGCGGGGNGAGGGAGCCCCCGGGCCGCCTTCAGCACCGCCCGGGCGGACAGCGCTCGGGGGCCGCGCTCCGCGCCCCGCGCATTCTCCCGCGCCGCCCTCCGCGCCCGAGCCAGCGGCTCCCCGACCCCGCCGAGCTCCCCTGGCACCGGGGTGGGAGCCAGCCCCGGGGCGGGGAAGGATCCGGCCTCTCCCGTAAGGGCTGGAGGCAAAGTACCGAAGCGGCGGGCGATTTTAAGTGGTCCCTGGGCAGGCGGGAGCCGGTGAAAATCATCACCGACGTGTGACAAGCTGCGCGGATCCTGTTAAGGAGATTTATATATGTAGTTCATGAAGGCAATCATCTGGCTGGTAATCTCTCATTGTGCACTGCTCCAAGGCAGTTCGTTCACACAACTGGCTGCAAAATGAAGATATTATTATCTCTCCTGGGATATGTCTGTGGGAAATGTGTGTGTGTGTGTGTGTGTGTAGCAGCTAAACAGCTGGGATACTGGTGCGTAATGAGATAGCAGCGCATTACTCATAGCTTCAGGAGAGGACAGGGAAGAAAATTAAGAAATCAGCAAATCTCACACAGCTTTTGACCCATCACTAATAGAACTAGCATTGCATGGGAGTAGGACATGGCACGGCTGCAGTCCATTCATCAGCACGTCACCAAGGGCTGGGCAGCAACTCTGCCACAGCCCAATTGCCACACATCCACAGGGCTCAGCCAGGCACAACACAGCAGGGCAGCTTTTCCCAAAACAGGATGAGTCCAATCACTGGGACATGAGGTCAGACAGCCCACAGCTAACAAGTGCACATACTAAGGGGATGGTCAGGGGTGGGCAGAGGTTTCAGGAGGACCATGGTATAAGACAGGTAGATGTGCCCCAAGAATCACAGGCATCAAAACTTCCAGGATGAAGATCAGTCACTTCCCAGATGCACATCCCAGCACTCACATAAAAAACATGCCACCGACAACAAATTCCTCTGCACCCTCCCTTCTTTCAGGGTTATCTGACAGTATCTCCACCCTTTTCAACCCAAGCCTGTGGAGAAAGCCAAATGGAGATGATAATCTGCTATGAAATATTGGTAGCACTGGGCTGTGACAGTCTGAGAAGTGAGGGGAAAAGGGAGCAGCAAGATTCTCCGTGATTAAAATGTCCTAGTTACCCACTGATTTCTTGCTTTGCAGGGATACGGAGAGTTTGGTGCATTCTCATTTTTATGTGGAAGAAGTCATCTGAGTATGAAGTGAGGTGAGACCTGGTTTTAACCCCTCAGACCCATCCTGACCAGCACCTCTCAGCAGTCTGCACCACACAACACTCCACCATGTAACCAGCACTCTGTTCTAAATGTCACTTGTAAGGATTCAACACGTTTGCTCTTTGACCACCAGTAGAAAAGGCTTCTTAATGTCCTCTAAGACAGCCTAGGATCTCACACCAAATCTCCTGAGGAAGCTTTGCTCTGGTTTCACTGAGGTTTCACTGGTTTCTCTTTGCAAAAGAGCAGCATGCTTTGTTCCCACTTTCCCATAGCTCAGATCAATCTGCCCTTCACTTTTAAAAGTACCAGTTCCCCAGCAGATTCAGAGTTAAAAGGCATGAGCAAGTAAAATGGGAGCACTGTGAGAGTTTGGCCAAGACAGAGTCATCTCAAACCCCAAACCACTGCTGAAAGTCAGAGAGAGGAATAATAAATGACACATCCTCCCCTCTTGCCCCAGGAGCTTCTCTCTCCAGCACTCTTTCAAGGGACAGCAATGTAATGAACATACAAGCAGAGGGGACAGAGTGTTTAGAAAGTGTCCCAATTCCCATCTTGAGGTGAAACACTGGGATGGGAAATGGGAGACTGAAGAGGAGAAGACAAGAAGGTTGATTTTTGCCCATGATCTCCCCTCTAGGTAATGAACTTCTGAGCACCTGATTAAAAGGGAAGGGATCTTTTGGGACACCCCACACCTCCTCTCATTCAGGGAGATGGAGAAAGAGGACTGTTCCCACCCTTTCCTCACCACGGTACCTGATTGAGGGAAGTCACGGCAAATCTGGGGATAACCAGCTGCATGACGAGCTGCAGGACAGAGGTGACCAGTCCAGCCAGGATGGCCCAGGTGAGTGGCAGCGGAAGCATGCTGTAGGTCGCAAAAAGCGTGAAAAGCACATAGCCAATGCCATCCCCAAGGAGGCCACAGCCCAGTCCTGCCGCCAGAATCTGTGTGGCCATGGCCACCCAAGTGACAACACCGCTGTACTGCAGGTAGGTATACGAGGTCGTGTCCTTCCTGACCACCACTAAGGCACAGATCACCACCTCAATGCCAGTGAAGAAGCCCAAGAGGATGCCCTTAATGGGGTCCATGGGAGCAGAGGCCAAGGTCAAGTGGAGGAACAATAGGGTCAGCTTGGTCAGCACGTCCAGGATGTTCATGACCACCTCAGATTTGCGCCGCTGACCCAAGAAGTAGCGCTGGTAAAGGCGCTCCAAGTCCCGAGACTTGAAGGAGTTGCGGAGAGTGGGGAAGATGACCCCACGATATGTATAGCCCCAGTTGAGGAAGAAATCGGAGTTGCTGGGGGCACAGTCCAGGGGCAGAAAGCCCAAGTCTCCGCTGCTGCTTGTGCCCTCTGGGAAGACTTTGGTGCCTCCGTTGTTGTGGCGCTCGCTGCCCAAACTCCGTCCGTCCGACTGCCGCCGGAGGTGGTGGTGGTGCGGTGGGTGCGGGTGGTGGTTGGGGCAGCAGGTCTCGTCGGAGCTGAAGCCCTTGCCCCCGCCGCTGCTGCTGCCGCCG
>VXAC01005022.1:134161-172343 GCA_013399225.1 Rhipidura dahli | reverse complement strand
CCGCCTCGCAGAGCCGGTCACAGCGGGCAGCTCCTCTCTGCGGGGATCCCGGGGCTCCGCTCCGAGGTCTGGTGCCCGGGAGCTGCTGTAATTCCCGCGGTCGCGGTCAGCGGCAGCGCTGCGAGCTCGGGCAGGAGGGGAGAGGCGGCCAGGTCTCGGGCATCCTCGGTCACGGCGCAGAAGCCGCCGGCCGGGGGCTGCCCGCCCGCTTCCCCCCGGCGGCGGGGCATGCCCCTGGCTTACGGGGCTCCTCTGCCCGGGGGGATCTCGGGGCTCCCATCCATCGCAGTCGGCTTGCTTGGCAACGGGGAAAAAAAGGAGGGAAAGAAAGAAAGAAAAGAGGAAAAAAAATCACATCGAACCCCAAATCTAAAAAAAAAAAAAAATAGAGCAGGGAAAGAAAATCCCGCCCTAAACTCAGAAATCTGGGAAGCCAGATGGGAGCATCCCAACTTCTCCGCGGGTCGGGGCAGGGAGTGCTCCGACTCAGGGGCTTCCCCGGCGGCAGGGAGGAGGAGGAAGAGGACCAGGAGGAAAGAGCGAGGGCAAGGCGCAGGGATCGCTGTGCCTGCGGGGCTGTGGGGAGCTGGAGGCGGGCGCTGCTCCGGGAGCCGCGGGACCAGCACGGCGGAGCCGCCGCTGCCGCCGCCGGAGTGGAGCTGCGGGCGGGCGGCCCGGGAGGAGGCAGAGCCCGACGCGGTCAGCTGATGCCCGCCACGTCGGCGGGGCTGTCCGCACCCCCCCGGCCCGGTTAAAGCAGCCGCAGCCACGGCTTTGGGAGGGGGACAGGGAGTGGGGGTTGCCGCAGAGCAGGTCCTTTGGTTCCAGGAGTCTCCTTCCAACGTCACTTTTGGTTTCTTTGAGCTGCTCTTCACTAGGTGCCCCGGACTGTCCCGCCTTGCCTGATAGGTGCATGCATCCACAGCGCTCAGTGAGAGCTGATGCTGCAGCTGGGCATCCCTCTGCCCCGGCACAAGGGAGATCCTCAGGCCTTGCCTGGAGCGAGAGCACTTGCCCAGGGAGGGGAGCCCTAGGAACCCCTCCACCTCTGCCTGGGCAAGTTCAGACCCTCTAGAAAGGGTCTGTCACTGCCAGGACTGTGGCTCTGGCCCCACTGTGTTAAGTGTGTGTGTTTGATGATGCTATCTTGACAGCATTTACATTAAAGACACTGGAAAGACAACAGAAACTGTCCCATGCACAGAGCCTGGAGTTAAAGCCCATCCTCACTCCCCATGCTGGCAGAGAAAATTGTTCCTACTCCTCTGCTTGTGGAGGAGTATGCCAGCAAACCTGGATGCATTATGCACAGTGGCACAGCCTGCAGAAGGAAAAGGTATCTATGTTTATCTCTCCCGTTCCACCTCTGCCCAGAGTAAAAGTGTCTGAACACTGTCCTGGGGGAAAGGCTGAAACCTCCAGTTTTAGAGCTCAAACCATGCTGCTAGAAGCAGCTGAAGCAGATACAGCCTACAGATTAGACTATGGCAAATTAAGGGAGAGGTGTTTTCTTTGTGTTTCAAAAGACAAGAGTGATGCCTGCTGGACTCCTTGAGATAAATATGCAGCTGCCTTCTGACAGCAGCAAGGATGTGCGAGGACAGAGGAATTGCCTAGAAGGAAGCTGTGGTACTCCACTAGAAGCTCTGGCTTGTTGGGAGTTGGGGTGCCTAAAAATGGCACGTGACGCTTTACTTCCAGTGGGCCTAAGTCTCCATGATCACTCCAGCTGTTGTTGCTTAATTCACCTCTTTTTATTATTATTATTATTGTCAGGAAGACATGGAGATTTAGGAAGGATTTCACTGATTGCTTCTATATTTGCACTACAATAGATTTGGGAACTCCAGCCAAGTCTGTGTCCTGTGTGTGATGCAGGTTTTGTACAGATATCAGCAGAGGAAATTCTTGTTCTCCAGAGCCCAGATAAGGAAAGAGTGGCATTTTTGTGAACAGGGATGGGTCTTTCCTGTGGTTCAGCATGACCCTGCTAGCCTGAAAAGGGTTAATATTGGTTCCACAATAGTAATAGAGACACATATCCTTGCTCCTAGATACATCCCATGGAAATTGTAGCATTACTTCAAGATGAACATGTTAGTATAAGCAGAGAAATCTTATATAAAGACATATATTTCTTTTACAAAAGACATTATAATTGTTAGTGCTATTACCCCAGAGCACAGAAAAAACCCCATCTTTCTCATTTAGATTGCTCAACATAAATCAGGATAAATCAAATGCATAGGAAACAAATATGCAATGCAGCTTAAGGAGACACCCATTCAGAAGAGATAAGATGAAACCAAGATAGGGACATCCCAGTTCTCTAAAGCATGCACTGAATCACAGTGCTGGCAGGGTCCTTTGCCTTGTGGCAGAGTGAGCTCTACTCTCATCACTTCTCCTGTGACAGAGGCTCTGTACCTCCCCAGGCAGTCTATTTTTATGCTTCTCCATCCTTATCATTTTCATATCTAACCTGAACATTCCTTGCAGCATTCACTAAGCACATCACCTCTTGTCCTGTCCACCATGAACAGGGAGAACAGATTATCCTGGCAGTAGTCTGTACATATTTAATGAATGTCTCTTCCATCGATTCTCTCTCCCCTTTCTCATTGCTTAGGCTAAATAACATAATATCTGTCATTTTTTTCACCCCATGGGTCACATTTTCTAGGACTCTGGTCTTTTTTGTTTGTTCTGGATTATATATGCTTATTTCATGATTTTATTTGCTTTCTCTTTCCCCTCTGTGAAGGGGAATGATTTTATTTGCTTTCTTATTCCCCTTCATACAAGTCAGCTTGGTTCTACAGTGGAAAGTTGTCTTGTATCTAAGACTACCTTTTATGAGGCACTCCTATTTATACATCCTGGGACATTTCTATTGTCCTCCCATCACAGGCTTATCCAGAACTGATGGCCTACTGAAACTCTGCTGTCCTCAAGGCCTGGGCAGGTGTCACTTGCTCCATATGTACATAACAGCCCACATGAAGTATCTTGCATTTGCCCTCACTGGAATGCATTGTTTTTTCCACCCTGTATGCCAATTTGAAATAGAACATGTTGAAAACTAAACCTGTCCTCCTCCATGCCAGCAGCCCTCCCCAGCTCTGTGCCATCTGTGTGTTTGGTGAGCCTACTCTCTCTTCAGTGGTGATGGCAAAGCAGTGCAGAGCATTTAGGTAACAGTCGGTGTGCTCATTTCTTGCACTTATTTCTGAGTCAGCTGCAGAAGTGCAGGGAACCTTTGTAGAGGGTTACTGAGAGGAGACAAGATCTGAGTATTTGCACCCACTGCAGCAATGTTCTTGGATCTGCAGAGCAAGGAGGAAGCCTGACCATCCTGGGGAGCAGGAGAGGGGAGATCCTGCCAAAGCCCAGGCTCCCAATGAAGGCTGGATGAGCTGGGGGTCCAACAAGGTAAAATTCACACACAGGCACAAAGACCTCTAAGTCCCAATCTCAGCTGGCACTAGATTAATACTGTGCATTATTCAGTTTTTGCTGCTACTGGATTTCTTCTTCTTCTTTTCTTTTTTTTTTTTTAATAGAGCTAAATGACTTGGCAGTGTCACAAAATCACTAAAAGCCATTTAAAAATAATACTGACACTAGAAGACTTTTGAAGGATGAAATCAGGCAGAATTCATTCCTCTTCTGTCACCTGAAAGTTTATGTCACACTCCTCTCCTCCTTCCCCCTCTCTACCCACAGCAGTAGCATTTATGTACAGTTTGATGTTATGATATTTAATCATGCAAATAATGATCTCATTCACTTTAGTGGGACTATTTATGTCCTCAGGATTGCAAACCTGGCACCATGCTCTGCAAAGCTCTCTAGTATTCTGCATTAAAGATGGCTTTGTATCCAGCATATTGTGAAGGTACACTTGTGTTACTATATGTCTTTTTAATTTAAATGCAGATTTGACAAAACAAAAAAATGAAAAGTGGACAATTGACAGAAAGCCACTGTATCTCCTCATGCCCACATGAAATGTGAAACTTGAGCAATAATGGAAATGATGGAATATGAGCAAATTAGCTTGGAATTGTCTCCTTACCTGTTTGGTGGTTTGGCTTTTTGTTCCTATAACTCCCTCTTTTTTTTTTTTTTTTTTTCTCCTTGGCAACAATTCAACAATTTAGACACTCTAAGATCAACCAAAAAAAAAAAAAAGAAGAAGAAAAAAAAAGAAAAAACCCACAACAACTTCTGGTACTGATTGAGTCTTCTTTTAAAAGCCCTGTCTATCACTTTCCTCAGATGAATGCATATATGATGTCTCATACAAAAGCAAACACAAGCCCTAAGGGAATGGATTGAAAATTGTAACACTGGTTAGTAAAAGATTCAGACTAATTAATAAAAGCCATGGTAAAAGAAACACAAGTCTTCATGGACTGAAACATCAGAGAGAAAGTGGATGAGGGCACACAGCTTAGCAGATGATGGAAACAATCAGCATTTGCTGTGCTTTGCAAATAATTTTTTCAGTAAGGTAAAAATATCAATGAAATATTTTAAAGTTTGCTAGCAGAGAAGCTAAATTATTTCATACCCTAATGGTACCACAAAGAAAGGGGAAATAAGTAAAAGGACAGCAAGAATTATCAATTTTATTGCTTCTCCATGTTGTGAAGCCGCAGTTTCCTCACATGCAAATAAATTTCTTATCTCTCCCTCCCTTCACAGACACACATACCCACATAAAAAGGTCAGAAGATGGTCTAAGCATGGGCATTTTATGAAGGGAAATAAGGAATTGGAAATGATTAACGCACCTTCTAACCAATGGCTGGAGCCGTGTTTTCCCCTCTCTCTTCCAGGTCCACTCTTTCTTTACCCATCCAGCTATTGCTCTGGTTTTGAAAATGGATTAGCAGCTGTGACCTCTGCAAATCTTTTACTCAAGACTTTTTAGGCACTGCTTCTGACCAGGAATATCTTTTTTGTACTAAAACAAAAGAGGTCTGTCTATGCAAGCAATTGTAAAAGCATTGGAAATTTTCAGGTCTTAAAAATGACCCACATTTTTAAGACAGTGAATTTAAGTTTTTCATTTACAAATTTTTCTTTCATTTTTTTTGCTGTGGATGAGAGTATTGTTGGTTTTTTTCTGTTTTTTGGTCGGTTGGGTTTTGGTTTGGTTTTTGTTTCAGAACCAGAGATGAAACAGGCTGGAGGAAAGTAAACAAAAATGACTAAAAAAGATTGTTCTTCCTCGTTAGGAAAGGAGGCCCTTTATCCTAATTCAGAATTAAGTGCAGTTTCAAGAATTTGAAAAAAGAGCCCTTCCCAAAACAGAACTGCTGTCTGTCACATTGCCCTCTGGGCCACCCAGAAGTTTCCCTCAGTTCTTTCACCCTTTCCCAACCAGGTTTTAGAGAGCAGATGTTTCTTGGCTCATCTCTCTCCTATACACACCCCTACTCTCCCAAAATGCTGTTAAATCCCTGGAGCACCTGCACTGCTGAATGAATCATACTTTTTACTAAGCAGTAGATGGTTCTTGATACTTTATGGGCTTCCTTTGGAGATTTTTCTTTTTTCCTTTTAATACAAAACACCTTTAACAGAAGTTAAAAGGAAACGAATATTAAATTCACCTCTAAAGTGAAATCTTCATAAACCACAGAAGACAATCCATCTACAAACATTTTATTCTTGATTTTCTTGAAGCAGCAAGTGCTAGAAGTGATAGCCTGACTGGTGAAACTACAATTGAAATTAAATTCAAATCTCCTTTCTAGTATTGAGACATTCAAAAGAAACGAAAACCATAAAAAAACTACATAAGGCTATTCTGTATAACTTTTTCACTTGGAGTAATAATTCGTAGTTTGATTTAGAGGGTTTAACAATCAGATCTCAAAGTGTTTTTCTTGTTACAGGATGGAGATATTTCCTGTGGATGTATACAATAAATCTAATTAGGCTTCAAATAGGGAAACGTTATATTGTATGAGATTTTAAATCCATCCAGATCAGTATCCTGCAGTTACTGCAGTATAAGACATATCCTAAGAGGAAATCCCCCTGTCAGCCACTTCAAAGAGGGGAAAGTCTGTTAGGTTTGTGTATGCATGTGCTAATGTGCATATATTAAACCTTGGAACAGGAACAAAACCTAAAAACCTTCATATTTCCAAGGGAAAGGAAATTCCTTTTGTTTATTCTTCTCCTTATGTCTGGGAGAAAAGAATTCTGTTCAGTTTTTAAATAAAATATGAATTCAATTATTAGGCTCTTGAGAACTCCTTTCTTTGCATCCCTGTTTCTTGAGCCAGGGAAGCTGGAAGCCTTGGGACTGTCACTTGGGTTTCCAGGCATATTGGGGTTCAAGGATGGTAAAATTACAAAAATATTGGGAGTCTGGGACAAAAAGGACTTTCACTGTGTAATCTTAGAATCAGACCCCTGAGCTGAGTTCTCAAGCAGCTCAGGGTTGAATTGACAGGGTGCCAGGCAGGTTTTTGAAAGACTGTGGCTTATGTTTTTGAAACATTGTTTCATCAGATAGTTTGCATACATGAATGTGTAGGACTTCAGTTTGCTGGCCTGCAGATAAACACAGGGTTTAATTCAGCTGGGTTCCTATGCAGTTCTTTCCCCCACACAACTCTTACCCGTCACTCTCTTATCTTCTTTAAGAAGGTTTCTTGCATTAGGAAATGGAGAGTATGCAAAATAACCCTTTAAGTGACTGGCTGTGTGGCAGAGAAAGCACTGATGCCTGGTGTGCTGCTGTTAATAGTGATTTATTTCAAACTGAGCTGCCATCATAACTGAAGCATGTTAATCTGCTCGTTGCCAGTCAAGCTGGGCTGGTAGGTGTGCTTAGACAAAATGTTTAGGAGGAATCGTTGACTCATGGCAATCTTTAGTCATTCTCTGAAATGATACTATTAATGTGTATGGGCTCAGAGTAGTTGTTTCTCCATTCTTTTATCTTGTTTTTACATTCAGTTACATCTTTCTTGGCATAGGGGGAGTGTAATAGATTCATGATTGAGCTATCTGTTTGATATTGAATTCTCTAAACCACCAAAACCTGTCATTTTCTAGTGTTGCAGGATTTGCTGTAGAAGATTAAATCTGGTTTTCTTTTGATAGCATTGGCAGGTTCTGGGTGCTTCAGATGAAGATTTAAGACTGTAGGTCTGTAGGTGGTCTACTCTACACGTGAGATTAATTTGATCTTCTCTGACATGACAATAAAAGGCAATGGCACTCTTAGAGCCTGCAATCTACTCTTCTTTCAGTATTGTGAGGTTAGTTAGAGCCAAGGAGAACATAATCCCATTGCCAGGTTATAGAGGGATCTACAGAACACCCACATATCTTTTCAAGGAAACAAGCATGGAGAATGCCTGTGACACCTATAGGGCTCTAAATGCAAGTTAAACAGCTCCACATGAGAGGTGTGTAGAAGCTGTAGGTAATGTTATTGTGATTAATATTGTTTACAATGGCACCATCAATAACCTATTAAGGGGATGGCTGTGGCTGCTCTCAGTTGTATGAGGAAGAACACAAAATTATTTCTTCTGGAATTATAATGGGAGACAATATATCCTAAACTCCAGTGTTTCGTAAGGAGGAAGTTCCACATTGCACTACAGTGTGCTCCAAGGTTTTTTGGCATCTCCTGAGTCAAGACATTTCCAGTGCACGTTTGCAGCACGCAGCAGTTCAGACATTTTGTTTTAGCAGCAAAGGAACACCAGGGTACTGCTGCCTGTTGATTCCAAGGATTATCCCAATATGATTCACATTATAAAGTGAGAGATGCCCTGAAAAGAAAGCTAAGTGGGGTTTTGTTGCTCTCAGTTTTTGCATATGAATTTTTCTTTGAATTCATCTTGTGACTACAACTCATTGCATAACTCTCCCAATAAATGTATATTAACAAAACATTTCCAGTACCAATGGATTTTCAGCCCAGAATGGGATGCACCACTTAGATATAGTGAAGAACCAGTGACCACTGTGTTAAACAATGGTCTTTATATAGCACTTGACCTCTTCTGAGATTTCTTCAGGAACTATGGTGAAGAAATATTTAAATATTTAGGGGAAAAGATAGTATCTTCCATCATTTTTACAGAAGCAGGAGGCTGGCAAAGTGGTGAAGATTTAGTGCCACAAATTCAGGATAAAAAACGAAGTCCTTTTTTCAGATTTGAACTGAAAGTTGTCCAAAACCACTCCAACAGCAAAAGTACTCCTGATCATTCAGCTTTTATGTTTTATCCAGCTATATTCAGAAACTCTTAACAAACATCCTGGTGGACCATTTTGTCTGTTTTCATAGATCGCTGACTTTTTTTAACTTCAATAGCATTGCATTATTTAAGCTTTAAAATGCCTACCAGAGTTAAAAGCTTGTCTGATGGAATTTGTGCTGTACTTACTAAGTTCCAGGACAAACAGTGGCACCTGTAGTTGAAGGGCATAACCAGATTTAAAAATAATATTGGCTAATTCAAGATATGGGCAAGAAAAACAAAGAAAAGAACAGAAGATGCAGTTCACTAGGGGCAAGTGGAAGGTAGTGGATATAAGCAGAAATAATCAGTTACACTGGCACATGATGGGGAACAGCTGCTTAAATAGCAGTTCTGCAAGAAATGATCTGGGGGCTACTGAAATTGAGCCAACAATGTCAGGTTGTTGCAGGGAAAACAAACATTGTGGTGCATAAGCAGAAAGGTGTTCTTGCAGAATAATCTTTTCCACTCTGTTCAATACTGGTAAGGTCGTAGCTGAGTACAGCAAGGCACAGAGACTCTCTGGGGGATGGGTACAGGGGACACTCCCTTTGTGGGGCTATGCAGCCTCACCCCAGGTCATCAGGCACTTCTGTGGGTACAGAGATGTGCTGAGGCTGAGACATCAGCCTGTGGACCTGAGGACTGGTTTCTTGTGGGCTTGCTGGGGAAGGGACTGATGTCCTTGAGAAGGACTGGGATAGGGTCCTGGGCCATGGGCAGCGGTTAGAGAGGCCCTGGGAGAGTGCATCAGGGCCAATAAAGAACTGATTATGGTTTTGGGGGATGGGTACACACATATCAAGAAATACTGGATCTTCCAGAAAGAGGTATGAGAGACATTGATCTGAGATGAAAGGAATGTAACCAGCAGGAAAGTTTGAAAGAAACACTTGCTTGGTTGTGTTAAGGTGCTGCCTTCAAATGTCATCTCCTAAAAAAAAAATTAAAGAACAGTATTATAAGAATAGTAAAGAAGCAAAGCAACACAAAGCAAGTATTAATGTTTTATAACTGTAGAGGATATTGCTATTTAGGTATTTCCATCTGACTGATACATGTTTCACTAAAGAAAGCAAGCATTCAAACTGCATTAGTGATTTTCTAAAGTGTGGTGGATGTTACTTAGATGTGATGACACTTGTCATCACCATATGTAAACTTTATTTATAATGTATTCTTGACTCATTTTCACATTTGCATTTCAAAACTTCATTTATTCTGTGTTAATTTAAATTGTGCATATAGCACGTAGGGGGGACAAGCTAATTTCCTTTTAAAGAAGCATCAGCTTCTAGCAGCTCAATTTTAACAATTTCTGCAGAACAGGGAGGAATTATTTTTTTTCTTTGATGGGCTCTCAACAGTTGAAATGTAGCTATTCATCTTTCTTTATTTCAACAGCTCAGAGTCACAGGTGGTGTACATTTGCCCTCATAATGCTCTGTATTTTGCAGACCTCAGTATTTCGTATGAAGTGAACATACAAGGCCACGTTCTCATCTCATTGACACTATCTTGACTCAGCAAAGAGAAGCTGGCAGAAGTTCAACCACTTCTCTCCAGTACTGCTTGGCATAAGGCCAGACCCTACACAGTCACCCATCCTTGCATGGAAGGAGTCTAATACCCAGCAGGCAGGATTCAGCCTGCAGGGTGCAGTGTGTGTCTCCGTGTATTTTGACTCTTGCTGTATCTTAGAGCAGAAAGAATGACCATTGAGCCAGACCTCTTTTCACTGCCTCTTATTTGCTGTAGTGGCTCCTCAGGAATGGCAGAACAAAGGCTGCTCAATTGCAGTGCTGAATGCTTTTGGTCTTGTGACCTCACTTGCTCCCAAGCGAGCTCCACTGACACCTGTTCTGATCTCCTCAGTAAAGAAAAGCTTGCTGTACTCTCCCGGGAAGCACTGTTTTCACCCACAGAGTCAATATATCCCACCTTACCAGCTTGTCTCCCAATTAATTTTTATGTAGCCATGGGGTATCATTGCTATGCTGAACTCCAGGTGCCTGAAACTACTAAGTCCTGACATTGATATCCTTGAATGATTAATGCCTTTACTGTCACTCCATGCTCTGAAACTTATTTGTTTGGACACTGTGGAACGGGTCTCCCTTGCAGGCAGTGCCCATAACCAATAAAAAGGGCAGAAGAGCTTTCATTGACTCCTTGCAAAGTAAGAGGTAAAGTCAACTTTCCCTCATATTGTGAAGTGTAATATCAGAGAATGCTTGTGACTTGTGCATCTGTGTTTCAGCCTGGCTCCTCACTGTAAACTGGCTGAGAACACTCAGAATCTTAATTCTAGATTAAGATTTACCCATGAGGGGTAAATCTTAATCTAGAAGAGAACTTCCATTTTGCCTCCTGCTTTTTAATTTGGAATGGCATTTCCCACAGAAGTGTACTAAGGAGGTGCATTCACATTTAACTTCTAATTCACCCCAGTATCGTGTAGTAGGTGTAACCTTCTTTTCATGTCTTTTTCAGTAGTTGATGGTGTGGTGAGGCCAAAGCACACATGGAAATTCTCACTCCAAGGATCTCCTGAGTCATGCACTGATTCTTGTTTGAGTCCATAAAAGGAGAGAAAGAGAATGGCAGTGATAGCACCTAGAAAGATGGAGGCACTGCTAGACTGGGAACATCATTGTCCTTTGGGAGAAGCCAGTGCTAAGAGCTTCACAAGAGAAGGAAGTCAGCCATATGTACTTGGGCAACACTACAAGAAGTAAAGAAAAAAGCCTAAAGGAAAAACTCTGGAGTCAACGCTCCTTTTTCTAGGAGAGGAATTTATGGAAGGTGTAGTTCAAACCACTGAAAGAGGTAGATCATAAGTGAGGAAATATCAGAGAAGTATGACAAATATTGCCCAAGACAGGAACTAGAGATAACAAAAATGAACAATGCCAGTCACATCTTACCAAAGACTATTTTTCCCATAAAACTCTATCAAGAAAAGGTTTATTGACATTTCCTGTCAAAATGAAAAATCATTTCAAAGACATTCCTAGTAGGGATCTAGGGGCTCAGTTACTCCTCTGAAATAAGGGAAATTACTCTCCTAATTTGTATTCTATCTGATGCAGAGTGGGATTTGAAGCTATATCTTCAGATGTGCTGTGGGCCCCTCATCACACAGGTGCTGAAAAAACCTTTGCCTCACCCACTAAGTGTGAAACCATTTATACAAACCAGTTATACAAATATCTGCTCTAAGAAGAGTATGAAACAGACCCACACAGAGCGATCCTTCATTCCCAAATACAGGTGACTGTGTCACACTGAAGCAGTGAGTACAGGAGCTGCAGGTGAATACATCAGTGTCATTCACTCTGGCCCTCAGAATGCAGGCTTCATTCACCCACGCTCCTGATCCACGTCATGCAGATAGTAAGGATTACTAAGATGATTTTGATAATGTCATATTGGAAGCCACTTCCCTCTCTGAGTCCTCTGGATGTAAGAATACCTGCTGTCTGCCCTCAAAAATTTTCCATTTTTATTAGAGAAGCCGCCTCAGAAAAACACAATGACCTTTATGTTTTTTTCCCCCTAAAAGTACAGTGCAGACAGAGGAATGCTGGATGGGCTGGAGATAGCAGAATTTGTAATGGTTCGTGCCATTAAGCTTGGTAAAAACAACAAGGATTATATATGTCTGCAGTGTCTTTCCTAAAATATAGCTTTGACATCAGAGGTGTTTGCTGTCCCCACAACAACTGGAAAGGCTTGAGCTGTACTGTATTAGGCCTTTGATTTCACTGCAATGACAAGGGTGAAATAAATGCATAATTCTAATGCAGAGTAATAATAGCTTTAGTTGGATGAGCAGTAAAAGTGTAGAAGGATCCAGTAGGTGGATTCAGCAGAGCTGTGGAATCCTAAAAACGCCAGAGGCAGATTTTCAAGTCAGCAGATTAGAAAAAAGAAAATATTATTATCTATGCCACAGTTATATTTTCCCATTTTTTTGAGCGGGGCTGGTTCTTAGTATCTGAACTTCCAAGGCAGAGGAAACACTCAGGAGGCCCTTTTTGGCTAAATAAGACCTGAACCTACATAGTTCCTCCATAGCTTGATGGGTTTCAGGTAAAAGCTACACTTAAGTACTGCTAAGTGGACAGTGAGGATTGACTGAATGTCCAGGGAGAATGGAGTGAATTTCTTACATTTCTGCCTCATACTTTTAAGGAAGAAAAGGGTGATGTTTCTCTGTTCAGAGAAACAAGACTGACAACAGGGAAAGAGACCCCTCTGCATTAAGAGGAGCAATTAGAGAGGGTTGTGGCTCTCATAAAGGCCTGGGAGCACAGAAGATGGGAGGAAGAGTTTGGGTGAAGAAGTTCTGCTCAAAGAAGGCAGGAGCAAGAGGATCTTCTTGTTTGAATGCTTCATGACATATACCTAGAATAAATTTGTTCTCAGGAATGATTTCTTGCTTTTCTCTCTCCTGGGGTCTGTCTGAGCTGCTTGGAGCTGTGTTGGGGAATGGGCTCTTTGGTCAGAAATATCCTTTACTTGACACTGTCTCTTTCCAGGTGTCTTGCTAATGGCAGCTTATTTGTGGTGACATGCTGGCCATCATATGGAAACATCATGAGGGACTCCCTATGCACAGCTTCCAACTCATTTTGCAAGGCTGCAGCAAACCAAGGAATTGAGCTCTATGATGCTTGTAGGTTCCTTCCAAATCAGGATATTCTATAATTCTCTTACCTCTGCCATCTACCCCATTTAGGCTGTCTAGTGGGCAGAGGAGCCCAGACAAAACAAGGACCAGTTCAGCTACCACAAAATTCATTACTGCATAGGATTAAGGATACCATGATTAAAGATACCATGAATTTTAAATGGCAGAAACATTAGCTGAGCCCAAACTATCCCAATATTTCCCTTCAGCTGTTTATTGAAAGTTTTTATTCTTTACTTAGTTATGCGCAGCCTGAGCTCACAGGGATAAGCCCTGTTATTTCTCTCCTTGCCAAACTGGGAAACATGGTCCTAAAAGCACATCTAAGGCAGAACCTCAGCCTGGCAGAGAGATGGGATGAATATGGCTCCAAGTTTATACCACTTTGGCATTAGCTCTTGCAGTGCCTTTAACCTGCCTGTTTTGACTGAGATCTAGAAACCTTTCTGACTGAGCTGCAATGAAAAAATCACCCATGCTCTTTATTTCCTCTCTTTGAATGAGTTTCTGTTTCCAGTTGCCAAATACAAACCCAATCTCACACTCATCCTTTTGAAGACAATGAAACTTAGCAGATATTCTTCTACACGTCAGATTTTAAAGTAAGAGATAAGACGGAAGTGAAATTTTTGTTACTGAATATCTTCTTTTTCTCTCTGCTGATACATAATTGACTGCTTGTTCCATTCTGTCCATTTTTTAATGACTAAAATGAAGCACTGCCTACATGGGCATGTTTCTCTCTAGCTAACAGACATTACCACTAGTCTATTTCTTAGAGACTAATCTACAGGTATTTTTGCTCTGTGTCAATCTATACTTTCTGTTTCTCTTCCCCCATGTAAAATAATTCTTATTCTATCTCCAGAATAAAATAACATATTCCAGCAGCTGTGTATGTCAATAACACTTTAACTTTCTATTTCCTCTCCTGCCAGGTAGTCTTCTAAAGCCTTTCCATTTTTTCCATACTGGAATATTTAAGTTAACCTTGACATGCTGTTGTGTTATGGAAAAGGTTTTTCTCCTCTCATGTCATGCAAACAGCAGAACAGGACATCAGTACTGTGTAGTTGTAAAGATATGCTAACTCACAGGCACTAAATAGTTTTTTTTCCTACAGTTATGTTGTTCCTGGCTTTCTGTAGTCTCAGACAGATTGAGTATTTTCTGTTGAAGGACCTGGGAGTCATCCTTATGCAAACAGTGCCATCTCTAATAGGGCAGAACCCCACAGGGTCTTGACAAGATAGACAGAGTGGGGTGCTGATAAACAGGGTTTGTTTTCAGTCCAAGACTTGGGAAATGATGAAGCAGAACTGAGGTCCCTGGAAGGGTTTCAATTGTGAGCAGAAGACAATGGAGTGAGGGATGAGACTGGAGATTGAAACAAAAAAGATCGAGCCAAAACAAGACTGGGCCCCTAAATTCATCC
The DNA here is from genome assembly GCA_013399225.1 of Rhipidura dahli. Lineage (NCBI taxonomy): Eukaryota > Metazoa > Chordata > Aves > Passeriformes > Rhipiduridae > Rhipidura > Rhipidura dahli. Next base: position 157,924 of record VXAC01005022.1, on the reverse strand, counting down.
CAGTATAGATCCCTAAAGCCAGGGCTAGGGACAAGTTCAGCATACATCTGAGTGGTTGGATCCATTCAGGATAGAAGCTACCTACAGTGTAGGTTAAAGGTCCATCCAGGAGTCAGATCCAGGGTCTGGTGCTCCTACGACAGAACACATGCAGGGACTGAAGCTCCAGGACTGAGATGAAAACCTGGGACCATGGGCAGAGAACACAGGTGGAGTCTCCAACTGATGCTGGTCAGTGACATTTATACCTAATAGTACTCTCAGGGCCCTGACACCCAACCACTCAAGGTGACAACTGATTGAAGGCTATGGCACCCAAACCTTCTTATCCATACTCACATGTGTTAGCTGAGCTCCATCAGAGCTGTTAAGCACCAAAAGCTTAAAAAATGTACCTGAATGCAGGCCATGGGTTATTGGCCACACACAAACATATCTGAGACATCCACCTGAAGCTGGCTGGAGACCATGTGCACATCCCTGAAACACTGGAGGCCAAGTGGGAGTCCCTAGGACAACTCAGCTGGCCCCAGGCATCCCTGTCAGACAGTCATGTTGTCAATGGCTCTTGCAGAGGTAGAGAGATGGACAGTTCATAGCATCCAGCTCAGGGGTATATTGCCACTAAGTTCATTTTAGATACCATGGAGAACCTGTCTGAAGAACTCAACATGGAGCTGAGAACTTTCCAGGATGATATGATAGTATTATCTTTTCTTTTGTGTGTCATGCTCAGCTCTGGAAGACTCTGTCTCATAATGATTTTTTCAGGTAAGTCATGTTCTTCCTTTTACCTCTTTCACTGCATGGAAGAACAAACCCCTGAAATCAGGGAAGGACAGTGATTTTATAGGAACATGGACAGTGGGTGGGAAAGAAAACAGTGTTTAGCCTGAAAAATCTTTGATCCAATCTTCTTCATTCCTTGTCAGTTATGTGCTCCAGCCTCATTCTTGTTCCATGCTATAGTCCTAATCCTGGTTTTCAGAAACAACTGTGTTACATTGGCAGTACCTTCTTGACTATGGAAACCAGGACGCTGACAGATAAACTTGTTCAGAAACTATAATCATCATGAGTCACTACAGCAGCCCTTTAGAACCAAGGGAAGTGTTTTGATTTGCGCTCCATTTTCCGAAAAAAGCCAGAACGTTCTGCAGAAATCAGACACCGTAAAAAAATAATTACCTCAGTAGCCCAAATTTGCTTCTACTAAATTCCTGTGATGTAAGTTTCTCATCTAGCACTTGGAATGATCTTGTTTAAGATATGATTCTTTGAAAATTTTAACAGCAGGAAAGGCAAAATGGATTTAATATACAGTCTAATCCATGGTAGTAAAATTATGTCAAAGTTAAACACTTGAAAAAAATACAAAGCTGTCAATTGGTCTTCCTTTGATGAAAGTTTTTGTAGACCATGACTAGTTTTGGGTTCTCTTTGGTAAAGCTCATTTGAGACAAAGGGAAAAAGAATAATCTTGTTAAGAACTGTAAAGTATGCCATAAGATGTTCTACTGAGGAGACAACTGTATTAGTGTAGCCTCTAATTTAAAAATCTCTTCCTGATAAACCTTAAAAGATGACCATAAATAAAAAAAAGTTGTCTGCAATAGTATATTGAAAGCCTGTAATGTAAGTGGACCAAGAATGTAAAATGTCAAAAAAAAAAAAAAAAAAGCAGTTTTAAACAATTTAGAGCACTGGGCCAGGGGTAAAAATTGATCACTGTGGGACTTGCTTTTGATGAAGCTCTTTCCCCATCTCATCATGTCTGCTGCACATGCTCAGTGCACATAGGTGCATACAAGCAAACTGCATTTGCACTGGACAATTGTAGTGGGCAGACCTGGTGGGATGCCAGGCACCCACCAAACCCGTTCTCACTCACCTCTGCAGCTGGACAGGAGAGAAAATATAACAAAGGGTTCATGAGTTTAGAGAAGGACCAGGAGAAATCACTCACCAAGTACCATAATGGGAAAAACAGGCTTGAAATTAGATATATTAATTGAACTTATTGCTAAGAAAATCAGAGCAGGAGAATGAGAAGTAAAATAAAACTTTCAAAATACCTTTTCCTCACCCCTCCCTCCTTCCCAGCTCTACCTCCTTCCCCAGCAGTGCAGGGAGACAGGGAATGGGGGTTATGGTCTATTTATCACAGGTTGTTTCTCCCCTGATCAGGGACAGGAGTTGTTCCCCTGCTGCACTGTGGGATCCAAGACAGCTATCCATGAACCATGGCTCCATCTCATGAGCAACATCTCCCTGTGACCTGCTGCAACACGAGTCCCTCCCACAGGCAAGAGTCCCCCTCAGACTCCTGTGGTGTGGGTCACTCTTGCCCGGGGTGCAGTCCTTCCTGCTCCAGCCTGGATTCCTCTCTCCATGAGCCTCCCGTGGGAGGGGTCACAGCCTCCTCTCAGGCATCCCCCTGCTCTGCTGTGGGTCTCCTCCATGGGCTGCAGGTGGATCTCTGCATCCCCATGGATCTCCATGGGCTGCAGGGGCACAGCTGTCTCACCACGGGCTGCACCAGGGGCTGCAGAAAAACCACAGCTCTGGCACCTGAAGCACATCCTGCCCCTCCTGCAGGGCTGTTCCTCTCACATGTTCTTACCCCACTCTGGCCAAAATTACAACTGGACAGTAACTTTTTGTTTATCTTTCTTCGGTGTTATCACAGAGGTGTTACCACCCTTGCTATTTGTCCAAGCCTTGACCAACAGCACATCCAGGGATTGGAGCTGCCAGGGATTGTCTTTGTTAAGCATGGAGGAAGCTTCTGGAAGCTTCTCACAGAAGCCACCCCTGTGACCCCCCACTACCAAAGTTTGGCCATGCAAACCCCATACAACAATCTGTAAGCTGTGCACTGGCATACTCAACAATGTTTCACGCAAACGGCTGCAAAAGGGCAGGGAAAACCCTTTGTAACTTCTGCACTGAACACCTAATAAGATATAGAAGCAGCTGTAGTCCAGATTTTAGATCATTAGTTTTAATGGCCTGCTCAGTTAAGATCCTGAAGGATAAAAATAAGTCTAGAAGAACCTCAGATACTTTCCTAGGAAGTGCAAGGCATAGCAAACTAATTGGACTGAAACAGGTGCATGGCAGGACAGAGCTGCTCTGATGTGAGATAACCCCTTCCCATCATGGATCACCTCCTAATGTTCACAGTTGCCCCTCCATACTGCTAGCACCAGATCTGGCTGCTTGGATCCTCCTGCACAGCCAATATCTGCAGCAAAGCACAAAACCTGGGAAATGTTAGCATGGAAATGAGCTAATTTGGGAGTGGGGAGTCGGTGCTTTTTTATTATTTCTTCTGCCTTCACTTTTATCTATTTGTGGCAGAATTGGTGGATTTTTTCACCCATTCTTCTTAGAAAAGGACAGTAAAGCTTATTAGGTTTGTACATGTCAGTTTCTCTTTTTTCAGGATTTCTATTTTTAACCTCTTCAATTGTAGAATGACAAAATTGTCAGGCTCCTACTCACCTTTTCCCAGTCAGAAGCATATGTCAGGTTGTTTTGTATCATTAGTGTCTTAAAGCAGTCTGGAAGTTGGAAACATTGCAATAGAAGTTGTGACTTTTCCCTCAGAGGAGCTTAAAGGAAATGCTAATGTGTTTGAACCAGATTTAATTCCTCCCAGCTGCACTGCTACCTGAGGCTGTAAAAGCCAGTGAACAGATAAATCAGAGAATCCTACACTATCCTGAGTTGGAAGGACCCACAAAGATCACCGAGTCCAGCTCCTGGCCTTGCACAGGATATCCCAAGTATTACACCTGAGACCATTGTCCAAATGCTTGTTGAACTCTGTCAGGGTTGCTGCTGTGACCCCTTCCCTGGAGAGGCTGTCCCAGGGCCCAAACACCGTCTGGCTGAAACCCCTTTATCTACTATCCAACCCAAACCTCCCCTGACCCAGCTTCAGGCCATTCCCTTGGCTCCTGACACTGGTCACTGCAGAAAAGAGATCAGTGCCTGCCCCTCCTCTTCCTCTCATGAGGAAGTTGTTACTGCAGTGAGATCCCTCCTCACTCTGTTCTCCAGGCTGAACAATCCAAGTGACCTCAGCTGCAACTCCTATGGCTTCTCCTCCAGACCCTTCACCATTTTTTCAGCCCTTCTTTGAATGCTCTCTAACAGCTTTAAGTCTTTCTTGTATTGTGAGTTAGGCTTGTTCCTGAGAAAATTTCCTCCTGCCTCCATAGGGGGAATGAACCTGCCTCTTTGCAATCCTTTAGATGACTTCTAGCTGTTTTGAAGACAAAAACTCTTCCATATGGCATTCTAATTGCACAATAAAAGTGATCTAATTGGAAATAATTACTTTGTTTTCAAAGTACCATAATTATTTCAGTCCAGAGCCAGCTTTTGGAACAGTGCTTTGTAAAAGAGTTCACAGATGATGGAGCTGTCTGGTTAGTTTTTAACTATTGTCTATATCCTTCAATTTACCTACTTGGTATTGTTTATATAGCTACAAGGAACAAAGACAAAGGGTTGTCGGTAAAAGCAGTCAGAAATGAAACGAGGGCAGATAAAAAATATCTTCAAAGAAAATATCAGAAGGCCTTGAAAGAACAAAGAAGGCTTGAGGGAAGTGCCTATTTATCTGTCTGCAGCCAAGTACACAGACATGTTGGGTTTTTTTACAATTTGTGGGTCTAAGATCAAAAGCTAGAAGAACACTTACAAACCATTTCTATGGACAGCTCCAAAGCTGGAGCTGGCATAGTAAGTGAGTAAGAGAGTAAGTGAGGCAGCAAAAGAGCTATTTAAGGGAGATATTTCAGGAGTGAACCTAAGAGAAGCAAAGGAGGATGTGAATGCTTCAGACAATGAACCTGGATCTTTGAGTCAACCAGGAGCACCTAAAACTTATGAGGAGATTGTGAACTTTAGGTGGACTTGATGATGCTTCGCTCTTGGGCTAACTCTCTCCTCTGACAGCTATTTGGGTAAATAAGCAATCCTTCATTTTGACAAAGCTCCCTTTCCTCAGCAGCTGGTCAAAAGCTTCCCAGAGGAGTCTCTTGGAGGTGGAAATGTGGCTGAGAGAGCGAGACCAAGTTACAAAGCAGCTGTACCTTGACAGAAATGAGAAAAAGAGTGCTAATTGCCTGAGAGAGGTGTTTAAAAAGGACTTAAGGGGTGTCATGCAGAGTATGGTTTTTATCATGATGGGGATTTTTATTTTGGGATAGCTTTGGTGTAAGAGCTATTCCAAAAATATGCCTTTCAGAGCCAGACATAAGATAGTCTAAAGTAAGCAATTCTGCTGCTGAAATGCATACTCACACAGCCTTTGGGATTACTTTAATGATCCAGGTGTGACTCCACATTAGCAGCTGTACTGATGTAACTTTCACCTGTAGACTGGTTTGTGGTGATGTCTGCAATTCTGCTGTCACTCAGTACATCCAAGATACACTTTAATACCCCTTCAGAGGCATGATCTCATGGATTCAATTATCCTGGTGTGATGTGAATTGCTCAGGTCATTGTGTTGTTAATTAATTGGTTTTACCATATTAAAATAGTCTCCCTAAAGTTCTCTGCATTACAGATTAATGTGAGCTTCTCCACAGACCTAGCAGTTTGAAGTGTCTCACCAGCAATCTAAATGACACTGATGTGCTGGATTGAGAGTTATTCTCTGTATTGCAGGAGGGAAAGATTTCAATAACATTTCAGCTGTGTTTGGATGTCTGTTGGAAATGCTCTCCCTGAAATATCAAATGAAATCCATGTGCCATAAAGAGACTAAGTAGAAAAGTGAAGATCATTTGGCTATGTTTGAAGAGCTCATGTGAGTCCACAGCGTTAGACAGATGATGAGAAACAATGAATTTTTTTTTTTTTTTTTTAAGAAACGTGGATGATGAGATTCTGGAAGACACCTGTAGGGAACCTCTAAGTTCTTGACCCCACTAAGCAACTGACCATATTGTTTTAATAATCTTCAAATGTAAACTTGGGGAAGTTTATTCACAAACATCGTTGCAATTTCCATGGGCAACTAATCATTGCTATTATCATCATGCCCAGCTGCAGCTGCCTGCAGCTAAAATTGGAATGCTGAATTTTTTTTTCCCTATAGCTTGTTTTCGTAATTAAGATTCTGATAATTGGAGCATTATTTTGAGAGTGAGAAATATTAAATCTTTGCAAAGCTCACCTTGTGATCAAGCTATGCATCTGAAAAAATTGGCTCAGAGCCTACTGAGAGGCAGGATCATTCCCTGAATCCTCCACTGCTCTCATTCTTGTTTTGACATTTCACTTAGGATCCCAGCATGCTGATACAAATGGCTGTTTCCGTTATCAAGCAGTGCTTCAAGCCCTTTCTCTGCACTCCATTTGTCTAATTTCTCTAATCAGCCCCTTCTCATGAACCCCACTTGTCTTCCTGATCATTGGAAACTCCTTGTTCTTCAGTTAGGCTATAAAGAACATAAGAACATAAAAAACCAGAAATCACCACGAATGCAGTTAAACACTGGAAGAAGTTCACAGAGATGGTGGAAGCTCCAGCCTTGGGGATGTTCAGACCTTGACTGAACTTTAAATCAGTCTCTGAGCTGCCTCACTCAGATTGGAACCTAGCTTTGATTTGAGCAGAGGAGTGGCACAAGATATTTCCAGTATTCCTTTCTGACCTAAGGTTTTCTATGACTGTGTTTGTATCCCAGGGTATTTTTTCAATTTTGTGCTGAAATGCAGAAAGGGTCATTCATTCATTTAATTGGAACCCCTGTAGAGTTTTGGCTATGGAAGCTAGGAAGTCCTGAACTAAGTTCAATGAGAAATTCAGGCCTCAAACAGCTTTGTACATTTAGATATTGTCTCTTGAAACCTACATCTCTGTGCATATATACAAAACTTTTCTAAAGCAAGTGGAAAATATTGCCAAATCAGATGGGGACACGTCTTAAACCCATATCTCCAAGAACTGTATGCAGCTCCTGAGCAGGGACTGAGCTGGTGCTGCATCAGCACAGCAAAACTTCAACTGCAGGTCTCTGGAAAAGGAAAATAATTTTCCTTTCCTCAGGAGACACAGAAGGCCAGTGCTGTGTGAGGTTCTGCACACATGCCCTTGCAGCAACCATGAGGCACTCAGTTGAATCAGACAAAATTGACAGATTAAAAAAAGGATGTTTCTGTCTAAAAGTGCATGTTCCCAGGCACAGAAGCTGTTATATTCCCTAGCATCTTTGGAAATGCCCAAGTATGTTTTACAAGCTAGTAAAATAGTGATGGAATTTAAGGCTATGAAGTCTCTAAGCCTGTGGAACAAAGCCTGCAGGTTCCTGAACTCTACAGACACATTTCCAAGCAGCAAAAGCCTCAACCCAACTGAGACCCTCAGTAGAGGAGGTTTCTTGTTTTGTTTCCTAGTGAACTGACTGTGGTGCCCATCACGGTCCTCTCTGGCTCCCTTTATATACAAGCTGAACTATTAGAGAGTTTGGCACAGAACCAGGGAGTTCAGATTGCATTTTCTCCTCCACCTTAAAGGTTTTGAAGTTATTTGACAGTCAGTCGTGCATTTTTTCCATCCTTCCAGAGAGGGACCTCTGGTCCTAGAAAAAAACAAACAAATGAAGACATAATTGTGGTGTTGTGGTTACAGCACAGAACTGGGGATGGGGAAAAATTTGGTTTTGTTCCTAATTCTCAAAAACTGCTTTCATGTTATATAACTTTTCTGTGGTAGCAATTGCTAGGCAAAATACAGGAACCTCTTACTACAGCAGTAAGAATACTATGTAATTCAGAATGCAAATCAAACACGTGATTATATTTTGCTTGGTTCGTAGGCTGCTTGAAAGACATAAATTAAAAGCTGTGTGGAGCCTAGAGAAGAGACATTAAGATTCAGTTTCAGTTCTTTCCAAGATTTTTATTAAAAAATGACTTGGAATAAATGAAGATCAGACAAATTAATTTACATATGAAATGAGGTCTGCTTGGAATGCTCTGATATTTGCGCTGCTGCTGACATAGTTCTTTACATAAAAAACAAAAAAGAAATATTTACAGAAAAAAATTGTATCTTTTTATTATTTCAGCTGATCTCTTGAAAAAAATAAACAAGTTCTAAAAAAACATAACCTTCAGCAGAACTGTAGACAGTTATGGCTAAAAGAACACTATTCAAAATAAAAAGATAACAATGAATTTTTAACTGTAATTGCCTGAAAAGGTCAACTGATAATTTTTGGGGAACAATAAATGAAAGAACTACAAAACTGGCTGCATCTGTCAATATCAAAAAAGGAATTTCAATTATTTTTTTATTTTAAATGTCATAGAAACTTGTGTTGTTTCAGAAATTACAGGAGACTTCCTATGTTTGTTTGTTTTTAAGTGATGATGCTAGTGAATGTTAATGAATAATCTTGAAAGAAAGCTCAAACAAATCCAGCAATCTGAGAAAGAGCTCCTGAAGGCAGTGTGGGGAAAGAGATGGGACCTTCATATCTGAGTAACAAAGCAGGAAGCTGCTAACTTTCATCCTTATTTTACATGGGGTAATTGGGCAAGGTAAAGCCAATATTTTCAAAAACAACCTGTAATTTTGGATGCATATGTTTCAGGTTATTCTTAATTAAAATACAATTTTCAGAGTTAAAGGTCTACCTGATGTGAGCATTTGAGTGGTCTTGGAATTTGATCTTCCATTTCTACACTGTAGACCACCCACACTGTGGCATCAGATATAAGTAAAAATCCCCAACAGTTTTTAACGTTTGACCCATGATTTTTCCTAGAGTTCTTAAACATCCCAAATGTTCACAGCTATATTTCCACTGAACTCATTAACAGTAGTCATTTTGACTTACATTCATAGATTGACTTTCATGGGGCATGGAGGCATGGTAGAATTTCAGTTGTATCTTTATGGTAATTCAGAAAAAAGATTTCTTTCTATAAATGTGTTCAGTGGCAATGGATTGGTAATCCTATTCCCTGAAGAATAGTCCAGGGCATTCTTTATTATTTTCCTTTCTAATTTAGACATTATATTAAGCATCAAGATCTGTTTTCTAGTGCAGATTTCCATTTGATTAAAAACAAACAATTCTCCAAGTCAGGTTTGTCTGTTTGAGAGCTATTTCCTATGGCCATGCAAGCAGGTCTGTCAAACTGTGACCCTTCCTCTTCCCTGACATGTTTACTTTGGCAAGGTCACAAAGAGAGACGTAAATTGTTTGGTTTAAATAAAAACAATCAGAACATTTAAATCACAAGCAGATCATAACCTGGTGACATGGCAATGGAAATCTCTCAAAGTGCTGCCCACATTTTTTAAATGAGATGCTGTTATTGCATTGATTTATCTGCAGCTAGATTTTAGCAAAAGAGAAGCTTGAAAATATCTGCATCTGGCATTGGTGAGGGGATGTTTGGAAGCAGCTGGGGCTGATCCAAGCTCCAGTTACACCAACTCTAGTAAAATACCTGTGTCTAAAATTGTCCTTTAGTACTCTGGCTGACTGGCACAGAACAATTCATGCCTGTACTTTACATGCTTGCTCTCTAAAGGATGACTGTGCACAGACTACTGAGAGTTTCTGCCCTCTGCTTGGTCCCAGGGGAAGTTCTAGATGTCCCAGAAAAAAATTATGCTGGTCTGAAGAATACAGCAGTACAAACAGTCTGGGTCTGGTAGCCATTGGCGTTCCCTCATCTTTATCAGGGAAGTAGCTATAGCCTGTGAAAGTTTCTTGCTGTGTCCAACAACTTTCCTTGGCCCAGATTCTTTATATCCAATGGGAACTTAGCTGAATGATTTATTGTCAGGCAGGAGCTGAGAGAACTCCATGTTCCCTCAAGGGCTCAGGTGGAATCCATTGTGTATATGGTGGCTAGACAACACTGCCTTCACAGAGATAACTGCCTCTTTCCAGAATACATGGGAGATTTAGACTGACAGCTCCCTGATGTGGGCACCTCTTGCCTATGCCTGCAATAAGCCAGGATGAATCTTGGGCTTTCTGTTTCTATTCTTTCTCAAGGGAGGGGAAATGTATGAACTCAGTGAAGTTTGAAGCTCAGGAAGTTGTGGTCCAGTATATTTTAAGTACTCAAAAATATTTCAAGTTCTTCTATCAGACTCATTTTTAAGCCACACATTTTTAGTTTATAATAAGTCACAAACCCTGACACCATCCAGACTGGAGGCAAGATCAATATTGTCTCATACAGGCTAAGAAAAATGAGTGTTCATAAAAACTGATGATTAATAAATAGTGTTTACCATCAACATTGCATGAAATACATAAAAAGAAAGACAAGGTTTACATTTACATGATTGTATATGACACACACTTTTTAGCAAGTTTCCAGATTTGTATTATTATCCCCCACTTTAAGGTGGATATTGCAGCATTTTAATGCAATTAGAAATGCTTAGCTATTTCTCTGTAGGTCATCAGAAATAGACAAGGGCTGAACACCTTCACTGTCCCATAAAGTTGAGGAACATCTTAAAGCTACAGGACACATTCATATACATAAGTTTTGTCCTGTACTTCTAATGAACAAAAAGGAGCAGGACTATAATACCACAAAGTTGAGTCAAAGGCAGCAAGAAGCCCTTGATTCTTGGTTAACTTTCCCTTGTTTTAGCAATCATTTTGGTTCTTCTCATTTAAGTGGCCTAGGAATTTCAGGACGAAAAATAACAGGAGAAGAGACATCTGCCTGATAGTCTGACAGTAAAATACTATTAATAGCAATACCAATACAATCACTGTTCACACTGGAGTCCACTGATTTATCTTCTAGATGGGTAAAGAGTCACAGGGCAAGGCTAAGTGCCTTTTCCAATGAGAAAACTGTCTGCACTGCCAGAGCTCACAGTTAGCTGCAGGGAGGGAAGAAGATTAAACCTGCTCAACCCTCCACTCTGAGAGTGCCTTTGTTTTAGAGAAGAGGGTTCGTGGGAGCAGAAATAAGTGATCCCTGACACTTTGCCTGGGAGGAAGGAAATGGAGTCAGAGTGGGGCAAGCACTGGCCTAACCTACTCCTGTTTTGGTGCTCTGTAGCTTCCTTGCATGATGGACCATCCTTTTCTTGTACATCTTCCTGATCTTCAGGAGTCAGGAGACTGACAGTGGGAAAATAGAAGACTAATTTAAAGAACAAGGTATTTTAAAACTGAAGAAAAAATAATAGCATAGAGATCTAATTCTTCTGATCTTAGAAATATACAGGACTCTTCTCTGTTCAGAAGGTCCCTTTTATTACAAAAAGAAAAGCAAAACATAATCCTAGGAATTTGGGCTTTGGGAAATACATGATATTTTGAGACTGGGAGTCCAAGACTGCAGTTGCTAATCTTGCACAGACATTGCAGATGTGTTACCTACCCTGTATGAGGAGAAAGACAAAACCTATGAACTTGTATCTCTCTCTGATTCCTGGAGGTTAAGACCCTGGTGCTTCTGCAGTGAAATGTGGGCATGGAGTCTCTGTACCCATTAATCCTACTATTGAATTTAAAGTCTTCCTGGATTTCAGGCCTCAGTTTTCTGCAGTGAGCCATCAAATAGAATATCCCTCTATAAATCCCTGCTGACATGGCTCTGGATCTTTTGAACCCTCCAAACTGAGATTTTCCACTTACAGTATTCTTTTGCAATTTTCTGTGAGGCTTTTGGCAAATCTCATCCTCCAATAATAAGACAAGATGAAAACTCCAAGCAGAAACTCTGGTTATTGTGAAATTATTGGTGCAAAGACAAGATTTCATTTTTATACCACTGGCTAGAAGAGAAATTGCTGCTAGAGGAAATACAGCACTACCTGTACTTTCCAAACACATTGGGGTATAGAGCATTTCCATTTAATATCAATATCAAATCCAGGATTGTCCTTGTTTTATCTCTTTAGAGAGTTTCAGCAAAAAATAATTTCTTAGTCTCAAAGCCTTCCTTTCTCTCTCTCATGTCAGGATCTTCTTTGTGCAAGAACTTTTCTCATGCTTGAAAAAAACTCTTCATTGCTCTGGCTAACACATTGCCTCAAACCTCCCTGACAGTGGCTTTGCATCTTGGTTTTTTATGCTATTTGCTTTCAGCACATGATTTACTGCCAGAAGGACCAGGGTTCTCAGCCATGTACTACAATAACAAAACAATACAGAAGAAAACAAAGCAAAAACAAACGCACAATTTACAAATAGCTGAGCTTCCCTTCCGGTTTCATTCTGTGTATTCATCTGTTAATTTAAGAGGAAAGACCTCTGAGACAAGAGGAACCCTGTAGGGACAGCTGCTTCCACAGCCCTGACAACCTCAGGAGGTCACTAAAGGACACATCCCAAAATGTGAAGTGTCTATTGCAAAGAACTGATGAAGCATCTCGTTTCTAGGGTCCTCACTCCTCCTGGACCTGATCCTTTAGTGCTGACTGCAGTGAAATAAGGGTCAGATTGTCTGGCATTTACCCAGATGATCACATGGCTCACTCCAAGCACACCCCACACAAAGGACTGAAGCAGCTGGGAGCTTCTGACCAAGTGTGTTTCCTTCCCTGGAGCTCCACATTGTGATAAAAAAACCAACCAACCAACTAACCAATCAAAAAACACTAGAGAGGAAAAGAATAAAAATTATAACAGCATGCAAGAGATTCCATCCTTGATTCAGTCATCAAGTCAACATAATAATAATAATTTAAAAGATTTCCTGGATGTTGGTTTTTTTCGTTTTCCCCCAGACAAAGGTAAGTCGATTGTGTGTTGAAATGCCACTGTCAACTGAAAAATATCAAATGTTATTAAAAATACTCAAACCCAGAAAGAACAACAGTCTAATTTTTGTTTTCATTGATTTCCCTAGTTAATGTTAGTTGGCAGAATTTAGGTTAACTTTCCAAATAATTAAATGATTTGCACTCAGGCCTGCTACTTGGGAGTGCGCTTTTTTTTTGTGGTTTCATTTTAGTTTCTTTTTTTTTTTTTCCAAATAAGATACCCAGCTAAGCCCTTTTGCCTTTCTCTGAGAAGTAAGAATATGATTTTTACCTCCATCACACAGCCAAGCTGTTGATGGATGAGTTGATCTGAAACAGCCCAGGAAACCTGAAAATGTGGACCTCATAGCTTCTCAAATGTACTAAATGAAGCTTTTGTAGATAGAGGTACCGGGTTATCTTTCAAGCAGAAATGGAGGCTGGACAGCTGGACAGCCACCACAGCTTCTCAACTGTGCTGAACCCAGGTTAAGCTGGCTACCCTCTTGCTGTTGCTAGGGGGCTGAGAAACTTCTGGGTTTTAAAACCCTGTCTGCTCCATGAGGAACTTTACTCTTTCAGTAAATTACTGACAATTCCTGGAAAGAGCCTCTGGGCAGAGACAACACCTATGTGCCAGCAAAAGGCCACCTTCATCTGTCTTGCACTGTTCATCTTGAGGACAAATTCTGGTTTCAGAACATTTTGTCATTTTATTTCATTCTTGATTGCAGGGCATACTTACACAAGGCCAGATCTTAGTGTCTGGAGTGTTTATTCACTCTCTTGAAGGCCTAATTGCTTGTTAGTCACCTCCTAATTGATTGCTGTGGAATAGTGATTAGGAAGGCTCAGACAGAGGATAATGACTTCAGGTGGGATGTACGCTGGAAAGCTTGAGTAATATCAGGCATTATGTAAATCACTCTCCTAATAAACAGGAGCTAGGGCCAGCCTGGGGAAGGTGTGGTGGGGTGGGGTGGGGTGTGGTGGGGTGAAGGACCTTTCACTGATCCTTTGACCATGTGAGCTGAATGACAACTCCAGGAGCGATGGGACCCTCAGGGACATCTGTCTGCGGGGACAACTGATTTCAGCATCTCTTTCTAACTGTTTTTTAGGTGGGTTTTTTTTAACACTGCCTGTACCACAGGCTACATTGGTTTATGGCCCTTGTCCAAGACACAAAACCAAAGGAATCTGCCTTGTTTCCCCTGGAATTCTGTGTTGATTTACCAAGCCAAGAGGGGCAGAAAACTGCTGCTGACACCAGTACAGGCAGAGATGTTATTTCAGGCACTGAGACAGCTCAAAGTGTTTGTCCTCTGCAAACAGAGGAGCTCTAGGCAGGAGTGAAGGACCATGTGGCATGGCTTCGATGCTTGCAGGGAGCTCTGCCCTGGTGAGCTGTTCACCTTTCCTGCTGCACCTCCGTGCACACCTGAGGAGAGGGAGTCAGGTTCTGTCTCCACACAACTGTCAGCATCCCCTGTCCCTGTACCTTTTGAGGGAGAACAATCAGGAGTGGAAGGGAGAAGCCTGGGAACAAGGGCTTGGGACAGTGCTTTAATTTTGCCTTTTTTCTTGCTAGTTAAATCTATTGAAAGTGACAATAAATTAAATTACTTTTCCCCACGTCAAGCCTGTTCTGCCCATGACAGTAATTGGCAAGTGAATCTTCCCATACATATCTCAAACCATGGGCCTTTCCAGTTAATTTTGTTGCCTATCCTGCTGAGCAAGGATGATGGAGCAGCTGGGTGGGCATCCAAGGTCAACCCATCACAGTCACAGCCTCTGTCATGCCACCTGAAGCTCACTGTAATTTGACAGAAGAAGCCTGTTTTCTGTGAGCCCTTGTTTAGCTCTTAGCTAGCTATTATAACTTTGTAGTACAGGAATTATAGTGTATAAACATAACCATGAGATTAAAAAAAAAATATTAAAATAACTGCTAAAACAGGAAAAACAAACCAAAAAAGAACCTTGACAAGTGTCTGGCCTTTCTTCAGCTCGAGTGTCTCTGCGTCGATAAGCTTGTTCTCTTTTTGTAAAAGAATATAATGCTTGAATAAAAGACAATAAAGATCTAAAAAGCCTGACTCACTGTCTGAGATCATCGTCTTGCCTCCCCCTTACTCGTTGAAGACAAGTAACTATCTCTGGTGAGTGACCCAGGCCACCTAAAGAGTGAATTATTATGGCACAGATCAATTGCTTTGATGAATTATATTCTTTCTATCACTTCAGAGGAAAGTTTGAAAAACTTAAAAAGGTTATTTAAGTAGGCTGAAGTTAGGTGTGATGTATCCTACCCTTAGCTCCTGCCATAACCAAGAAGGATAACAAGGTAGTCATTTTGGCTGGGATAGAGGGCAATACTCACACCATCTGTCTATGCAGTGCAGGATGCAGTGCAGGATGCAGTGCAGGATGAGATGCTGCAGACACCTACAAGGAGCCCTTTCAAACCCAAGTTGTCTGCCAGCTACATACAGACATCCACAGAAATATAGCCATGGGTGCCAGCACTCCTGAAAGAAGTGACCTGCTGCAGTGCAGAGGCCTGGACACAGCAGCTGGTTTTAAAATGGGATCTTCCTGCAGGACTGTGGAGTCTTAAAGATGTCTGGAAGACCTGTAAGAATTATCCATTCAGGTAAGACACTAAATCTTACAGAAGGTAAAGGGGAAACTCATTTGGATGCTTTAATAGCTCTCCCTTAACACTTTTTTATCTGTAGCGGTCTAGATACCACTGTAAATCTTGTCTGATAGGCTTACAACCACACAGGGAGTTGTGTGTGATAGTACTTCAGCAGCAGGTAAAATTACAGTGCATCTTTGTTTTCTCAGCCATCTCTGAACTGCTGTTTGTCTATCCATTTGAATTTGAAGAATTTAAATTTGAAAACTGCCATTTGCCTTGTCCTTGCACTTGTTTAGCAGTGCTAAAAGTTGATGCCTCCACAGCAAATGGCAGCCTGAGCCTCAGTGGCCAGAGAGTCCAAGCAGACTGTGTCCATTTCCTGCATGGAGGAGAGAACAGTGATATCAGTCTCCCAGGCTGAATGAGCAGATGCCCATTTACAGATGAGAAAATCCAGGATAAATGAGCACATATGCTGTGGCCAATAGCCACTGCTTTGTTCCCAGCCTGTGAATGTGCCAAGCCTATCAACAGCACCATGGAGAAGTTAATTCAAGGCTACAGACAGCAGATGCTGAGGCATCCTCCACTCCCTGAAGCCTGTTTTTTTTTCACCAAAAGTAAAGCCTGTGCTGTGCAAAACCCAGGATTCCTGAGACAGAAGGTCTCAGCAGGTATGGCTTAAGCAAAAGCTCCTGGTTCAGAGAGAACTTGGCTCCAGACAGTGCAGCATAGCTTCTTCAAAACCCTTTTTTCTTTTTTTTCTTCTTTATCATAGGCAACATTTTAACACTTGCCTGCTCAAAATCAGAAGGTA
This sequence comes from Rhipidura dahli, assembly GCA_013399225.1. Classification (NCBI taxonomy): domain Eukaryota; kingdom Metazoa; phylum Chordata; class Aves; order Passeriformes; family Rhipiduridae; genus Rhipidura; species Rhipidura dahli. The sequence goes on along the minus strand of VXAC01005022.1, from coordinate 141,688 downwards.
TTTTGGTAGAATAATGAATATAGCTTCATGATAATCCATCAAGATAAACAGTAGTTCCTTTTTCAGAGGCAGAAGAAGGGATTTGGAGTGAGAGCACAAGGAAAGACAGAGTCACCTCCAGGATGAGCACATGGAGTCCATAGAGCCCCCATGGGAGGCACAGCAGGGAGACATATCCTAGCAGTGGCCAGTTTAACTTGGTCTCTGTTTCTGAATCTCGGGGGTGAGAAGAATGACCTTTTCATCTGGGCAAGACTGCTCTAGGTTCTTTGTGGCAGAGTGAAACTGAGACCTGCCCTTCTTCCCTTCTCCACTGAGATTTGTACTTTCCCACAGGTTTCTGCCTCCAGGTCCCTCCTCCACGAGGAAAGTGCTGTGCTGTGGGATGCAGGTCAGTGCAGCACAAAGGATCCCTGAGAGGAGCCCGTCCTCTGCCCCCGCTGCCAAAAGCACATCCCGGTGCCCTGGCTGAAGGCGTGTGGCTGTGTGTGCTGCCACCTCACCCTTGACAGCTTGCAGACACTTTCTATTTTTGGCCATGTGCTCCAGCTGTTCCCCTTCCAGCTCCATTGCACCTTTAACCCAGCACTGAGCTAAAGGATAGAAAAGGATTATCAAGATCTGTTGGTCATAAAGGCTGCACTCTGATACCTGCAGTTGCTTTTAAAAAGGAATATGTAAGCGCTCAGTGACACTGCCTCTACATCTCTTTTTAACAGCAATTTTCTTGGTCCTTGTTTCTCCTCATTTTAAATAGCTTGGATTTGATATTTTTCCCTTTGCTCTTTCCCTTCTGTGTGCCAGCACTGAATTTACAGCTTCTGTTTTTGTCACCACAGTCTATTACCATAGGAAAGTGGGACCTGAACATTGGCCTTTGCTCACATTTAATTGTATCTGACCATTGTTTCATGAAATTCACCCATATTTGTTCCTAAAAAAAACAATGAATACCAATACATAACTAATTTGTCAATCAGAAGAATGGCTTGAGCTGGAAGGGACCTTAAAGATCATCCAGTTCTACCCACCCCTGCTATGGTCAGGGACACCTTTCACTAGACCTGGCTGCACAGAGCTCCTTCCAACCTGATCTTGAACAGTGCCAGGGATGGGGCATCCACAGCTTCTCTGGGAAACCTGTGCCAGGCCTCACCACCCTCAAAGTAAAGAATTTCTTCCCAATATCTAATTGAATCCTCCCATCTTTCAGTTGGAAGCCATTCCTCCTTGTCTTGTCACTGCACCCTCTTGTAAACAGTCTCNACACCTTTCACTAGACCTGGCTGCACAGAGCTCCTTCCAACCTGATCTTGAACAGTGCCAGGGATGGGGCATCCACAGCTTCTCTGGGAAACCTGTGCCAGGCCTCACCACCCTCAAAGTAAAGAATTTCTTCCCAATATCTAATTGAATCCTCCCATCTTTCAGTTGGAAGCGATTCCTCCTTGTCTTGTCACTGCACCCTCTTGTAAACCGTCTCTGTCTATCTTTCTTGTAGGCTCCCTTCACGTACTGAAAGGCTGCAATTAGGTCACCCTGAAGATTACTCTTCTTGAAGCAGAATTTCTTCCCAATATCTAATTGAAACCTCCCATCTTTCAGTTGGAAGCCATTCCTCCTTGTCTTGTCACTGCACCCTCTTGTAAACAGTCTCTGTCTATCTTTCTTGTAGGCTCCCTTCACGTACTGAAAGGCTGCAATTAGGTCACCCTGAAGATTACTCTTCTTGAAGCAGAACAACCCCAATTCTCTCAGCCTGTCCTCACAGCAGAGGTGCTCCCTCTCTAATCATCTTGGTGGCCTCCTCTGAATTTACTCCTCATCCTTGGGTGGTGTCTTCCTAGTGTCTGGTTACTGGTCCTGTGTGAATTTTCTCAGCCCCAGAGGCATGGATTTCATTTGTTGTACAGTTATGCATTTATTTATGAATCAAGAGCAGATGAGGACCATGTCCTACCCCAGCTGGCAGAAGCAGTTGAGTGCAGCTGAAATCAACTCAACTAATTGATAAAAATAACAGCTGAGGACCAAACTGGGTGAACCTCTGTGAATGCTTACTGGAACAATGTTCTTTTGTCTCATATCCAATTTTCTACTTCAGTTTTATACTAAAGCAGCCAAACTTTCTAAAGCAGTGGACATGAAGGGAGAGGTTAAGATATTAACCTTTACAGTGTTTTTCAGAACACTGAATGCTTCTGCACTTCATCTGGGCTTCTCCCTGACCTGATTTTGGAACTAATTGAGAACTAGTCAGAAACAGATACTGTGGCTGGCTTTACTGTAAGTACTTGTATCCTCGGGACTAGAGAACTCTGCTATAGTCTGGAGAAGTGGGGAGCCACATAAGGGGAGAAATATTATCCGAAAATCAGGTAAAGCTGTAGTCTCTGATGTTTGACCTATGATGCAGGGAGAGGCTGGTTGTTCATTTTCCTTTGGTAGAAAAGGAAAGTAGGACTTGTAATGCCAAGGCTGATTAGGTAGCTGTGAGTAATCAAAGGAAGCACTATTGTGTTTAAGATCCTGGGAATGTAAATATGAAAAAAGGGTGGACAAAATCATCCTCAGCTGTAAGGAAGACAGGTTATTCATGTTGGAAGTTAGCAATGTGCTAAGTTCCAGGGGGGTTTGGCTGCTCCTCTCATTACATCCTGGTGGGAAGGCTCGGGAGGCTTGGGGTGGTCAGCAGGGCCACCTACAGGAGAGGGTCTCTCCTGGCCATGACACAGGAGGAGCCTGCACAGATGGATTCCCACCACAAACACACACACAAATATACACATACAGACTCTTTAACCCTGTGTGGCACCAGAGCCAGATCTCCCCAAAAAGGTATGCTAAGGCTCCTTGCCTGCTCTATATTAATCATTGGTTTTGGGGTACCAGTCTCATTTCCCAGTTGCTAAAACCTGTTTTGTCCTTCAGGGATTCTTTCAATTCACAAATTCAGGACTTCATTTGTAGCTCATAGCCTAGAAAAACATTTAATTGTATGAACCTCAACATTTGAATGTTTTTTCAGGAGCTATGGTGAACTGAATCTTTTGTCAAACTCTTTTGTAAAAAAAATGCTACCCTTGAGCTCTGCTCTGTGTGAGAAAGAGAAGGGAGTGAAATGAAATCATATGTTCTGTGTAAGCAACAACACTCTGGTACATTAGCAATTTAGGGATTCAGTAAGGGATTTTAGAAATTTCAAAACTTTCTCATGTGACATTTTTCATGGTAGCTGTTGGAGCAATATCACAGAATTCTTAAGATAGGGTATAGTTGTCATTATTAACAAGGTAAAAGCAATATAACCTCACTGATTTCTGGAGCGATCAACAATATTTTTACATTTGAAGGAGAAAGTTGAATAAAACCCAGAAAAAGCAAATACAAAACAGCAAAGATAAAGCTAAAAATCAAAATTCCATAAGTTTATTGCCTGACAACCCCCACAGAGTCAGGAAGGAAAAAAATGCATAATTGCTTGCTGGGCTTTTAATAGTTATTTTATAATTACCCAGTCAGATGAGACAGTTAAATTCCAAACTGAACATGCATTATTATAGAAATCAGAAAGTGGGTAAAAAAAAGAGATAAAACATAGCAATTACCCTTTATATTTATGCCAACAAGGCTTTAAACAGAATCCTACTGGAGAGATAATTTTTCAGCAGAAAGATACGATTTTATTGCTTCCAGGCATTTATTCTAACCCTGAGTACTCTCTTGCTTACTCTATTTTAAATCTACCCACAATAGAGACTGGTGCAGTAGAGTGGTTCACAGCTCTGGAGTTCAACTATCTCTCTGCAGTCCTAAACTCCTCTTGCTGGAGGCTACTCCACAGCAGGAGCTCAGATGATCTTAGAGCAATGCTGTAGCCCTCATGAAGATTTATTTCCTGTGATGCAGGAGTATCAGTCTGCACCAATATCAGTCTGCTGAAGACCAGCTTGGCCTTGGTCTGCTATCAAGTGGTTGTTCATATGGCCATAGGCAAAGGGTAGAACTCTATAATTTCTATAACACAAAAGAAAGTTGTTGTGGAACAAGGAGGGACCCACACAAGCATTCTTGCTGCTCCATTGAGGCTCTTCTACAGATCAGAGGTTATCTCAGATGCCCAGATCCCAGACACCTCTGCTGTGCTGGGGACAGGTATTTACAGTTCAAAGGACCTGGCACAGCAAGCACCCAGCCACAGTGTTGGTGTTGCAGATACTCTTGACTCATCTGCCTTCTGACTAGTCCAAAGGAGACATTTAATGTCTGCCTGGTCTGAGATTTTTAGGTTATTTTCTTTGTTTCTCTGTTAAAAGTGATTTTGGTAGCAGCTGGGAGCACTCAGTATTTGTGTAAATTAGACCCTGGGGTCTGCTGTTTGAGTCCTTCCCAGGAAAAGAGGAGCTCAGAGAACAATGTCTTCTGAGGCAGTTTTGTCCAGTACCACACAAAATCTATAGCAGGGAGAAGTGGAAAATCCAGTTTTTCAGTTCCACCTCTCATCCTGCTGAGACTGCCTTTCTGTTGCAGGAAGCAAAGGAGGTTCTTGTAATAAGGCAAACAAATTATTCTCCTGTATGAGTTTGGCTCAATTCAAGGACAAGGAAGCAAAATAATTCATGATCAGGTATTTAAATATGATGTTGTAATGCTTACACACAAATCACCATTCCCAGGGCCATATTGACTGTGATGTTTCCTAAGTGCTTTACTTTGTACCCTCAAGCATTCATCAGTTTTCATTAAAGTTATTTCTGTACATTCAGGGAAGGGAGAAAGTTATTCTAGTTTAATGGCTTCTACCATAAGGACTGATACGTATAAAGCATACTTAGGGAAAATTTATGTTTACCAGAAGTCTAGGTAGTTCAGGGCGTAGACTTTTTGAACTTAGGACTCCAGTGCTCTACATCATGTATAGACATTCATGCTCAGGCAAAATAAACATCAGCTGTGCAGAAGATTGGATTGAGATATAAGAAATTATTATGTTTTCATTCTTAGTTTAGAAACATGGATTTCTAAGGGCATTTGGGCTTGGTTTCCAGTTTTACTTATTCTGTCTGCTTGTCCCACCATGAGTTCCTGCTAATACACAATGTTATGTACTTTTGAAAGGATTTTACTGTATAAAAATAAATCTATAAAAATGTAGGGATGAAACTCAAATAGGAAAGAGTAAAAATAGCACAGTTTTACCCTTCTGTGAGGCTAAATTTCAGGAAGTGTAAGAGAGATGATTTAGCTGCACTACTTTCTATAGAAAATGCCAATAAATACTGTGACAGTTCTGTGAAAGCAGCTCTTTGTCCTGGCTTGGAGGTAGACACAATTAAGCGATGTCTTCCTGATCTCATGGGTGTGATGCCAAAGAAGACACTGAATAGCTTTTAGAGCCAACAACATGCCATACATACATCAGTACTTTTGGTTAGGCTGCCTCAAGCATAACCTCTCAATGCAAGAGCACGTTGAAGATTAGCTGAATGCCCCTGCCCCAGTTCCAGTTCCTGAATATCGTCAAAGAGGGAGAGGTGGAGCACTCACAGCTCTGCTGCATTCATGGCCAGTATTATGAATGAGAAATTAACACCACAGCATGTATATTTACCATGCTGAACTATATATCTCCTTTGTGAGAGCAACCTCCTCCCAGGGCATTTAGGTTTCTTCTTCTCACATTGTCTTCATTCTTTTCCACTTGCTTCCTTTTTTTTTTTTTTTTTTTTCTTTTTTTTTTTGAGGAAGAGAAATGATGAAAGTAAATCTTTCTCAGATGGTTATTTACAGCAACAGAAAAGAGAAATGCCATTTGCAGGTTGCATAGCATAACAGAATAACTGATGTTGGGAAGGACTATATCCCATCCCCATGTCTGGTGCTCCAGCCTCCTGAGCTTTTTTGCCTTCCGCTCAACTTGCTGCTCTTTGTCAGTGTCTGGGGAGCCCAAACAGGGTCCCTTCCATTCAGTGTCATCTACCAGCTTGCAGTCAATATGTTCCCTCTCCCCAGCTCCACTCTTTCAGAAGAGGCAAAACCACATCAGCCTCAGCATCACACCCAGGAAACATGACTTGTGACCAGAGGTTTGCATAAACCTCACCAGTTTTACTTAGGTGATCATCCCTCAGTGAGTTCCCAGTGTTGATACCCTATCTGGCATCACTGATCATCCAAGTTCCCTTGGCAGGGAAACAAATTACACTTTCCAAAGTGAAATTTCCAAAGTCACAATCACCCCCTGGAGTGAGTCACAGCTCACTCCAGTGAGCTGATCATCTGAATCCTTCACATTTTCATTACTGCATATTCCTTAATGAAAACTTTAATAAAATCTGTGAAATCTAATAGCAGTGTACAAACAGGATGAAATTTCCAATCTGGGAGAAAGCGGCCTCATTTTAATCCTGGCAGCAAATATTAAAAATGGAATTAAATACAAAAGAAAGGAAAAGTAAGAAAATGTGATTATATGTAAATATATGTATATTGTTGATCAAGCACAACAGAGCTAGAATGCATATATTTCTAACTACTTTTTGTTATACTTCTCTGGTGAAGGGCACATGAGATTGGCACTGTACTTTGCAAACAGTCCGGCCAAAGGGCATCTGTTATTTATTTCTACCAAAATGCTACTTGCAGGGTAAGAATTTAAGTAATGGCAAACACAGCAATAAAAAAATTGTAAATCAATGTATATAGTGACTTACTGCAGACATAAACTCTATCTTTGGGGAGAAAAAATGTATTCAGTAGACCATTGACCTATGTCAGATGCTTTAGATAATAAAACTGTCCAGACATGATTTATTTTGCTTTATTCAAAACTTGTTATTTGATATCAAATGAGATCTAGGATTTAAGCCATACTCATTCATTCCCTGAACCTTCTCACATATATACCTTCTGCTTACACCTTTACTGCAGAGAGGAACTCTCCACTTCAATGTTTTAAATTAATTTTTTCCAGAACAGGCAATACTGCACAGAATTCAGATTTGTGTTCCACTGATTTAACAAGGACGTAAGCAATGGCCAGTGGCGGTGTGCGACCTAAGCAGATGAGATTGTCAGAACCAAATAAATGAGATTTGTGGTGGTTTGCTTGTTGGTTTGTTTTTTGGGTTTTTTTTCCTAAATGACTATTTTGCTACTGCAGGTAAGAAAATTGTAAGACAGGAGATGTACTTTGGAAAACAATTGCTGCTGCAGGCAAGAAACTATCAGTGCAATGCACATGTGCTGCAGATTTCTTTCCCAAAGTCCTGTTCTGTTTCCAGTGCTAGTTTCATGGACCTTCAAATCACACATTACAAAAGAGAGAGAAAAAGTTTTAAAAAATGCTGCAACCACAGACATAACACAACTTAAATAAAACTCCATTCATATATTATTGAAAGTTCTGCTTTACTATTTCATAATGCCTGAACCCATACAGGTTGAAATACTTATAAAATATCTGGATCAAATATCCCAAGAAAACTTCAACTAGTAATTAAAAAAAAAAAAAAAAAAAAAAAAAGG
>VXAC01005022.1:91686-134139 GCA_013399225.1 Rhipidura dahli | reverse complement strand
AAAAAAAAAAAAAAAGGTAACAAATATGGGTGTAAAAAATAAAGAAGAAATTATTCTGATTTTAAAATTTCCACCTCTGGAAGAAGTCCCACCATCTGACTGTAGGCAGCTGTACCTGGGTGCCTAAGGTAGAACATCTTTCCCTGGAGGTGAAAAGGTCTATAAAGGTGAATGGACTCTTTGGTGCTGGACAATGCATATATCTTGAGCTATAGCTCCTCATCACCTGTGGAACAAGTGACTCTTTGTGTATAGAGTCTGAAGGCAGGAGGATTTCCCAGAGTGGACAACTGAGCTTGATGTCTAATGTGAGGAGGTGCAAATACACTTTTTTGTACGGACGAGGCTCAACTGACCTTCTATAAACTTCTACACATGACCTGATTATCTATAGTGTTTGCACAGGCAGTGAGAGAAACACGGTACCACACACCTCACATGAAAAGGAGGAGTCTGAGAGTGAATACAGAAATTTTGTTTCAAAAATACGATGTCTCTCCACTGACTGAATCAGGAATTTTAGTTATTTTTAAATCAGACATAGATTTATTTTATGGTGTGCACAAGTTTAGCATAAGCTAAAGTTAAGTGGTGTACACAGCTGAAGCCTGTCCTACATATCCAGAATTAAACTCCCCACTTAATCTTATCAAACTTTTATTAGCTGGTTTTCAGGCAGGTTCCAATGTAATTAGAAACACAATTTCCCAATGAGTTATTTCTTAACTGTGATCTTTTCACTGTTGAACAAAATCTTTACTGAAAAACATGAGATAACCTTTTCTACTTCCATTGTGAGAGAAAAAACTTGGAAACTGCACGTCTGTTAATGCAGTGATAATATATATTAGCCTTGTTTTAAATAATTATATACAGGATTTGAAAATATTCCAGGTTAATTTCTAAAATAACTGTGTGAGCGCTCTATTGATCTGCCCAAAAAGAAAACTAAATAATAACTGAGATCATTCACTGGTTCTGTTAAAGTAAAATTTTCAAATTTGGATACCTAAAGGTTGGTATAACATTAACGTTCTGATAACTGATTTATTGAAGTACTTAACAAATTCATCTTTTTAAACATGATCCATCTGCCTAAACACAGGGATATTGCCATTTGAGATATGCTCTCAAGGCCTCAGAGTGACCCTAACTCCTATGCCACAAGGTTTATGAGGAACCCTGCTGTCCCAGGTGGACACTGGAAACCAAACACCACAGTCCCAGTTTGGGGAAGTGACCCTGGGCTATGGAGGCAACACAGAACAGAGGAGGTTTTCTCCTAGGACCTGGAAATCACGTTCCTCTCTGGTGATGCCATTCTGTAAGCAAACAAGTCAGAATTTAACCTCAGCTATTGGAGTAATGCCCTTAATGGAGTAATGCCTTAATGTAAGGCACTTTGGAACTCTGGGTGGTCTCTTATACTAATGGAGATTGCTGGTCACATTTAATGTCTTTAGTAAAATGTCCAGTCTCTGTGGGATTGCAATTATTCATAAAAAAGCCAGAGAATGAACAAACATCTCACTGCAGGCAAGTGAGATCACCTCTAGTTTATTAGAGTTAATGGGTAAAGGGGCTGCAGGTACCACAGTGTGCTGCCCTTTGCTACCAGGAATATCTCATTCAACTGTGTTATCTCCCAGCACACGGGGTACCCAGACCCCGCAGGTCCCAATATCTGTCAGTCAGAACTGTGTCTTTGCTGGTTCCCAGGGATATTTGGATTCTTGAAGGAAAATGCTGAATAAGCCCAGTGTGTGCAATGTGTTCTGGACACAGCTGGCAATGTCCCTGCAGCAGCCTAGTGCAGGTATGTGGACACACATGTGTGCAGGTGTGTGTACATTCATGTGTACCAAGCATGTGCAGTCTCACCTGTCCTCACTGTGTCAGACCCTCTAGTCACAAACTGCAGCAGATTTCACCAACAGAAAGGAGGGAACACTAATACCCAACCTGACATTAGTCAGCCAAAGCCGTGGCACTGAGTAGCACTCGGCCCTGTTCTTCCCCTAAGGATCCTGGTACTCTTCCCCTATGGATTCTGCTTGTTCCTGCTTGCAAAATATTTATCAAAAACCTTTCAAAATGCTAAGTGATGAGTCTTAATACATATGTCATTATTGGTACTTCCTTTATCCACTGTACTAATGACATATGGAAAACTCCAAGGGAATAGGGTAATGTAACTTTCTTCTGCAAGGGTCAGGCTGTCTAGTTCCTCTCTTGAGATACCCTCCAGAAATTTGTTATTCTGGCTGCAGTTGTTTACATATGACATTTACTACCTTCTGTTTTGGAAGAATGGGTATTTTGAAGACAGAATGCATATTTTTGTAGATTATTTTTTCCCTCTCTTACCCTCTCTTAGAATTTTCAGGTGTATCTGATTTGGGTCTGATGAATTTGATCACTTTATAAGTTATTATTTCTTTTCCTGAAATTTCAATATCTAAACATGTTTCCTTCTCCATGCCAGTAAATAACAAGAACAAGGTAAGTATTCACTGAGAAGTTTCCTTCATGAAACTTCTACAAAAAAATTGCTAAGTCTCTCATCAATAAACTTATATTCTTTCACAGAACTCTTCAGGCCCTGATGATTCAGTGAAACTATTGATCTCTTTCAGACATCCTGATTTTCATTTGTTTTCGCACCATTAGCTATTTATTCTTTGAAATCCATCTCGGCCTTCCTAATTTTCTTCTTTCTTAACAGCTGTTTACTTATATTTTTGTTTGTTGTCTTCATTAGGGTCATATAATAAAGGATTTTTGTTTGACTCATTTTGTTATTTGGAAGTTGCCATTTAATCATGTCAGATAACTTCTGGCCTCCCTTCTGTTCCTCCTTTTCCCTTTTGTTTGTGCCTCCTAATTCCATTCTAAACTTGGTCTGTAGAATGGGGTTTGGTTTTTTTTTTCATAATTGACTTTGCTAGTTGCTTTATTTTTAGCCATGGACTAATTTGACTCATTTTACAGGTTTTTCTTTATCTCCCTTACAAAGTTTTGCGCCATGTTGCTCCTTTTGTGATTACTCCCGTGTCCTTGAGTGCAAAGGAACTAAGCTGTGTTACCAGTTAATTTAGAGGCTCAGGACTCTGGCTTGTGCTGTCTAAGAAGGGGGCCTCAATAAGAGACTCCCCTCAGTTCCAGAGCCTGCCCTTCTGAGGAAGGAAACCATACAACCCCAAAATCAGAGCAGTGATAGAATGCCTAAGTTCCAGCCACTGAAGTTCATTCTCTGAGGCCTCGGTAAAGATTTACATTGTTTGTTGTTTTTAGCTGCATCTTTTGACTACTGGACTATGAAATGAAATGGTTTAGTAACATTCTCCTCCTATAAAGGTGAGAAAGGGAGGTAAGAGATAAATAAATGATGGGAGGTTGCCTCTCAAAGTCCTTTCATAGTGGCACTTTCTGAATTATTTTCAATATGCTGCCCCAGATGAAGACAAAAACCTGGAAGAATAAGGATGCCACTAGAAGGTCTGCATATTCCACATTCCCTTCTGTGACCCACATTTTGAAGAGACTATCTACCTCCTGCCTCAACAGTTTGTGATGGGGACATGATACACACCAAGAGTGTTCAGGTGCAGTCTGAGCAAGTCTGTCTCTCCAGTTCCAGCCACAGTTACATTTGGTGGAAACTAGAAGGTGTTATTTCCAATGACAAATTAAAAAAATAAGCTCTGACCTCATGGGTCACTAAGGCAATACACTGCTTACTGCTTACATAGTGTAAATATGATGAAGTTGCTGTTTCCATCCACTGAATTCTTAAAACTGCATTTCTCCTTTCTTATGCTTTAAAAAGTTAATGGTCTTTTTCCTTTCTGTTTTGAAATGGGAAAATATGTGGTGATAGAGTCTCCTAATGGTCATTCAGAATGACATGTTTGCTTACAGTAATTTGTGCAAATTGGAAATCCACTTTTCTCCTCAGGAAATGAAATCATTCCCAGTGTTGACACATGTTCCCGGACAGCTGAAATAAATGGACGGTTCACGTTTCTTGGAACCATGCTGCAGGCTGCCTGAAAACTTATCTATTATTACTTACAGGTAGTCAATCAGTTGTGGACCAGGGTCACAGAAGGTGAACGAAGGCTTTGGAGTGGCTGTGTATGCGCTGGTGCCCTTACAAAGCCAGCATGAACCACTGCAGAGAGGGCTGAGTGTAAGGCAAAGGGCAGGGGAGCAAACCCCTTCCACTCAGGCAGAGAGGGAGCACTTGTCTAGGCTCACCTCCATCACTGCCTACTTGCCACATGTATTAATTTTGCCTGGTGTATGCAGAACATTGCTTCATATCACCATTACAAATTTCCTGATTCATCTGCTCCTCCCTTTCAGTTTAATTTTGTTTTTCAGTCTCATATAATTTATCTCCAAAGGTGTGTTTCATTACCATAAGTGGAAAATATTCTTAGCTGAGTATGTCATATGTAAAACAGAAGACAAAAGCTAGTCATGCATGGAATCTTATTATTACAAACCCAACATGTGTCTGGAAAGTTGTTCATTTTCAGTCCCAGATTTCTTATTATTTTCACAGAGACTACGTGGAGAATTTCCAAATGCAGGTGGTTAATGTAATTTGCCAGGTACTGCAAACAGTTAGGTTTGGGTTTTTTTAGAAAAACATTAGTCCTATTTCATACAGTTTTATCTACATATAGCCAATGTATCATGAATTTAGTAACTTCTTAATATACTTTAAAATAACTTTTTTTTTTTTTTTTCTGAACAGGAATAATGAAATGGATAAGCTATGGCATCTGGAAATTTTATATTTTTTCAGTGACATGTACATAATACTTTTTATATTGTATATCATTACAATTGAATTACACTCTCCCTGAACGTGGGGAAAAAAAAAAAACAACACAGAAACAGTTTTGTTGCATGCTATTTCTATTAATGAAATATGAGCATGATTATAATTTTATGCATTCCATGAGGGAGTAACAAAAGTTCTGACTGAGTATCTTCAGTATATTAGAAAATCTATTATAAATTATGCATAGTATAAATATAATTAAACATTACCCAAAGGTTTCCTATAATGACTTTCAGACTCTCTCCTCACAGGCTCTGCCCTTCCCATATGCTTTCAGATCTCCACACACAACAGGTTACTGGTAAGCCTGGACTTTGCTGGGGTTGCAGCAGCCACTGAGCACTGCTCAGTCCTCGAGACTCTTAACTAAGTACCACAGGTAATTTGGCTTTGACCAAATTGTAGAGAGGTCAGATAAGGATATCTTATTTTGCTTTGTGTTTTTAAATAAGGTAGCAAAGATAGCATGCTTTGCAAGTGCCAGCTCAGCTGTTCTGAACAGGGATTCCCAGGCCACAAGAACATGGAGTTTCCATCCATTGAGAGCAGCACAATGGGCTCCTCTTGTGGCCCACAAAAGCCACAAAAGTGAGTGTTCTGGAAGCACTGGAGAGAGGTGGATATGTTTGATTCCCCTTGGTTTGCTCATTCAGAAGCACAAGGCTCAATGCAGGAGCCCCTGGGTGAAACTCCACGGCCTGTACTGTGCAAATGTTTAGTGTAGCTCGTTGAATGGTCTTTTAAATGAGCAAAGAGACTGGCAGCATTTCTATTCTTCAATGCACAGAAAGATAAAAGGCAACTGTACATATGAGCAAGAAATATATCCATCCTTTAAGAATTTATTACTCCCATTCCTTGTGAACTGTTGCTTTCTATATGGAAAATTAGATTTACTCTTAACATACACAGAGGAGCAGATAGAAAATGAAAATGGAAATGAGGGACAGCTTCCTACATGTCTGACCCAGCAAGAATTACCCTTTTTCCCTGCTGCAGAGCAGGGATCCTGTTTTCCAGCACCAATAATTGGGAATAGAAATCATTGCAGATTGCAGCAGGACACCACCACAGGCAGGTGCATCACAGTGTCCTGAGTATCACAGACAATATCAGGAAGAAGTGCCTCTGCACACAACTTTGTCCACAGCAACCAGACTCAAAAAAAAATCTGCTGCATCTTTTAAAGGGAATTGTAGCACCATTTTATGCCCGTAAAGGAACCAAAATTAGGATCTGTCATTAAGACACCAATGTCTCTCCCAGAGCTGCTTTTAGAGGTGGTCAAGACCCTTTTTTTTTTTTTTTTTTTGCCGGGAGACTTGGATTAGTGCTAAGAAAATACTAATACTACTAATGAAAAAAAAGTAAAAAATATTTTGAAAGTGTGTTGGTCTTTCCCACATTTTATTTTCACTAAGTTTGATTCCATGTGATTTTTAAAAAGCACATGAGGAAAACATTTATACTCTAGACTGAATTAAAAAAATTGGAATTGTTATACAGGGAAGGTATTCCACATTTGCTGGTAGTCCACTTTTGACAGGATTTTTGATAAATGATGGAATCAGTGTAATGCATAGAGTGTAGGGAGAATTTTTATTTCAAAATGAAAAAAAAATTGCAAATCAAAACAACAATAAAACTCCCAAAGAAATAACAAAAAAAAAAAAACAAAACCTTGCAATCACAAATAGATTGGGTTTTTTTCCTGATCTATTTTTTTACCCTTTCAAAAATTCTCTTTCTTGTTTTAAAATTAATTTTGTGAGAGAAATAGTGCTGATATTATTCCAATATAAATAAAAAAGGGAAATAACAAAATATTAAACCCCTCTACATCTAAAAAGCTCAAGATAATTCCAGTTTTTCTTTCCAATTGTTCAATAACAAGCTCAATAACAATGTCTAATTTCCATAAAGATAATATGTCATTTACTATTTGACGTGACTGTTTTAATATCACCAGCAAATTAGCAAATTTGCCCTTCACTAATAAGGGCAAATCGAGTCTGACATGTTTGGTAGCCTTACACAATGAGGTTACAGCCTTGGTGGATCAGTGAAAAACAAGTGATGTAATTTACCTCGATGACATCACTTGCTCTTCCCTCATCACATTTAACACTGTCCCACACAACACCCTTGTCCAGAAAGGGACGTTTTACAAGGACGTGTGGTGAGTGCTCACTACGTGCTCACCTCAAGGTACTTTACCTGGAGTCCTGTGTGCAATCTTGGAAGCCACAATAAAAGAAAGATATAAAGCTGATAGAGTGTGTCCAAAGGGGGGCTATGAAGGTGGTGAAGGGTCTAGAGGAGAAGCCCTATGAGGAGCAGCTGAGGCCGCTTGGTCTCTTCAGCCTGGAGAAGAGGAGACGGAGGGGAGACCTCACTGCAGTTACAGCTTCCTTGTGATGGGAAGCAGAGGGGCAGGCACTGATCTCTGCTCTGTGGTGACCAGTGACAAGACCGAAGGAAAGACTCATGGCCTGAAGCTGTGTCAGGGGAGGTTTAGGTTGGACATCAGGAAAAGGTTCTTCACCCAGAGGGTTGTGGGGCACTTGAACAGGCTCCCCAGGGAAATGGTCACAGCACCAAGCCTGACAGAGTTCAAGAAGCCTTTGGACAATGTTCTCAGAAACATGGAATTGTTGGGACATCCAGTGCAGGGCCAGGAGCTGGACTCAATGATCCTTGAGGATCTCTTTCAACTCAGGATAGCCTATGATTCTACGATTCTATTATCCTATGATAGGACAAGGGGAAACGGCTTTAAACTGAAAGAGGGCAGTTTTAGGTTAGACATGAGGAAGAAATTTTTTACAGTTAAAGTGGTGAGGCACAGGCACACTTGCCTAGAAAAGTTGTGGATGCTCCATCCCTGGATGTGCTCAAGGCCATGTTGGATGGGACTTTGAGCAAACTGGTGTAGTGCAAGGTGTCCCATCCCATGTCAGGTGGGATGGAATTTGATGATGTTTAAGGTCCCTTCCAAAATGAAAAATTCTATGTCTATGAAAGATACTTACTTTTCCCAGTGTTTTCTTATAACTGAAAATACCTCCATGGGATGCCTTTTGCATAGAAAATTTTCAACATTTAAACAAAGGAATGGAGGAGAGGGATCTAAAACCAAAAGTAGTAAATATGAATCAGCCACTTGTTCACCCGGCTGAAGCAGGACATGCTCTCCATGTGCCTCCTACATGAGCAGTCATCTACACCCTCACCCCTCACTGGTGCTCTCTTGTAACCATCAGATCTAGTCTGTGTGTGCTCAAATTTAAATGCAAACAGCTGTGGAACTCCAGAAATGCTACAGAAGTGGAAGTCATGTAATTTCAGGCACTGGAATTCACAGCTCTGCTTTGAAATAATGTGTCAGAAGGACTGTAAAACAGAGAGGGTAACTCCTGGATAATACAGCAGTTATCCCCTTACACTGCCACCCTGCAAAGAGCTGCACACATAAGGCACTGAGCCTGTACCTAGTGCTGCTGGAATGAAAGAAAATTTACTTATACTTAAAATTTACTTCAGGTGTTTTGCAGAACTAAGCATCAGAAGCTGTATCTTACTGCCAGTATTTTTTAGTTAACTAGCTTCCCACCTGCATACCTGCTTCCTTCTTTCTTTCCTCCCTTTACTGTTTTCTTCCTTCCCTTCCTTTCTCCCTCTCTTCCTTCTTTCCATCCAGAATCAATCCACCACTGTGTATCCTTAAAGAACACTCAGTACCACAAAATTTATGTGGAATTTGCTGACATATCAATAATGAGACTATCTTGTACCTGAAGAAGAAAACAGAGATAACTTTGAAGATTAAACTGCAACAGGGCTGCAGAGTAACTTAACTGCTTGTAAAATGTGTCTCCAAGCCCATTACACCATAGGAATGAAAGGTGAACTGGGACTACAACCACCCCAACTCACCCCTTCCCATTCCCATTCCTGGGAATGTTGTAAACACTAAAACTTTATGTGTTGAATTCAGAGATTTCTTTTCCAGATTGTTCTGTGATGAAAATTCAGCTGGCCTGAACTTGGATTAAAGAGGGGTGCAGTTTTGATTGGAAGTCTGGAGAATAATATTTAAATTAAAACGAGTTTGTTTTAATTGTTCTAAAGCCCTTCGAACCCTGAACTAAAAGGGAGTGCTAAGAGTAACCAACAGAGCTTTAAGGACACATACTGAATTTTAAGTGCACTTTCCTGTTCTTTCATTTTGCTTTGGAAATGTTACAGGTCTCTGCAATTTATTGGAAAACAGCAGTTAGGAAGGGGAATCCAAGTTACCCAACTAGCCCAAGGCCACATGAGACCTGGTGAAGAAAAAAGCAAAACAATCAAACAAAAAAGCAGTCCAGGCTTTATGTCCCCATCTCCTGCTGTAGCCACCAGAAATGATACCAGACCCTAAACATTCTTGTGTGTTTGCACTCTACAGCAAAGCACTTAAACTTTAATTCTCATAGAATCATAGGATAGCTTGGGTTTGAAGGAAAATTTAAAGGTTATAAACTCCAACCCTCTTGTAATGAACAGGGTCATCTTTAACTTAATCAAGTTGCTCAAAGCTCCATTCAACCTGACCTTTAATGTTTCCAGGGTTGGGGCATCTGCCATCTCTCTGGGCAACCTTTGCCAGGGGTTTTTATTGTAAAAAATTTTCTTCCTTATAACTAACCTAAACTGACCCTCCCTCTTTTACAATCATTATCCTTTGTGGTATCACACCAGGGCCTGCAAAAAATTTGGTCCCCTTCTTTCTCACAGGCCCTGTTCAAGTGCTGGAAAGCCTCTGTAAGCGCTCCCTTTTCCAAGCTTTCTTTTCCTCAGGCTGAACAGCCCTAATTCCCTCAGCCTGCCTTCACAGCAGAGGTGCTGCAGCCCTCTGGTCATCTTCATGGGCTTCCTCTGGACTTGCTCTGGCAGACCCATGTCCTTCTGCTGCTGGGGACACCAGAGCTGGATGCAGTACTCCAGACAGGGTCTCCTCCAGCTGTTCTCCCAACATCTTTTTATTATTTTTTTTAAAAAGTTCATTAGCTTCTGTGTCTGTCTGAAATTATTTTGTACCATACAAGAAGAAGTGTTATTTGCATAGGGAGATTTGATAGCAGGAGGGAACATTCTTCAGAACAGGAGCAGAGCTGACAACACTGGCGTGTCCTTTGCTGCGATTGGTGCGGCACTACTGAGAAGAAGAATATTTGTGATGCAACCATTCCTATTAGCAACTGACCTTTCTTCCTGATCAGCCCTTTGCTTTCTGGCTTTTCTCTGAAGTGTTGAAAAGAAAAGAAGAATCCTCAAATGTGTTTTCCAGCAGAGAATCAGGAACTATCAAAGGACTCTGCGACGATGAGAAAAATATAAAAATGTTTAACAGCAAAGAAAGCTGGCACAATATAAAGTAGATTTTAGGAGAAAATACAGTGTGGGAAGAATAGAAAAAATATAAAGTGACACATGCACACACACACACAGAGGTTTTAACAAGAAAAATTAAATGTCTGGGGAACAAAATAAAGAGAAGGGAAAGCTGCAGTGGTGAAAAATGGCATATATAAAAAGTATGTAAATGAATTAAATTAGGATTTTACAATAAAAGGATTTTATTTTCCTGGCCAGAAAACAGTTTATTGCAAGGTTACTCAGTGCAGGTGCTATTTTTTTATCATGCATCTCACCTGTGTCTTTGAAGGTCTGCCCCAGCAGCAAGCGGATGCTGAGATTAAAGTGAAATATTCCACTGTGTTTGTGGTCAAGAAATCTGCCTTATAGACCAGAACATGTCCACACTCAGTTTGATCAAGATTCATTGGAGTTCAGTATTCTGTCCTTTGAGGAAAAAAACAGTTCAAGAAGCTTGGAATAAAAGTAGAGGTGTGACATAGCAATACTTTATTGCACAGCCTCTGCAGTGATTTGTGTGAATAAAGTCTAATCCAGCAGACTGTCTCAAAACCTGCCAGCTGCCCTGGTTGTGGAACATAAGATTTACCACAATGTCAGAAATAACATTTGTCAACTTATTTATCTACTTATGGACTAGGGCCAGAATCAAATAGTTTGGAATGAGATGAAATAGCTTTTGCAGGAGACAGCTATATGATAATCTCTCTGAGTAATGCTCTTATCCTAGATCTTAACAGTTACTGTTTGTCTTGAACTTTGTATCATAAGGATTAATCTGTCTTTCCTCATCTTAGCTGTTTTCTTTACCATAGATATTCTGTGTTATATTATTTATGGGTATATACACTTCCTCCTTTCCTCTCCCTATATTCTTGGTCTCGAACATTTGCAGTGGAAATGTGTTGCATGTTGAAATGATGTTCTGTGGGGGAAAAAAGTAAATAGTTGTACTGGCTTTTCTCCCTTCAAAAAGAGACATTTGAGAATCTTCTCTTGATGTCCAGAATGCCAAATTTTCTCACAGTCTAAAAGATGCTGCTGTGGTTTCCTGTTATGTGGGGTGTCCTGTGCCCATGGGTGGCCCCTATAAAGGTGAGTGGTAGCATGACTCCATGCTGTGTTTTATCCTAAGCAGCTATTTTTCATAAAGACAAGTGAAATTTAAGGTATCAGCTAAATTTGTAGCTTAGCAACTCCACTCATGTAAAGACCTGCATCTGTGGCTCCGAGCCAAATCTACATTTCTATGCAAACAGAGGAGAGCCTTTTTGTACAGGGGTTCATTACCTGACTGGTCAAGATGGAAGCAGAGCTGGTAATGCAACAGATAAACATTATGATCTGGGACAAGTTTGGCAAAACCCTTGTTTACATCACAGATGACCTTTTATTTTATCATTTGACTGTCATTTTTTAACATTTCAGGGCAGTTTTGCTGGAGCAGAAGTAACCAGAGAAAAACATAAAAATGTGAAAGCGGATAAAGGCTGAGTGAAGGGACAAGGTGCGAGGTACACAACTGAACATTCCTGTTAGGTGGGATGAAGGTCAGATGACAAAGTGGTGTCCTCAGCTGAGGTGAGGTGACACTTCTGAGAGAGTCCTTCACTCTTATGTTGGCCCTGCCTTATCCCATTGATCTCTACATTCCCCAGCTTACCCAGGTGGGCAATAAAAGATCATCCTCTTCCTTACAAATTCTTGTGGTTTTTGTCCTGGGAGCAGGTGAGGGTACACACAAAGATTTAACAAGGCTGGATAATGATTCCTCTTTCTCTTCTACAGTCTGGTATTTTTTTCTTAGCCAGCTCTGCTGTGCATGTGATGATACAAGAGCTACTTTTATCCATGTAAACTTTACACCTATTCCTCAAGTAGTATAATGACCCAATACTTTTAATATTAATATTAATCTCTCTCTAGTGGTGCGAACAAAACATGTCATGATGGAGGTTTTATTTAACCTCCTCGCTATGGCTTGCTGCCACAAATTCTTCTGACATTCTCTGGAATGACAGCTGATCTCTGCTTCTCTCTCCCAAATGACTGCAGGCTTATAGGAGAAATCACAGTTTATTATTTTCCCAAAGAAAATGCAAAGGTTGATCCTTGTGTTTAAAGTCACAGAATACCAATTACATGTTGGCATTTTTTTAATGAAGAAGAAGGGTTTAACTTTCTTCTATAACATATTAGCACAATTCCATAATTTCAAAGGTTTCATTAAACTATTGAGCATAGCTGAAAATAAGATGCAGTATCTTTAACTAGGTGTAGCTGCACACATGGGAATTATTTAAGCAGAGACTGATGACATGACTGATGTTCCATCCTGACAGCCTGCTCTGGTGCTTCCCTCTATTTTGCTTCTAGTCTTAGAGCTTGTGAAGCAAAATAGTGTTCTAAACAATGAAGAGTTCCTGAAAATAAACTCCATCTGTGGGTCAGATCCCTCCACCTTTCTTTACCTCTGATTTCTTTCTGTCCCTTTGCCTGTAACAACATCAGCGGTTAATTTTGCTGATTTATTTGTTGTTTGGTTGCTTGAATATTTTTGTTTGGTTTGGTTTGATTTTTATAAAGAATTTATATTTTATAAAAATAAACATAATTGTAGAGAACACAAATATTTCAGTTGGGAAATATTTCCAGGGTATTTATTTATTCCAGGTTTGAAATTTCACAGCACTGATACATGCATATCTCCTTGCTTTACATTAGCAGGCTGCTTTATGTACTGGCTGATGGATCACATGGCTTTATCAGTGCATTCTGGATCTTTCCAGCTTCAGTGAATCACGGGAGATGCAGTTCATCAGAGGAAAGTGGAATGATGCAATTGGATCACAGTTACTGTAAGATACTGTGACAATATTCTGAAAAGCAGAACTTTCAGTTATTGAATCTTTGGGAAAATTTTGTGCTCCAATGTTGAAGCTGCATTGAAAATAACCATGACTTCCCCACCAAAAAAATCTTTTTGAAAACCCAATTGCCCATTGGCCCTTACAACCAAAAAGCTTAAATATACTTTCAGCCACCACTGCTTGCTATGGTTTTTCATAGTGAGTGCATCACCAGTCTCAGCCACTGCTCTATAAATAACCAGAGAGCCCAAATAAGAAAGACAGGCCCACAGAACTGCACAGCAAAATCTGGAGGCATCCAGGCTTACCAGAGTTTCTCTGTGGATAGAGGGATCCAGCTGCCCAGTCTGCACAAAAAGCCCTAACCAGGAGACAGTGAAGTCACAAATTCAGTTGTGCTTAACTCTAGATGTGCATGTTTTACAGAAAAAGCTGGAAATTTAAAGCTCATTTCCACACAGTCAGGTTGGCAGATTACTTTTTCAGAAATTGGGAGGAGTCAGGCATTTATGTAAAACCTTTGGAATGCTTCCTTTGCATTTTGAATCATTTTAAATACCAGAAGACCCTGTCCATCTGGGTGAACTATATTCTCTAGAGTTAAGCAGCAAATCACAAACACAAGTCTGACCAGGACCCCTCTAATCACATCTGCTTCTCAGAGCTTCTCCGATAAGGGCACAAATCACATGCCCATTTAGTCTCCACCACATTTTCCTCCCACCTCCCTGTTGTGTCTGTGTTTCATCCCCATTTCTCAGCATTTTTAGCCCTTTGTGCAAATAATGCTAATATAGCAAAATAATAAAATGAAATCTTCAGGCAATGTGCAAGAAGCCTTCCCTGCTCACACAGAGATTACCACTGCTATTCACAGGAATAGGAGACTTTAATGAGTGTATCTCTAAGATCGTTATTCATATTAATCTTCAATAATAGAAAAATAAAAGTAAAATATATTCTTACATCAGTCATCTAAGTGTCATGATCTAGTGCTTTAATAAAGAAAAGAAGAACTGAAAAGGCTTTATATTTGGAGCAGTGTCAAAACAAGAACTTTCTTCTTCTCATTGAAATTAAGTGTGGTTTTTTTATTCTTTGAATGAAAATCCACTGTGTTTCTGTGTCATGCTGTCATTTGCATGAATGACTCTGAACCTAGGAAACTGAAGTGTCTGTAAGTTAAGGATCAGTTGCTATGTCAAGACTAATGACTTCATTAATAGTACAAGTTCTACAAGGTTGTGCCTGTGGCACTGAAACCATGGAAAGATTTAAAGAAAGTTGGACATTACTGGCTGAAGCCACAGGCAGCCAGTGGACATATTGAAGCAAGTAGATAATCTGCTTGGATGAATCCTATAGCTAATTCCAGAACTCATTATCTGCCCTGAGATGAGGTTTAGTGTGTAGATGAGGGGATGGGCACCTCTTCCAGAAAAGTGTATTTTTGGTAGTATTGGTCAAAAGGTGAGATGCCAGTAGGTGGAATTTAGGTATATGTAATGTGGCTCCATAATTTTGTATTCCCAATAAAACTCTTATTACTGATTGCTTGGCATCCTTTTTTCAACTTTCTACTTGATGAATGTAATAAGATGGGTTGTTAAAAAAATCTCACTGGGTTTTTTTCACTGAACAGGAATTCTGTTTCCTCTGCACCATTATCTTCTCACTTCTCCACTCTGTCAGGATGTACTCCTGGGCAGAGCTGTTTTGCCAGGCCAGTCATTAAAACATCCCACAACAAACAACCCAAAACATAAGCTGAATATGAGTTTGTCTCAAAAATACTGATATTTGGGATATACAAGACCACTGAGGTGTTTGTGCTATTGTGTGTAGTCAAATCATGGTTCTATTGTTTTTCTTTGCAATTTTAGAGGCACGCATCAAATATTGTGTAGTTTAAAATGAAAGCCAAAGGTGCACTTAGCATTAGGTTAATAGGCATGAGTAGAGTAATCATTTTTTCTTCAATCACAATATTTCATTTAGCTATCTCTGAACTGAATCTGGTGCATCTGGTAAAAAGATGTTTCTTTCAAAAAGTCATCCAAACTTGATTCGAAGATAACAGAACATTGAATGATTGCTTGATACGTGCTACAAATGAAGAAGGTCTGATGGTCAAGAAAGATAAAAGAAACATTCACAGACATCTGTTCTGGCTTCCCTGTTATGCAATATGTTTTTACGACCAACATGAAAGCACAGCTGAGAACAGAAATAAGACTGCTTTTATTAGCTGGTACCTGGTAACCCTTAACTCTTTCTACTGTGCCAGTTAGGGGCTCTGAGAGGATAACTCTGCAGAATTTCACAGATATTGGTCTTAGCCTAGACTTTCTCTGGATGGCAAACACACAGAAGGTCAAAACAGGCTTTGTCGCATCTGGTTCCCCAGCATGCAGTTGGCAGGATTCTCTGCCCATCCTTCCAAGTTGAGATCCTTCTCAAATGGAAGTTTTCACTCCATTGCACTGCAAGGATCATAGGACACTGGAGAGTGGTCTAGCACAGCTGACACCAGCTGGCCTGGCTAAGTTCATGGGGCAGTACCTTCCACAGCTGCTTCTCAGCTCACGTTCTGCCAAGGAGCCTGAATGTGCCTAATGCCTGGTGATCTGGAGCTGCAGTGCCACCCTGAATTCTTGGCAGCTCCTCCTGTGACAGCCTGCTGTCTTGGCTCATGATGCTGTGGCTTCTTCAGAGGCCACCTCACGCCTCATTAGACCCTCTCAAGATCTGGACTCAGCAGGTATGGCTCAGAGGTAGGGATAGAGTCATTACTGCCAGAGTCAAATCTGACCCCAGCTTCACTGCACTCACATTTGCATGTTGTTTTTTGCACAATAATTGCAAAGTTAAAGGGGAGCAGATGACAACAGGATGGTGCCAGGAAAACCCCTGGAAATGCCTGCACCTTCTCACCAGCTGCAGTTCATTAACTTACCCACAGGAACTGTGGGTAAGACCACACAGGAACTGTGTGAATACTAGTGAAATAATCCCTGCATATTATTTTTTTTCTGGGAAATCTTCATAGCTGTGATCTGTAACTTGAAGTTGTAAATATGCAAGTTTCAAGAAATAAAGCTTATTTTTATTTTACATAATTCAATGTTTTCTTCTGGTCTGGAGTTGCAGGTCCTGGCATCTCAGCTCTTTGAAATTCCATCTGCAGAAATCGTGACATTTTAGTGACACCTTTATCATTTCATAGGTGAGTCTGCTTGTTGCTGACATCACAACACTGTCCACCATTTTCTATCCTGGATTTTGTTTTATCAAGAGAAACGTAGTAAATATGCACTGTCAGTTACAGGGAATCCATGTGTTTACAAGAAATGCTAAATTCTTGGACATGAAAGCATCTGAAGGACAATCAGTATAAAATCTTAGCATTTTCACAGAATTAAAGAATAATTCAGGTTGGAAGGGATCACAGTGGGTCATCTGGTCCAACATCCATGCTCAGGCAGGATCATCCTAGAGCACATGGCACAGGAATGAATCCAGATGGTTCCTGAATGTCTTCAGAAAGGGAGACCCCCCCAGCCTTTCTGAGCAATCTGTTTTGGGACCTGCCTGGCAATGCAGCATTGCTATCTGATACCTTACTCAGTTTTATTACCCCTGCCATACGAGTCGAGGATGACAAAGCACATAGGATCTGTCTGAATGACTAGAAATGTGTAAGATATTGTCGGTGCTGAGAAAGCTTTTAGCTGGAAAAACCTCAGCTTTCCAGTGTTCTGTGGGAACATGGAACACAACGGTAGCCTAAACAATGTTACCGTTAGGTAAAGCGTTTTGTACTTGCACTTGTTTTTCTCAGACAGTGATGATTTTGGTTAGAAAAACATCCTTCTGTTACATGCGGGTTTTAGGTTAGCCCCTTAGCGGGGGCCAGTCCATAGAACCAATGATTTTGTGACACTTAGCACATTTCATGCCCTACCTTATAAAAACCCCTGGAAAAATCAGTAAAGCACGGCTCATCCGCCATTCTCCTGTGAGTCGGGTTCATGTGGTTTTTTTCTATGCGTCTGTCTACAACAGTGACAAGATATGACAAAAGGTTGGAAAAAACACACCAAAACTGAAAAAAGCTCAGGTATCATCGATCCTAATCCTGCCACTCTGGTCTTCACTGGTGATAAATCATGTAATTTTTGGTAGCCGTCTTTTCCATGGAGATCTAGGTGATACCAATTTCTTGTAAGAAATAACTGGCCTCAGAAAAAGTATTTGGATGCTCAGCTTAAATATGCTTTTTTCCATTTGGGATGTCCTTACTGTAGTCACAGTCTGTTATGATTTAACGCCAGACTAACAAAGTGCCACAACCTGCTTGCTCATTCCTCACCCACCCTGTGCTGCTGGTGGGATGGTAGGATGGGGAGAAGATTCAGAAAATGGAAAAAACATATATTAAGATAGGAAAAGTTAATTAATTGAAATAAATTATATATTAGAATTACTATATATATAATACACTATAAATATAATACTGATACTAATTATTATAGTTGTTCATATGATAATTGATACTGTGATGATGAAGATGATGATGATGATGATGAACAAGGAAAAGGAGAGAAAGAAATAAAACTCAAGAGAATCAACTGATGCACAACTAGACCACCCACTATCCAACACCCAGCCTATCCCTGAGCAGTCAGCAGCAGCTCCTGGCCAACTCCCACCAATTTATACACTGACCATGACATTCAGTGGTGTGGATTATCCCACTGGCCAGTTTGGGTCTCCTGTTCTGGCCATTGTCCTTTCTGGCTTCCTGTGAACTTGCTCACTGGCAGAACATGAGACACTGAAAGTCCTTGAGTAAGCGCTGCTCAGCACCAACCAAAATACCATGAGATTGTCAACGTTATTCTCTCTCAATCTGAAATACAGCACAGCATCAGCTGTTAGGAAGAAGATGAACTCTATGCCATCTGAAAGCAGAACGTAAACTCTGTCATTAACAAACTTGCCTTTCTTGCAGACCCTCTTTTCAGCAGCAGTTGTAGATCTGATCTCTTTCTAGTCCTTCTGGTGTTTACAACATAGCACAGATGGTTTTGCATATGCTGTTTAAATGTGTCCACTGCGTGGAATAATACTTGACCACCAGATCAAGTATTGCAGAGCAGTCACAACTCACAGTTGGGACTTCCTCTCTACAGTGAAGTTGCTCTATCTTCATTCCATAATTCTTGGAACAATCCCATAGGACCCCATGGCCCTAAGACACTATTTTCAGGTTTTTTGTCCTGGAATGTGGCATGAGAACATATAATGATGCTGGAGGATGGAAAATCTGCTGGGATAGTGTTAGAGGGCTCTATGTTCAGTATTGCAAGTCCCATCCTTAGGAGAGGTTTCTTTGGAGCAATCTGGACCATCCAAGTGTGTTTTGTTTCAGCAGGATTTTGTTGGTCCAATCTAAAGGAGAGCCTACCACCAGCTGATGCTCAAGAAAACAGGACTTGGCATTGAACCTGGTTATATGACAGTGAAGTTCAAAGTCCCTGGCATAGCAGAGCCCATCACCGATCTCATCACTAGTGGCGTGCCTGCACAGCAACTTCTCTCTGTCGCCTGAGGCCAACTATTTAATTCCTTGTCTTGGTGGGATGGCAACAGGTATAAACAGAATTGAGGTAACACAGGAAGTGTGCATGGCACTGGCCTGCAGGTTGACAGCGGTCCCAAGTCATGACCTTGCTGTCACATCAAACTCAAAGTAGGAACCAGAGGTTTAATGTAAATGGAAAGTCCCATAAAACATCGTCTTATGCCACATAAGCTGCAAGGTGAAGAAGCACAAAAATTCTAAAAATATTGACTAAAGCCTTTTTTTTTTTTTTTTTTTTAAGAGAAAGATCAAATATGGACTTCCAGATCTGTATTTTAAACAGTCTTAATGACATCCAAGGACAGGGAATGCTGGGGGAAATGACCAGATTGAGAAAGCAGTGGTGCAGATGGAAAAAGCAGTGGTGTAGATGGACAAGGCAGTGGTGCAGATGGAAAAAGCAGTGGTGCAGATGGGCAAAGCAGTGGTGTAGATGGGCACTACCATAGACACAAACAAGCAGAATTGTGTCCTGGCTCAGAGCTCACACATCATGGCACGGGTGTTATTATTCTATGATTCAATGATCTGCAACTTGTAGCCCTACAGAGAGTTTTGACTTATCATACAACTGTAACCAAAGCGTGTAGCTTCTCCTTTAGGAGTTTGAAACTACTGGCTAATCAATTTCATTTTTCAAAATGTGTGCCAAATTTCTTGTTTCAGTCTGTGTGGCTGAAGCCTGTAGTCATTAATTCTTGTTATGCTTTTCTGCACTAGATGAAAAAGTTCTATTTTCTCCTCACTAATGCAAATATTTTGTAATCAATTCACCTCTCAGTCATCTTTTGAAAAACAAAATTCTTAGGTGTCCCACAGTAAGGCATGTACTTCAGTCCTCTAATTATTCTTGTAACAACTTTTCATATCTGTTAGTTTTCTCCAGCCTAACAGTCACATTGGAATACAGCGCTCCTCTCTTGCTTTCTCCTGTGATGTGTACATTTGTAAAAAAAAGTTAATAAATAAATTTAAAAAAGGTCTATCTGTTCCTTCTCTATCACTAGCCAGTACAAATTCCTACTAATGTATATTACCCATGGAATCCAATTTGAGGTTTCCACTGGCTGACTTCTACACGAAAATGTCAGAACCAGTGACTTTTCAGGATATAATTCTACCTTCCTGTTCTCTGGCTTTCATTCCTCTTCCTAGATTGGCATTTGGATGCAATGAGATTTCTTCATGTCTGTTTGGATGGGTGTAGGTTAGCCAGAGATAGAAATTGCTCCATGTGACAGCTTCAGCCTCTGTTATATATCATTCAGGCAAGGTTTAAGGCACCTGGAGACTATAGTATCATTTTAAAGAAACACTTCACATCAAGTGGAATTATGCTGGAGTGAATGGGAAGGGCAAGGAAACACCTTTCCCCCTTTCTGCTTCATTAGACTGTGAATATCTATGCATGATTGAGAGCTAGGAAGGATTGAAACATAGTGGTCAACCTCATGGTTTTCATAGTTGTCCTCCTTTAATACTGACCTCTCTTCAGGACCATTCTTCTGCCTCTCTCCCCCTCTCCAAACTTTCACCATGTCTTGCAAATATCAATTATTACCAAGGAAATAAGGCACTGTGTAGGTCACAGACAATAAATCACTACCATTCACAGGAAAAGGAAAAAAAAAAAGCCTACATGAAACCAGGATTTTTTTAAATATAGAACAGGAATAAAAAATATTTGACAGATTCAGGTCTTGTAGTGACAGAAGAAGGGATTCATTAGAAAGGTTATAAGGCACAACTGGGATGCATCTCTATGAGAATAAATGAATTAAAACAATTGTTTTCTTTGATTCTATGCAAAATCCATAACCAAATAAATGAGTAAAATGCAAAGGTCATTTATTTAATTTTTATGTCTTTATTTTTTATGGAAAAATCCTGGAGTTTCATGCTTTCTTGTGCTGTCGCATATATAGTCTAATGGCATTTTAGGTTTTACTGCAGTGCAGCTTGAATTCTTCTGCCTACATGCGTTCAGCAACAAATACAAAACAGGCCAGATACACAATAAAACCACTCTCCCAACCATATTTGACTCTTGTATTTACAGCAGAATTTCATTCAAAGCAAGCAGGCTCACAAGACTGAATCTAATTTTCTCATATCACTTGGAGAGCTTAATGCTCCAGTGCTCACATTTTGAGGAAAACAAATTTCAAAGATTTTCTAGCACAGATCAACCCACATATTTAAATGGTACAATTGAATAATGGAATAGTTAAGCCAGTTCAGATGCAAAAAAGTTTTCAATAAGCTTTGCAGAGGGTAGGCTCACACAAGTACATTCGCAAGTAAAAAAGTTATTTTCTGTGTTGACCAAATTTTGCTTCAGTAGATTTATGGTAAATCTTAAATGTTTCTCTAGGGCTCTTTGATTTCAAGAGGAAATAAATAGAGAAATGAAATCTCTTTAGCACTCCTGTTTCCTCTCTGTATGCAGCTCCAAATCTTTTGTTTGCTTTATGATAGTAGTTACTTGTGTCACTGACATAAATTCCAGCTGGACCAAGAGCACCAAGAGCTGAATAATTCTGCCTGTAAGATCTCCCAGCCTCACCAGACTGAAGCAGGCAGTACAGTGCCAATAATTAACCTTGGCTATATAATATCCTTCGGAAGTTGGGTTATAATGGCATTGCCACAGTGACGTGGAAGTTAACAACATAACATAAAGAGCTGACAAGAAAAAGGGCCAATAGATTAATAATTTAGCCTTTTTTCCATCTGTAGTAGCTGGCATAATAAAAGATATATCATCTTTCTGCCAGCCTTGTCAAACCTATATGGACCTCTAGATGAAAGAACAGCACAATCAATAAATACTTCCCAGTGAATTTGCTCCATTATTTAAAAATCTTTTATTGTTGCTAGGTCTCTATCCTTATTTCATATTGGAGAACTGCTCATTCTCACATTCATTCCACAAAGCTATAGGATGTTTTTATGAGATCTTACCTACCGAAGGTGAGAGCATTAATGGTTCAAAAGTCGGTTCAATGGTTCAAATACAAGACATGTTTTTTGTCTTTTGTTCTGACAGGAGAATTTGTCCAGAATTTCATAACCCAGCTAACAATGTCTTTGAAAGCATGTCTTGTAAGGTTTAGTGGTCTTCATTAGGATTGTCTTTTATTTCCTCCATAGTGTTCTACGCACAGTAAATGTTTTGTTGTTATTATAAAGCAGCAGTTGGATTTTGTTTTCATCTAGAAGACAAAGAAAGGAAACAAATGAAAAAGTAGGAATATTAATCTTCATTTTCAATTCTCATTTCCTATTGTATTTATTGCATATGTGAAAGAACTCAAGCTATTCACTTGCACTTTTAAAACAGGTCAAGAAGAGAAATATTTTCTGGTTTGGACCTCAAAACAGAGCTAAAAATTAGTTTTTCAATAAATCATTGGTTTTGCTCCACACTTCCTGTGTGACCCTGGAAAGCTGCTGTAGGGTGTAGGAGGTGAATGAATAATGACAGACTTGACTCATATCAGTGTCAGTGAGGCTGATCTCCAACTTCATGGAGAGTGTGCCACCAGGGCCTTGACCTTTGCAGAGCTTACTGGGTGAAAGGCCATGATCCAGCAAAGGAGCCATAAAGAAAAATAGTCTGTACCTAAAGAAAATTGTTCATTTCCGGAAGCGACACAGAGTCCTCAGGCAGGTGCAAAATGGAGCTCATTTATTCCAAAAACCAGCCCTTTTTGAGCAATTAGGCTTTCATCAGCTGCATACTTTTAAAATACAAAAAACATCATTTAACCAACCACCATACACCATGAGGTAAACACGTGATGGTTATATAACTTGTTTTCTATGGTTACATGACTTGTTTTCCACCTCTATTCCAGCTGAGTCCTTACCCAGAATCCTTTTTTACTTAGCCAAGTAACAGGAGTAGGCCATATTTTATAAAGTCAATAAGGCCTTCATTTTATAAGGTTTTACCTATATGCAACATCTGCCCCNTAAGGCCTTCATTTTATAAGATTTTACCTATATGCAACATCTGCCCCTTTCTTTGTTTTTTATGACAAGGGTTCATGTACCCTAATGCCAAAACAGTCTGCACCTGTAAAGCCATTATCTTATTAATACTATTACTGGTCATCTGCTGGACACAGGATATGATACATGGAATACAGATCAATAAAAACCCATCAAGAACAACCATGCTACTGACAAAGAGACGCAGCATAGGAAGACAAAAAGATGGTGTCCAATGTCCCCAGAGAGAGAGATGCTTCTTCTGCACTTGGAAGTAAATGGCTGTTGTTCCAAAGCTCATATGGCTGGAGCTCAGGGGCTGTGCTGTTTAGGCAGGAGGGAGTCCATTAGCTGGAAATGATGACTTTAACATTACCAGATGTCTTTCTGGAAGCATGGAACAGGGAATAACTGAAGAAGGTCGGCAGGAACACAATAACATGATGGTGGGTGTAGTGGGACACAAGACCCCTATTGGTAGGCTGCCTCCGTAAACCTCCAGGCACAGCCATGTTCCTGGCAGCCCTACCCCTACTTCTGCCTTGGCTATGAGGGCTGGATGGCGAGTAGGTCATTTTTCCTTTCGCTGGGCC
Organism: Rhipidura dahli; assembly: GCA_013399225.1. Taxonomy (NCBI): domain Eukaryota; kingdom Metazoa; phylum Chordata; class Aves; order Passeriformes; family Rhipiduridae; genus Rhipidura; species Rhipidura dahli. The sequence goes on along the minus strand of VXAC01005022.1, from coordinate 110,757 downwards.
TTGTCTTATCAGAGGCAATCGATGTTTGTCCAGACGAGCAGGTAACCACTTTAGACCTGTTGGCAATAAAACACATGCGAACCTTCTCTCCTAGGCTAGTAGATCAGCTAGGTCTTGCCTTTGCACGCCCAACTGGGGATCCTTATGTAAAACCTTCTAGAAATTGGTTTCACACATGCAAATCTTCAGAGCAGTATTCCTGTGCTGGAGATCAAAATTAATGATCTGCTTTCAAAAACTTTAGCATAAATATTGCATTATCTAAAAGTTCCTGAGGAGCTATATTCCCCCTTCTTTGTTTTTTTTGATAACATGCATGTCTCTTACTATGAACGTGAAGGCAACAGAAAAGCAAGAAAATACATGTAATGAAACAGTGAACTCACGCCAAGCAAAAATAAGCTACATGTAATCAGTAGCACAGAACAAAGGGACAGTGATTTACAACTATACACCGCAACTGCCTAAATACTGTACCATTTCCCAGAGGCTGCATTAGCTGTGGAGCCCTGCTTCACAATGAGGACCTAGAGAAACCTTCCTGGGCAAGGTTTCCAAGTTTACTTTGATAGAGGGTCCAGCTTCTATAAGACCAAATTGACAAGTCAAAGTGACTCAACTGCATTTTTAGTGCAGAAACACTTGGGGCTGTAGGCATACCTCCAACCAGCTAGGGCCAGGGCTTGGCCAGAGCCAAAGCCTTAACTGGAAGGGTTTTCCTGACATATCCTACAAACAAGCCTCTATTAATAGCAGCTGGGAAATGATACATGTCTTTCAGATTGCTACACAACAATATGTGAAAATCAGTAAAGCAGCTGGCTTTGTCATTTATCTTTAGCTAAGTAGTCAACGGTACCATGAACAAACTGCAAACAACCAAAGAAATGCATATGTGTGACATCAAATAATATCTTCTGGATAATGCCCTTTATAAAACGTCCATGCATTCACGATATGACACTAAGAACATATTCAGAATCGTTAATACAGCAACAGTAACTGATCTAAGAAATTGAGATTCTATTTCTCCACACAGCTATGTATATATGACAGTAAAGCAAAATAAAAGCAAGCAAGAAAGCACTAAACAGCTTACAGCCAATAATGCGCATAACTTAGAACTGTTATGTTGTGGTGAGGCAGCCCACTGGCAAACCGAGTGACAGCCAGTGAGTGAACTTCCACACCCAGGACCCAGACACTGAGGGCAGAGCCATGGTTTAAACCACCTCCCACTGGGTGATGCCCCTACAGCATCTCCTCCTCTCTTTCTGGACCTTTCCCTGGTTCCCCAATGGCTATTCATAAGATTAGTTTGCTATGTATAATGTCCAGAAAGTTCTCGGATGTCCTGTTCTGTGGTTGGTTCATTCACCTGGGTTCCTCCCCTGCTCTTTCCCTATTGGTTTTATGTCACTGCTCGTCACTCACCCATTGGTCTGTTTTCCTCACCCCTCCCTTCTCCTGTTTGGGCACAAAAACAGGCAAGGGGAAACCCCCCTTTGCTATTCCTGGGTTCTCCCTTCAGCCTGCACTTCCACTGCAAGGATAAACAGCTGGAATATAAACTCAGGGTGGTCCGTCTTTCGCCCCTTTGCCACGGCTTTCCTCGTCGCCGTCTGCCGTAGATGGAGCTCCCAGGTGCTTTACATCTGCAGACCTGAATTCGGCTCTGCTCCCGCCGATCCCAAGGTGGTCCAGCTGGAGCTGGGCAATCAGCGTCTCTGCCTTTAAGCTACTCGGGCTAGAAGGACAAAGCAGCGATGCAGCACTGTTACTCATTTTTCTGTGCTACCTATGAAAGATAAAACAGGAAAGATTGTTCTGAATAATTATCTTAATTGACCAATGGAAAACACAGACACTCATAGATTTTTCAATGAATTTAAGGATCTAACAAACCACATCCCCACATATTTTTACAACTTTTAATCTTATATTACAAAGTTGCTTACCATTTCTTCATTGTAATTGTTTCAATTGGTTCACTCTTACCTCTGTAACAAATATCTTTCTCTGTAAATGAGATTGTATATTTCAATTTAAATGAGCATATTTCAGCAGAACTTCACTTTGTTCAAACTTAACGTCACTTAAATGTATCAGAAAGTAAATCGAACAGAACTTAAAGCCAACATGACTGAAACTGAACAGAAATTAATCTTAAAAGAACTTAAATTTAACAGAATTTAAAATAATAGAACTTAAGCTGAACACAAACTCAACCTTGCTTAAACTTAACAACAATTAAACTTGACAGAAATTAAACTCCACAGAAATTAAACTCCACAGAATTTAACCTTAAGAGAACTTAAATGTAGCAGAACTTCAAATTAATGGAACTTAAAGCTGATGTCACTTAAATTTAACAACACTTAACAGAACTTAGCCTTAACAACACTTAAACTTTGCAAAACTTAAACTTAGCAGAACTTGAAATTAAGATCACTTAAATGTAGCGAAACTAAAGTCAGAGTTGAGAGTGTTCCTTTAAAAGTTTTAGATACAACAGAATTTAACTCATCTTGACTCCATCATTAGAAGAAAGCTACTAAAAATTTGTCATACAACAGTGAAATATCAATGATCAATGAATGCAAGCAAACAACTGATTAGTAAATGAAATAGCAGCAACATGGATTTACTGGAGAGATTATAAAGGTGTGGCAAATATGTTGTGATTTTACATAATTTAGTATTAGAATAGCTTGTGGTAACTATAAACATTATGGAAAATACCCATTCACAGACAGGACTTTTCTGGTATAAGCACAATTTTACAGGATTTTACAATTTGCAACCATACTAAAAAAAAAAAAAAGACAACATTGTATGTTTTTCAGTACTTTTCTGGTGTAAGCATAAGTTTGCCAGGGTTTTTTAAGGTGCAGCTTTTCTCAGACTTGCACTTAAAATCTGCTCAGTTCACAGGATGGTAAGACAACCCTTCATGATTGTCAGTGCAGTAGATTTGACCTTGGTCTACTAAAGGTCATGGGATATGAATACATAAGGATAAAACAGCAAGGACATAGTTATATAATACTGCCCTGAGTTTTCCACATGTAACTCTGTTAGGTCAGTGGGTGTATAAGACTGACATGTAAATATAAACAGCTATAAAGCCATGGTTTCAGATGATTCTAAAGGATGTGATATTGTTTACTCCACTGTTTTCGCTTTTCAATAAGAACAGAGAATTTTAGAAACTCAGCCACTGAGCAAATAACACATACTCATTTAGCAAGTTTGTTTTGTAAGGTGGTATCAATTTTAGTCATTTTTCTGGTCCATCACTGTAGTCAAACTGTTTTGATATCGAGTCCAATTTCAATTTATAAGTTGCAAGGAAGAATAACTACACTTCAACCGCTAAATAGCTGTACCTATTTGAAAAGCTGTCATGTATTTGTTCATGGTGAGATATTCACAATAAAATTACCTTATTAAACTATGGGGTAAAAGAGCAAGTGAACAGGTAAATATAGAGTGTGGGCTTTGGTGGATTGATGCTGCATTTATTCCACAGGGTCCCTCGCAGACACGCTGTGGCGGCACTCCTCTGGAAACTACGCGTGCACAAGATCTCACCCTCGCAGGGAGTCATGAACAGCCACTCACACACACAGTCTATGCACGAACTGGAGACAAAGAGGCCAGAGAAGTTCTCTGCATGCAATTCTGAGGTGTTTAATGGCAACCTGAAGGGAACTGGAGGCAAGAAGAACCAAGAACCGAAAGCCCGTGCCCGTTTTATCCCGAAAACTCCCAAAGACAGGCAGAGCATCCAAAACCAATGGTCTGAGGGCTAGGGGGCAGAGGCAAGGTTGAGTGACATAACAGGGGCCAATGGGAAAAGGGATGGGAGGAGGGGAGGGGCCGGTGACCAACACATCTGGACAAAGGGAAAACTTTCTAGCACAGTGCTGTAGGGAGAGATCACTTTTAGGATAACTTGGAGGGTGTAAAGTGAACTTAGCCACTGCAACAGGTAAAACTAGCACAATTCTGCCTGCCTTTACTGTGGTGAGTTGTGAATAGCTTCTGCAGATAACAGTAACAGGGTAGTGAGGAAAGGAATATTACCATGGGCCTCACCCAGCTAATTGCTCCCAACAACTTTTGTAAATCGTTCAGTGTTTTTACATCAGGCTGTAGAGTTAATTGCTATTTCCAAGGAGGTATCTACTGAATTTTCTAAGGGGTGACATAATGATAAGTGATGCTCTGAGGGTACCAGGACTGCAAATATTTTTCCAGGTATACAATTTTCTAATTATTGTGGTAACAGCTAACATTGTTATAACTGATGTTATAACAAAGAATCAGTATTAATTCACTCTAATCAGACTTTTAAACCAAAATTCTTGAAAAGGCAGTATACATCTTATATGACAAGTCGTACCAACCATGCAATAAATCACCATTTCTGTTGAAGAATTTAGACCTAGCTAAGCAGCCTCAAAGCAAGCAATTATATAATGCTAGCAGCATGCAGAAAGACACTACCTCCACACATCTGGCCTTGAATATCTCCAATAAACAACCCTGTCAGAATCTGTAGCTTACTGAAAATACAAACTTATTTTCAACAAAAGCCAGAAATGTTCTCATGATGCAGTAAAACATATTTTTTAACATGAGTAATTTGCGTTCATAAAGACACTGAGGTTGGGACAAATTAATTGTTTCCCAGAAGCTCAAAATGAGATAGAAGTTTTCCTAACTTTGAAATTGAATGCAAGCATACTGACTTCTTATAGGTTATTTTGTCTTCACTTCCAAAATGAAACATACAGAAAAGTTTCTCAGATGTCTTTGACACAAACATTATTTCCGCACTCCTAAATATTACACTCTTCAGATCCATATGAACAGTACAACAACTAAATCACCTGCAGGAAATCTAATACCTAAATCCAGCCTTGGACTTTACAATTATATTAACAATAACTCCCGAAGTGGAAACCTTTTGCACATCACAAAAAGGGGAAGGGGGAGGACCCACCACTCTCCTGTACCAACCCCCGCAGTTCTCTGACAATATAATAACCCAAGTGCCTGCAATTGGGTGGGCACGCAGTAATAACTGACAGATCTCCGTGTTTCTATGCATCTTCTTGGCACTTTCTGGTAGACAAGTGCCATAGCATCAGCATCCTGTGTAGGGTATAATTCTGCCATCTGGTCATGATTTACGGTTCTGGGGTTGGAAGGGTAGCCATCAGGATAGCTTGGAGTTGGCTAGTATGCTGTGGGCAAACTCTGGTCTAGTGGGGGCCAGTGGGGCCACAGGGTGCCGAAGGGGCCAAGGGGCCACCTCCCCAGTGGAGCAGCCATGGGGAGGGTTGGCGCTGGGGGGGCCGCCAGTGAAGGAGCCACTGCGGGGGAAGCTGGCAGTGGAGAAGCTGTTTGTGTAGGAACTGGCACTGAAGAAGGCACTGCAGGAGAGGCACCCTGTAGAGCACCTGCTGTGGAGAGAGCATCCTGCTCCCAGGGGGAGCGCTGTGCAAAGAGGCTGCTCCGGGGGTGCATCGTGAGGGGAGTGTTCTGCTCCGGGGGGAGCTCTAGGGGGGCATGAGTAGTGCCCGTAACCTTGCACATGTATTGAGTCCATTACTCTAAGCTGAGGATTGCTTCATTCCATGGGTCTGTTCCCTGGATCCATGCCCAGGTTCATTATCAGTGTCTTGTCCAGCACTCGCTGCAGCAGCTACGTGCAGGAGTTTTTTACATCAAAGACTCTCTCATTTAGGAAAATGTTATGGGGTTTTTTAACACGTAGTAAGAGTTGCTCCAATGTGGAGAATATGCTGCAATATCTGTAAGCTGCACCCAAGCTCCCGGGACATCTCCCCGGTCCCAGGATACCCACAGTCCCGTGGTTCTTCGTTCAGTGAATATCACTGACCTAACCTTACAGGCTGTGCTGTCATCTTGCTCTCTGTGGGATTGTGGTCCACAAATAAAGTCCCCTGCCATCATAGCAGGGTCTGAGCTCTGCTTCCTACTTGCAATTGAGGGGTCCAGGGTTGTAAGGGTGAATTGCAGTCCATCTCTTCATTGAAATGTAATATCCTCTTGTTCTGGGTCCGCCGGGCTTTGTTGCTGGTCACAGTCCTTCTCCTCACCGTAACCTGATATCCCGTCGTTCAGGCACCAAGTGTTTTGATAAGAAGTGACACAATCTTCAGGCAGGTACAAAAGGGTGCATTTATTCCAAAAAACAGGCCTTTTAAAGCAATTAGGCTTTTATCATCTGCATACTTTCAAAATACAACAAACATCATTTAACCAACCACCATAAACCACGATGTAAACACGTTATGGTTATCTAACTTGTTTTCTACTGTTACATAAGTTGTTTTCCACCTCTATTCCAGCTGAGTCCTTACCCAGAATCCTTTTCTACTTAGCCAAGTAACAGGAGTAGGCCATGCTTTTATAAAGACAATAAGGCCTTCATTTTTATAAGGTTTTACCTATATGCAACAATCTTCCAGATCAGGACAACTAAATTAGGAATATCTACTTAGCTCTGCCAAGAAATATTGTTCACTTTCTCTGTGAGTGAAACACAGGATGCTTTTTGGTGCTAGATCAATCCAACCATAGTCAAGGCACAAGTTTTCCAGAAATAACATCACCCTCCAGCAGGGAACAACTAGCACTGCAGAATAAATATCACAGATAAATGTGTATACCTACACCTGTTAGGCACTGCAAGGCACTTGAAACACTCAGAAGTGGCTAATTACTGGTGGCAATACCAATACTCACACTCCTATATTGAGTGCTTGTCATGCTGGACACTGCTTATATCATTGCTGGTAGCTCAGAAATCTCTTTTTGATTCCAGTTTGCTCATATGTCTACTTCTTTTCTAAGCACTGTATCATAATATTGTGCATGATGTCAGCAGAGATTGGAGGGGTGATTCAAGATCATTCGTGTTTTACTTGAGCCACAATGATAGTACAGCCGTAAATATCTTTTAAATTCAAGACATGTTGATTTTGGACAGTATCAAAAATGCAACAAAATCATATCTTTTATAGAGAGCTGTTTGTCTAAAAGAATGTAAGGGCTTGTGGATAGACTCTGGTATTTCAAAAAGAAATTGCTTTCTCTTTTTGAGACAATATGTTCTGCTGCACAGAAGAGCATATCATGCCTTTCCTGTTGATCATACAGAAAGTCTATTTAATTCACCTATTCAAAAATTCTAGTAAGATTTGAAAGCACTTATTTTGGACCATTTAGCCATAGTCCATTTTTTCCTTATAAACTTTGTGGAATTTGTTCCAAATGAAAGAGTGACTGCAGTAAGCACTTATTCAAAGGGAGTCTGAAAGAAAGAATAACAGTTAGATGAGAAAAAGTTCAGTGGAAATTATCCAGCATTCTCTTCTGAAATGCTTGTGTGCTTGATTATTTCTTGCTTAGCACCTACCTTCATGGTTAGTCTTCTCTTTTTAGAAAAGAATGGAGAAGAATTTCCTAGAAATGAAAAAGCATAGAAGACAATTCTTTCAAGAATAGAATAGGAACACGTGTTGCCTTTTCTAATTTTTGACTGTCATAGTGAGACATTTGTTATAAAACAGCAATATCTTTTCTGAAAAGTTGGAAAGGAAAAAAAGAGGCAGTAAAAAGCACAGGCAGAGTCTTAATATTTTGATCATATTAGATACTTTTCTCTATATATGAATAATGAATCAAAACAGGAAAAAAAGAAGTAGGAAAGCTGGCAAGGCCCTTTACTGATAACAGCAGCAGCTGGCTCACAATACTGTAGCCAAGTCATGGAGCACATCTTTCTCTGACGGACTGTGTTTGTGAAAGGAAAGCTTCTTCTGAGCTAAACAAAAAAGGAAGAAAGCTTTGAAATTAACTGGAGCAAGCTTTAAAAACAGAGGGTGATAATCTAGCTTTAAAACACACAGGCATCAAGACAAAAACCTAATCCATGCAACCTCTCATCTGGAGTGAAATACTCCTCCTACTCTCCCGCAGACCACTGGTAAATGACTGATGGGATCCCTCACTGCTGGTTACAGCCTAGGCTGGTGCAGGGACTCTGGACACCCACACCAGTGAGTCTCACCCACAGCAATCACAGGCAAATTGGTAACAGATGCTTTGCACAGAACAGCCTGAATGATTTAATGTGTTCACTCATGCAGCCTACAAGCAACACACTACTCATTCCTTTAAAGCAAATATAAGAGTGAAAGAAAAAAGAAAAGTCCTAGAGATTTCAAAATGTTACAGGGTGAAGGAGAGAGATGTCAGAGACTGTGGCTGCACAGGTACAGGTGTGATTTTGCTGAAAAGAGTCTTCTTCATTTTTCCATATCACTATTTAATTTCTTTTATGTCCTACTGTTAACTCCCTCTTTCAGACCATAAAAGCTTAATAACAGACCTATTAGTTAAGAATCTTGCAGCCTTCAACTATTTTCATCTGAAGGCATTTCCTGAAACTGACATGGTTTTCCATTTAGTAAAACCTTAGATACATCTCTGACATCCTTTGGAAAATTATTTTTATTTATTTTCTACATTTAAATTTTGTTTGAAAATAAATTAGAAAAGAAATAGAAGAATTTTATCTCTTGGTTGAGCCATTCAAACGATACGTTCTGGTTCTGCTACTCTTATTTTCTGATGCAAACTTCAGATATCAACTTTCAGAAGTTTCTGGTTGACTTCAGAACCTGTTGTTTTGCTTGAATAACACAGCTCCTTACACGTGTACTGGAAGTGGGACTGCAAACAGCTTTTCCCAGGGCTACTCTTCTCTCACAGTATACTGTCCTTGTCATCTGTCTCCTTAATCTAAAGCCAGACTCTGTATATATTTTGTTCTGGAGGAAGGTCATATTTAGAGAGGTTCTTCTTGCTGGTACTGAAAAATAACTAAAATTTTTAGTTTCTGTGTTGAACTAATGTAAGGTAACCTGATGGAAAAGTGCTTATGACAGTCACAGCCAGTGAGAAAAGCAACAATGCAATGGGACAGCCATTTCTCAAAATGTCATGGTTACTTGTTCTGATACAGAGCAGCTTGAAGAAAGATGATTTTATCTGATACACGGCTGTTTGAGGATTGTTATATCTAAATTTTATTTAAATTACTTGTTCCACAAACCCAAGAAAACAGACCTGTCCAGGTTGGAAAGGAGGGTGAAATTTTGTTAATATATCCAGATTACTTAAAGCCATCAAAGCATTGCTTAATTTAGCCTGTTACTATCTTTCACAGTGTGAAACTCTGGAGGAATTGTTACAGAATCTTAAAAATTAAAAAATGTTAAGAAGAAAGTCAGCAGAACACATTTTCTTATCCTGCATCCCTGGGACTTCATAGAAAAACTTTTCTGTGCCTGTGATGAAAGCTGACTGGTTTTTCTACAAACATCACTATTTTCTCATTAGATTTACAGGAAAAGGTTGAGTTTTGGGAATCCTCTGAAATGTCCTGTAACATTTCAAGGTTAGAAGCGGATGACAGCTGAAAAAAATTGATCATTAAGATAAGTCAAAGTCAATGAACAATCAAAAGTGCAAATGCAGAAATCACAAAGTTACAGGACTTCTTTAAACAAACCACTACTGGTAGCACTGGTCTCCTAATCCTTCTTAATGCTTTCTCCACTTTGAATGAATCGACTTTGTATTTGCTTTTAATTCTTGCCTACTGGCTGTATTATTAATTTATTAACATTTATTTATTATTTATGTATATTAATTATTGATAGTAACTAACTTATTGTGTTTTCTCACTGAAAAATTGCAGTAGATCAACCTTCAAGTTAAACACATGACAAAAAACATTTGTGAATGGAACAGTAAGCCCAAAGAACTGAATATTAGGAAGCAACTATTAAAAGGTATTTAACATGTCATAATAAACTGCATGAATTGTTTATTTATAACAGAATTCACTCACATAACAATTCCTTTGATTAAATTTTTACCTTGGTTGGGTCTACATAGTAGTCCCAATGCTTTTCATGTAGTAATCTAACAGCTCAAAGGTCCAATACTGAAGTGAGATGCTAATGAACAATTTATTAATCACTTACATTGTAAGATTATACACTCTATGTGTTTCTTAGTTTATTAGTTATAAATTATGCTCCTGCTTGTGTTTCAGATGCTTGACATCACAAGACATACTGATATGTAATATAATCTTTTTTTTCAGAATTTCTTTTTTGCTTCAGTTATATACAACCTTCAGATTCATTCCTTAAATTCTTGAGTCCTGCCACTAGTACCCCTGTACCAGCCCGAGGCACTGAGAGAGTGGTTTGGTGTGAATTAAGTGCTCCCTGAGAGGTTTTCTCCTGACAGCCTGAAAAAACAAACTCCTCTTTTATTCATATGGCTCAGCGCAGCGTGGAAGGAATGCTACAGTCTCCCCGAATAGTTCAGCAAGAGATGAGAGGATACATCCTTCATTTTCAGTGTCTTTTCCTAAATGTCTTTGATGACACCCCCAGAGTCCAGTTTTTGATGTGAAAGTTGTTTGTGTTGTGGCCACTGAGAGGAGAGTCAACTTTACCAGTTATTTCAGTCCTAAATGGTTTTTATTCTCCACCCATATGGACTGAATTGGATCAATGGACCTCCTTTTGGTTCTTGTACTGGGGGCAAATGTTGTAGGTAAAATAGATAAGGTGGGATGCTCTCAGAGTTTGCTTCTGTGAGAAGTGAATCAAATTAGCCCATTTTGGCAATTTATTTAAGCACCAGAATATTTTGTATACTTGTGTATTTAGAAGCTGGCAGAACTGAAGTCCACATCCCAGTAACAACATTCTTATTCATTCCCTTCTGTGGGCAACCTTTTAAAAAAGATAAAAGATTCAATTAAATCTCAGGGCATGTGCACAGATCTTCCATCTCCCCTTCCCTCTTCCTCCCCAGTGACTTAATTTACTTTTTAAACCAGAATAAACTGCCTATCAGAGAGGGTTGCCAATACTTTGAAAAGGAGGTGAACAAAGCAAGGAGAGTCTTTGAGGCAGCCTCAAGCAACCTGTGATCAGAACTTGAGATCTGAACAACAGAAAGGACCTGACTAGATGGGACTTCAGTCTTTGAAACTGTGACCCCATGACATCCCTGTGACTCTCAACCATGTGCATTTCCTCTTAAATCCTGGCATGTATTTCTTTTACATCTCTTACACTTTTCCCTAAAACAAAACCCCACAATTGATTTTTTATTACCATGTCAAGAGCAATCAACGGTGCCTGAAATGTAATGCAGCGTTTTGTTAAGCTTGGAAGTGGGATAATGATTATGTGGAGCCAAACATTGAGGCCAAGGCTGGTTTTCCCCTTTCAGATATGAGTAGAGAATGTTTCCCTCACATTCTAATGTGCTGTGTTGCAACTTCAGGCTTGATCTAGATTAGTATTTAAAGGCATATTATTGGAAAGTATTAGAGGAGGCATGTCAAACCTACAGACAAGTGGGGGAATTTAAACATGTTATTTCTGGATAGACTCCACTAAAAATGCACCAGCTGATACCTGTAAAAGCACAACCTTCCTGGTCTCTGTGCTTCTTTAGAGTGCTTTCCCTGATAAGTCTAATTTACATTTAATTCTAGAAAAGAAATTCCTTGTTGCCACTTCCCACCCCAACAAGACACCACCTGCCCACGAGGCTGCATGAAGTAGATGGAGGCCCTTTGGAGAGACATGGAAATATTACAGGGATGGGCAATCACCACGCATATGAAGTTTAACAAAAACAGCTGCTGGATTCTCCACCTGGGGCAGGGCAAAGCTGCATGTGTGGACAGACTGGGGAATGAGGCACTGGAGAGCAATGCCACAGAAAGGGTCCTGGTCGATGCAAAGTTGAACAGGAGACAGCAGTGCCCAGGGAGGCCAAGCATGTCCGGTGGGGCATCAGGCACAGCATCACGGGCCGGGCAGGGGAGAGGATTGCCCTGCTCTGCTGCAGTGGGGTGGCCACACCTCAAGTCCTGGGGGCAGTTTTGTATGTCAGAATATAAAAAAAGATACAAAGCTGTTATAGAACATCCAAAGGAGGGAAACAAAGGGCCATGAGGAGAAGCCATATGAGGAGTGGCTGAGGTCACTTGGTCTCTTCAGCCTGGAGAAGAGACTGAGGGGAGAACTCATTGCAGTTACAGCTTCCTCATGAGGGGAAGGGGAGGGGCAGATGTTGATCCCTTCTCTCTGGTGACCAGTGACAAGACCCAAGAGAGTGGCCTGAAGCTTTGTCATGGGAAGTTTAGGTTGGATATTAGGAAAAGGTTCTCCCCCACAGGGTGGTTGGGCACTGGAACAGGCTCCCCAGGGAGGTGGTCCCAGCACTAAGCCTGACAGAGTTCAAGAAGCACTTGGACAATTCTCTCAGGAACATGGTGGGATTGTTGGGGTATCCTGTGCAGGGCAAGGAGTATTCTATTTTCTGTATTCTATGATTCTGTAATTCCTGCTCTTGAGACGCCGTGCACAAAAGTCAGCACACAGCAAAGCACAGTCTCCACTCTGCAAGATGCTGCAGGGCCAGCCACACTGCTGGGAATCCTGATGTTGGGGGAGAGGTAGGCTGACAGGTAGCTGGAGGAGAGAGGAGCTGGCAAGCCTTAAGATGTGCAGAAGTTGAAGCAAAGACTGAGTCAGAAAAGTAAAAACAGCAGATCTTAATTGAACTTGCTTATGATTTATGCTCAAGGTTTTCATGGTGAAGCATCCAGCCCCTCTCCACGCGTATGCCGTGCTCCTTCCTTGCATGCTCTGTTTAGCAATGAAGTCACTGACCTTTTCATTGTCCTCATGATGCTTCCAAGTATTGAATGTAGGCTTTTTCCATCTCCCAAGTGCTGGCAGTCCTCTTCTTGTTATTAACTGTTTTGGGTTTACAAAAATTTTACAAGTCTGCTGCTGGAGGTAAGGAGTAAGTGAAAGAGGATAAAAGGTATCAGAGTACACTGTTAGGAGATTACTGTGAAAAAGAACAGTAAGTGGGAACCTAGATTTCAGCACAGGGAAGAACCACACAGGAAATGTCCTTCCTCAGGGTGGGAGCAGGCTCATCCATACTACTGGGTAATGGTTTCCTGACATATAATGATTTATTCTCTAAGATTTACACAAATTTGGAATTCCTCATGGTCTCATGCTTTATCTCCTGGAGACATTTCACCCAAGAACAGCTTCAGAAGTTCAAAGACCTTGCTGGGGTTTTCCTGATTTCTGGCTAATATTTGTCTGTAGGGAAGCATAAAAATCAGAGACTGTAATTTTCATCTATTTTTAAGGAGAAAAGCAATTATAAGAGTATTATATCTCTGTAAAGTAAGAGAAAAAAAGAGGGGATACAGCTGAAAAAAAAAAAAAAGAAAAAGAAAAAGAAAAGCTCTAAAAATGCTCTAGAGCTGTCATGCAACAGTAAAAAACAAAAGCATTTCCATTATGTAAGCTAGATCAGAAAACATTGCCAGTAAAATGTTTGTTTTCTCTTTGCTTTTTCACCAGGAGGTGGGGCTGTTAAGCACTGGATTTATTTGGTGATGCACTGAAAAACTGTGGATAAAATGAAAACCATCGTTTTATTCCTTTTCCCTCTGAAACTCATTGTGTGAATGTGAATGAAAAGCATGAACTTTCTAGTTATTTTAAGCATTGATTTCATATTCTGATTCAAAAACTGAAATAAGTTTAAAATGATTTTGCAGTGGTTTAAATGAACTGCCTCTAGGAGTGAATTAAGTACCAATAGCTAATTAAAACATTAACTTGGGAGACTGGAAAGCTCAGGAGTTTTGTAATTATTGCTATTCCCAAGTTCCTATTGAGTCTATTTCTAGGATAGCTCTGCAATTCAGTTACAAGGATTAAGTCACAAAAAGAAATCACAGGACACTGCAATGTGGCTAATTGCATAATAAAAAGATAAACACATTTAAGGTCACTTGATTCTAATTCTGACAAGCTGCCACAAGGGATGAAAGCAGCTTTTCTAAAGTAAAGAGCCTGAGCTGAGGGAAATGATTTTTTTTGGTGCTTCCATGGCTCCTGCTTCATCATGTCAGAGGGAGAAGTTGCAGACCTCCCTGGGATGGGAAGATGCAGACAGAAGGAGAAAACATGCAACATATCAGGAAAATAGGTGCAGGCCTGAGCCCCCAGCCACTGAGCCAAGAAGCCTCAATGGCACTGCCTCTTGCCCCTCTTCATTTTCAGAAGGGACACGTAAATGTTGAAGATGCATTTCCTTGTGAGAGATGTGTGAAGGGCATGTTGTTACTGGGACAGACTTGCAGCTAGGATAATTGTTGCAGCTAGGATAATTTAAAGGGATTCTTTTCCCCATCATGCTGTGTTGCAAGCTCTCACCTAATGTATCAGGAAATTTCGTTATCTCACCGTGCAGATCTGCTTCTGCACCTGCAAAGAGAACTCTTCTGATAGACATCTCCAGAGACTGTCTGTCCTTTCCCTGTCCTCCACCTTCTAGTGGAAGGCATCCCTGCACATCATACACAGGCTGGATTAGATGATCTTAAATTCCCTTCCAACCTAAACTGTTATATGATTCTAGGATTCTAAAAATACCCTGTGTACAGCCCACCCTGAAACAGAGCTAAAGAAAAGACCTGAAGTTCACACAGTGGATCTTACTAAACATCCACTTAGGCATTCCACGTGTCCCTGGCCACAAGACTTTAGTTGCATCCCCACACACCTGCCACTTCAGGGGTGGCCCTGACCTGTTCACAACCCAAAGCCACAGTCAGGAGCTGACTGGCTCAGAGAAGACCATCCAGACATCAAGACACATTAACCAGGGAGCTGTGGCAGTCACCAGGCAAGGGGAATGAGGGATTATTTCTGGCCACTGGTGTGGTGGAGCTCAGTAGTGACGGATCTTTGCGTCCTGTGGCAGGCACAGCTTCTGCCAGCTCATCCAAATGCTTCCTCCCACTCACAGCACAGCACTTTCCCCTCCTCCAAGGTGACTCATGCTATGTTCACTTCCATCCACAGCCCAGTGCCTGCCAGGCACTAGGAATAAAGCTCAGGAATGTGGCCTTGGGTGTCCTGGTGAGATCTACCTGCAGTGTATGGAGGGCAGTGAAGTCCCAGGAATTTGCTCTCCTCCATGGCATGATCTAGGTACCAAGCAAGAGGGAAATTCATCAGCAAAGGGGGGTTTTTTATAGTCAGCTGCCTTGTGTTGTTCCCTACCTGAAAAATTAAAATTTTTCAACATCAAAAGATTTTGAAGACATTCAGCACATATGTGTGACCAATAGTTTCAAGGAGTAATAATAATAAATTCAAACAAGGGTGGATACCTTGTTCTCATCCATAAGTAGAGAGCATTAAGTAGGCAGTGAGAGTTTGACTGTCATATCCATATAAAAATCATCAGGGTCTGGTCTATTAAAACCTGCAGAAGGGATATAACAAACAGATAAAGCAGATTGCTCTGTTCAGTGATTTTAATGTCTCTCAGTAGGAAAGGACTGTGCAGCATAGAAGTTTCAATTCTTGGTCTCACAAATGACAAATTTAGTACTTTAGTAGGCAAAGATTTCATTTGTTATCTCAGATTAGTCACTCCACACAATTTCTAAATGGCCCATCCACATACAGATGCCATACCATAATGTGCTGGTGGTGTACAGTCACAGAGACAGAATTACAGAATCATTAGGGTTGGAAAGGACCTTTAGAGGTCATCCAGTCCAACAGCACTGCCAAGGTAGGATCACCCAGAGCAGGTTACACAGGAATGCATCCAGGGGGGGTTTGAATGTCTCCAGAGAGAGAGACTCCATGGCCTCCTTGGGCAGCCTCTTCCAGGGCTCTGTCACCTTAAACTGATGTAAAGAACTTTTTCCCTCATGCTGAGGTGAAACATGTGTTTTAGTTTAAGACCATTGGTCCTTTTCCAGTTGCTGGGCACCACTGAAAAGAACCTGGTGCCATCCTCTTGGTACATGCCTTGGATATATTTGTGTGCATTAATGAGATCTCCTCCCAGTCTTCTCAAGACAAAAAAGCCCAGATCCTGCAGTCTCTCCACATAAGAGATATGTTCCAGTCACTTAATCATCTTTGTGGACCCTCTCCAGTGGTTCCTTGCCTGTCTTGTACTGAGGAGCCCTGTCTCACTGGGACTGAGCAGAGCAGCAGGATAACCTCCCTTGGCCTAACAACATTGCTTTTCCTGATTCAGACACCTGAAAATAATGCTAATATTTGGGAAGCATCTGCACTATAAAATCCTGGTGTCCACTCCTTGATGCCAAGGCAGAGAGTGCAGTCTGTATAGGTCAGCAACAGAACAAGGTCAGGACACACTGACATACTGGAATATCTTGGAAGATTTTGACCAGAAAAAAATGTAGATTTATCTGTCCAGATATTAAATTCCTATTGTAAAACACACTGAATTAGTGGGAATGCAAAGTCATAAGCTGTTCTGAGGAGGAGAGATATTATTGCAGTGTGATATAAAAACTGCAGGTGGGAGTTTTACTGTGGCTTCAATGAAGCCAAAATATCATCCTACAGCACTGAACCCTTAAGTTAGAAATATTGGGTATAGCACATACTCAATTGACCATTGTGCATTTCTCTGCTCCTTACCTGAAACAGGGCAAAATAACTGACTTACTCTTTTATTACTTAACTATTAATTACGAGTTATTAATTCCTTGGTTATCATTAATCATGTTTCATTTTGTTTTGGTTTCTTCTTATGTTCAAAATACAAAAGAACAGTAAAATCAGAACCTATTTTAGTTTCCATGAACCATTTTTTCCCCTTCAGCCAGCAGCAACTTTCTAGTCCTGAAACATTGCTTTACCTCTGGCTAAAATTTCACACTCATTTAATATTCAAATTTGAAAAACTGGAAACATTGAAGTAGAATTATCAAGTAGATTGAGGCTACAGTTTAATCTACTATAAAGCAGACTCTATGGTAGGGAATGTCTTGTGGTACATTCACTCTGTGCTTAATAAACTTTCTCGTTACTAACAGCTTAAATAATTAACCAGTTTATGCTTGGCATTGCAATATTCTTCTTTGCATACAGACTGATAGCTGAACTGATTTGATTGTGAAATCTTATGGGCAAAACTGCTGTATTTTCTGCCTTACACATGATTGAGAAAATTAACAGGTAAAGCAATAATATAATGAATCTAATTCAGGCAAGAGAAGGGATGTAAGGTGTAAACAAATATTTGCATCCTGCTTTTGATTTGAATCTATTTTTTTATGTTGGAAATAAGAGAAGATATTGTAACTTCTAGCACCTTTGAATCAGTAATGAAGTAAGACAGTAGATAGCCATAAATTCCCAACTCTGATGGTCATATTGTATTTCCTGCAAGGATATTTTGAGCACCAACATTTACAAATATAGATTTGAATTAATCTATGAACTGGGGGGATGCAAGGTTTGATCAGTATGCTGTTGTCTTCCTTGTACCAAAAAGCACAAATCTGTTTCAAACAAATTCTGTCCCCAGCTTGAAGTTGACTGTAATGTGAGTGCCCATGAAAAAGCCAACAAACAGCCCAGCTATGATGAGTTGTGCTGTATGCAGAACACAAATGAAAAGGTGGCAACCTCAGCCAAAAGAAAATAAAAGGATGGAAAGTGTAGCAGATTTAGTTTAAACATTCTTACAGGCTACCAGTAATGAAGAAAAAATGATGGACACTATAAAGGTAGCAGAAAATGTTCTTGTGAAGAGAAGTCAAAGTTCAGTTTGATTTTCCTGTGCCAGACTGTGCTTGCTGTACTGCATACTTCTATGATGGCATTTATTATTTCAAAAGTTTTCTAAGTGTTCCCAGTATAGGAAACAGCAGTGTAACAAAAATTGGCACTAGGGCACACCCAGATCCTGTTCCCAGTATCTCAAATTTGAAATGGGCTCAGAGGAGACCTCATTTGGAGCTTCTCTCTGAAGACAGCACATCTCTGCTCATACCATCAATCCACGTTTTAGTTCTCCCTACAGCCTGGGATCTTTGCAGTGATGGCTTGCTTTAACATCTTAATTTATGCTGCAACACAGTTCAGAGGTGCTTCTGTTCTGTTGGGATTCATAACAACTACTGAACTCATAATTGTGAAATAAATCCCAATAAACTGCATATAAATTCTCCCTTTAGCTTGAAGGATTTTATAAATTATTTTGAGAATTAGCTAAACATGGATAGCACCTTTTTAATTGTTAACTTTTCCACATTTTCATTTAACTGGAATTTCTTTTCTTTTGTTTCTTCTGAAACATAGTTGAGAATATCTCTAGAGGGAGGAAAATATTTGACTTGCGCACCCATGACAAGCCCATCCCAGAATCTTTCCTGAGCTGAAACATTCATTGAAACAGGGCTGGCTTTTAATGTAAAGAAATGGAAAACAGCTTTTATTTTTACTGCTTTTGAATTCCAGTTGCTTGTTTCTGTATTGATATCAGCAGATGTTAGTGTGGTTCTGTCTGTCAGGGCTCAGTAAATGTTCACTGGAAGATGGACATGAAGCTGATGTGTTGTGAATGTTACTAGAACATAACCCAGGAAGAGTGTTATATATGGCAGTACATGATTGGCTGTATGCATATATCTTCCCTTTGCTTCCCCAGGGTATAATTTAGCAAGATACCCCTTTGCTATTCACCCCTTCCTAATGAATTTCAAGC
This sequence comes from Rhipidura dahli, assembly GCA_013399225.1. NCBI lineage: Eukaryota > Metazoa > Chordata > Aves > Passeriformes > Rhipiduridae > Rhipidura > Rhipidura dahli. The sequence continues at coordinate 92,025 of VXAC01005022.1, read as the reverse complement.
TGTAAAAATAAAACCTTTTTTGTTCACCTTTACACCTAGTTCACTTACTCTGTTTCATTGATGCTGATGTAACCCAGGAGACATGCCATGCACTTCTTCAGAGTTTTATTAGATTTACAGAGGTAAACCCAAGAATTTGGCTTGAGAAAGGATTAGATTCAGAGCAAGCTTGTTAGTGAAAAAATAAATCTGCCTTTTTTTTAGTTTTTTCCCAGTTAAACAGATACAAGGAAATCTTGCCGTCCATTATTTACATGATTTGGTGTATTTTTCTATTGCCATGAAAAACTGTTTTTCTTTACTGCTTCAGAATGACAGAAGCCTTCTATTTTTTTTTTT
>VXAC01005022.1:11178-91652 GCA_013399225.1 Rhipidura dahli | reverse complement strand
TTTTTTTTTTTTTATTTTTGAAAGAGCTAGAGACCATTAAGCACCATTGAAATGAAAAACAAATTCCACCAGAAAAACTCACAACCTGGGGAGGTGAAGGCCTTTTCCCACCTTATGCAATATGGACTTGGTGTCTTATACATAAAAGAGAAAAAATAGCCTTTGAAAAAGGCAAACATGAGTGGGAGGAAGCCATAGAAATCAGACTTGGCCAGCCTGTACAGCAGAACAGAACTTTGTGGGTGTTCATACTTTCCTGCACCAAAAATGTAACCCACAAAATAGGCACCAGTCCCTGCTCTCGCTCCAGCCCTCACTCCTGTTTCATCCACCCCTGCTCAAGAAGAGCAAACAGAAACACCAACTGTTTCAGAATAGTAGCACATTTCAGTGTGATAAAAGAGGAGATACAGAGTAGAGGAAGAGATTGGACTTTGTGAAAAACCCAAGGGACCAGCAAAGCTGCTTTTCTGAGATGACTTTCAGTTGTTCTGATTTGTAGCAGGAGCAACAAATCTGGAGATGTTTGGCAGGTCCCTTTCTGCAGGCAAGGTACCTCATCTACCCAAATTCCTCTCCCCACTCTTTCTTATGTAATTTGGTTTTACACAATTTAATTTTCTTGCCTTCACGTAGTCCTCAAACCTGATTCTTTTTACAATAGAGCCCCTTTGCATTTCCTTGGCTCCATGAAGGGGATTTTTATTTGCATTGATTTGAAGCAACTCTCTCCCACCAGAGTGCTGAGAAAAAAATGGTTTAATGACTCTGCAAATCTGCCTCCATCCACTACGTCTGGTTTACTTTAGTCTCAAGATCCCTGGCACAGATGTGTTCCTGTTTTCCAAAGCATTCATAGCTGTAGTGTCCTCAGCAAAAGAGCTCTGAATTCCTAGGAGAGCCTGAAGTCATCTGTCAGTCCAGAAAGTTGCTGAGGCACTTTCACACCTGCTTTCCTTGCAGTGTGGTTAGGTTGGAACCACATTTCTGAATCACATGGAGTCCACATGTAAGCACGTGAGACTGCATGACCAGGCTTTCAATGGTTTAGAGAGAAATAATGTGGGATCAACATTCTGTAATTTTGGAACATATAAAAGCTTTTACTCACTTGACAGGCCAGAGAAGAACTTGTGAAGCAAAACTTGTGAGATTTGTCATAAGCACTGTCTGGATAAGGAACTTCTCTATTCCTGCAAAGCCATTGCTTGCATCCAGCTTGCAGGTCTTCCCATCACGTAGAGTGACCAGTTCCTTGCTGAGTTCATCATCTGGATACCTGATTATCATCTCCAGCTGGGGAACAGAGAAGTGAAGGATGTTGCGCTTAGAGACAGCATGAAATCATAGGAGCCCCGTGCTCATTACTGCTTCTCAGACCACAAGATTATACTATTCTTCTGCTGTACTTTGATAAGCCAGACTTTTTTCTCTTTTTTCTTTCAGCCTTCTTCTTTTGTTTCTGGTTTCTTTTTATCTTGCTTTTTTTTTTTCTCTTTTTTTTTTTCCCTCCACATTGTTATGCTGAATTTTAGTAACCTCTGAAACAGTGTAAGACGTGCTTTATACCTTCTCAGCAATGTTCCCTTGCTGGTTCTGTCCTTAACATGGATTTTTCAGTTATTTTTTTTCTTTTCTCAGGGGTATGTGCTGAGTTGTATTTTGCTCAACAAGAAGCAAAGGATGACTTTCTATTTTTCTATGTTTTTTCCTTAAATAAAGTCAGGTTATAAAAGGAATTAAAACACTTTCAACACTAGGGAGATACAGACAGTAGAAGCATTTTAACTGGTAAAAATATGGCAAAAAAACCCCCCCATGGTATAGATGCAGCTGTACTTTAAATGGACTCTTTGCTACCAGTAAAGGAAAACAATCCAGAAGATCCACAAGGAAGGCTCAAATCTATTGGGTTGGGGTTTTTTTCTGTATTATTCTACGCACATTGGTTAACCTCCTGATATTACAAGGGAAAACACACAGGTTGAAGAAAAAAACACACAGAAATTGGATTTCAGTAAAAATAAGATGACAATAGTTATACTTTGCAAAATAATGAATTTTCAGGGAATATAAATCATAGCATGCAGCTATGACACAACAAATGCATGTGCTGCTGTTACTTATCAGAATTATGTGTAAAGGAGTGTGAATACAAAATGAAAAGAATGATTCCTGAGAAAGAAATAACTAGTTTTAGGGCAGAAATCTTACCTAATTTATCTAAGTTCAAGAAACTGAATTTCAAGAATTTTTTAATATCTCAGACAGGAAGTTTAGCAGTCCCATTCTTCAAGGACAAAAGAAAGTATTCAGAGTGCCAGGGCCATTTTTTTTTTTTTTTTTTTTTTTATTTCAATCAATATTCTGAAATATTTTAATCTATAAAAAGGTAATAGGATATGATTACACTGTTTCCATGCAATCTAAATAAGGCAAAGATTATGTTTATGTCTGCTTAGCAATTAAGTGCTTTCTCTTAAATTTTTGCCCATCTAAAGCCTTGACTCAGTTCTTTCTCATGTTACTTATATTGTCTGATCTCAGAAATTTCTTAGTCTAATTAGCTGACCTATATTGCATTATGAGTGCAAATGTGGGCTAATCTTGTACTCTCACCCATTCTGTCTGCAATGGTTATGATATACAGTTTTCTATAATATTATTTAAGATGAAGAATTAGGATTACATTATGGATACACACAAGACCTTCCATTGGCACACCTGTTCCAGTGAGTAATCATACACTCAGGCCCTGACCAGAACACTTATTACAGCCAAAATTTTCATAGTAGTCTCAAAATCTTCTGACTTACCCTATTTAGGGCTAATTTAGCCCACTTAGCCTAACCAGGATTTAGCAAAAATCAAGGACTTAATGAATTTACTAAATTTAACACATCACCTCTTCTGAGTTTCAGAAATGAGGTGAAAAATTACTGTGACAAAGTGCCAGAGATTCCTCTAAGACAGCAGGTGTTGTGGGATCATGACCACCCACCCTTGCCTGTGTGTCTGATCAGAGGCTGGATTTGCTTGAGCTGGTTGAATTGAAAAGAGTTGATATAGACAGGCTGAGAAAAGGCAAAAAATAAAGAGTTCTAATTTTTACAGTTACATTAGGTAAGTTCTGGAGCACGTTAGTGCCGCGTCCCCTAGCCAAGCACAGTTTATAATCCAAGAGGTGGAAAGCCTCCGAGCAGAGGGAGGGACGCCGCTTCCAGGGATCGGACCCTGTGACCGCTGGCAAGGGCGAACAGGCTCCGCGTCTGAAGGGCGGATCCTACTAGGGGACCTCGTGCCTCGAGTCCGCTGGGTCCCAAAGGAAGCACCCTTCCGCTGGGTGTCGACACCTCCAATGATACCGAACACAGGCAGGCGGCTTGTGGCTTTCGAGGGAGAGAGGAGTGGCGAGAGAGAGAGGGAGACCAAGAAGGGTAGACAAACAGGTTTATTCCAGGTGAGGGTGAGGGAAGATCTCCGCAGATTTCTAAGCAGACAGGATCTTTTATACACAGATAAAACCAGGGAGGGGTCAACCAAGGGAACCAATGAGATTAAACATTACAACATCATTAACCAACCACGTCACACTTGCGGGGGGGGGAAAACACATCAATCAAATAAGAACCAATTACTCGACGCCAACGGGGGAACCTTCTAGAAACTTGGCCTGACTGACAGCCTTGGCCCTCCCCCAGGGGCGTAGAACCAGCCTAAAGACCCTCCCGAGAACAAACCATTATCCCGAGAGGAGAACAAGGATTATACCAACAGGTCCAACATCAAGTCCTTCTTTATAATTCAGCCTCTGCACTGTCCTCCGTCTTAATCTCCTCCAGCCATCTCATGGCAAGGGCTGGAGCAGCTACTGGAGCTGTTTGGGCCCCTTCACGTTAGGATTTTGATATTGCATTGCTTACACCTAAGTCTACATCAACCCTAGGAAAGCCCATCAGCTGAGATCTGTCAGAGTCAGGGCTAGGAAGCTGTGTCATCCCTGCACTAGAAGGGGCAGTACTGCAATCACTTCCCTTGCTGATGGGGGTGTTTTGTGTTCTTGGGCCAAAGCACAGCATGGCTAGCAGGGCTGTTGCTGGTCTAACATTCAGTTCTGCTTGGGCCACTGAAGCACTTGGAAGTTTGATAAACTCATAGGTTCCTTGAGCAATTTGCGGATGTGTTTTTATTTTATTGCTCTTCAAAAAGCTCAGAGATTTCATCTATTTCAATTTATTACAATATGGTGTGGTCAAAACTCACTGTTATTCTAACCACTAATGTTGTGTGGCTTGAAGAAGCAGGATTTTTTTTCCTCTGGTTATTTCCAGGCCTTTACATTTTTAAAGGGGCTGGTCATACAGGAGATACTGTATATCTGTACAACATCTTTCATACTGCAAAGCTGAGTTTTAGTGGCTGTAATGGTTGTAAAATTTAGTTGATGGACAAGTTTCTGAGCCACTGAAAAAGCTGGTAATGCCTCTACAATTTGCACATTTAAATGGCACACAAGCACGAGAATTTCCCTTTTGTTCCTGCTCTCCCACCAAGGTGGGGGGAGAAAGGGCTCTGGCTTCATCCTGGAGCCGGCCTGGGCTGCCTACTCCGGTGTGGCAGCACGGACAAAGCCGCTGGGGAAAAGCCATCCCAGAGCCACAAGAGCTGAGCAAACAGCTGTGAGCTGCCACACAGCTGGCACCGGGCAGCCCAGATTGCATCTGAAGCCGCTGCTGCCCTGCGCGGAGCTGGCGGGGGCTGGTGGAGCCTCCCTGCAGCCAGCACGGCTCATGCCAAGCCAAAAAGAACATCCTATGCAGCCAACAAGGCCACCTTTTCTCCCAAGTCAACGAAAAGTAAGTCATGTGAGGGAGAAGAACGTGGTGACTCCAAGGTCAGAAAGAAAGGAACAGTAAGGTCACATGGGACGAAGCCAAAATGGCAGCGGGAAAAGAGAGCGGTGGCGTTTCCAGTGCTAGAGCTTAAAATTCTCCTTGCAAGCGGTGGTGAGGGCTGTAATATTGCAGACTGTTTTCCCTATAGTTGATTAAAGTACATGGGGAGATGGAAAATCCACACACAGCCTGTGGAGATAAGGGAATGTCTATGCCAGGTTGTATAGAAACTGTGAGAGGCTTTTAGAGATTTTGAAGAAGAGAGCCTTTGTTTTCAGGCTAGAATCACTCATCCTTAAAAACTAAACTCACGTCATGGCCCACGACTGGCAGTATGAGAAGACTGTAAGATTTCATGGGAAAGGTATTTTTTCACTTCAGCAGATTGTTTTTTCCAGCCGGACTGCTGGGTTGTGAAGAATCCCACAACACAACAGAAGAAACTCTTTTCCTTAAGCATAAAAAAGACTCTTAAGAAATGCAATACTGACCAAATCCCATGTTTTGTTATCCCTTGCACGGGTCAGTGTGAAGGAGGGAGGCACTGGGAGAGAAAGGTGTTTGAAAGTTTGCTTTAATTTCTTATTATCTCTTTTCACTGTTCATTCTGTTAGTAATAAACTTTATATTTTAACTGCCTAAGTATGGGCCTGTTTTGCAGTCTTTTTTATTTTCCTCAGTAATTCTTATTTCCTCTTATGCAAATAATTATATTTCATGTGCTTGGTGTGTAACTATGTGTTAAACCTCAACAGCGGGTCTCAGAAGATAGTATGTTAGCTGCAGTGAAAGGATTTGATAATTTCCAATAACTTCATAGTTGTCCACCAGTTGTTGGTGGTCCTTTTGACAGTCATGAAGGAGATCTACAATTAGTGATGAACACACTAATACCTTTACTGAAAAAAATTACAGTAACTTAGAGCACCTTAGTGGAGATATCACTTACAAGTCAAAAAGTTCTAGCTGTTATAAATTTACAATGCATTAATGACCAAGAATCTTTAAATTATTTCAAATTTGGTTTAGTAGGAGGAATCAGAGGAAAGGCAAATAAAGAGTTCTATTTCCTCACTAAAGTCTAGGAAAGCACTGTGGTTTCCAGGATAATTCCCATTGTCCCTTGGTGAATGCTGGTGCTGCTTTAACAGATGCAGTTGAGAGTATTTGAATACAAAAGACCACCAGGGATCTCTGTCCCTACTGAATCCCCTTTCCTTTGGAGGGAGTAGATGTCCTGAGAGAACAGGTCCCTGAGTTCAGGGACAGCAATTTTTTCTGGGCAGTATTTGAACTGTAGCTCATGTACAAGGCTCCTCTGAGCCACACTTGTGCAGTGTGAATCCCCACGCAGATCAAAAAGACCACGGATCTCACCTAGAACATTTGGCATATTTGGAGAAAGTGCTTGAAAGAGAATCAAAATACTACTTTTTGCTGACACAATGAGATGCTGATTTTTACAAAAATAACTTTCAAGCTGGTAAGATAAATAGCAAGATAATTATTATACATTTAGTGTGTATAACACGTTCACTAAAGAGATGATAGATAGATAGATAGACAGAGAGAGAGAGAGAGAGAGAGAGAGGTAGATGGATAAAATGCAGTAATGATAGAAGTGAAAGGGAGCAAAATCTTCCACAGGATTCATAAATACCAGGCAATTCTGTGAAACAATGAAACATGAAAAGAGTTCTTTGTTGAGCATGCCTTTGGCATAAGAGTGAATGAATGCAAGGAAGATTTCATGCCTGTGGATTACCAGCTTTTTAAAAATGAAACCTGTCTTTGTCATTATCTTAATACAATAGGAAGAATATTAAATGGCACAAATATTTTCCTAATGACATTCAAAGAACTAAAATATTCACAAGAATGATAAAAAGGAATTCATAGAGAGGAAGACTTCCTTAGTCAAAGACCATGGTTACACTTGTAATTTTGCTACTATTGAATATTCCTCACATTAGAATTTTAGTATTTCTCACGAGTTTTAGGAATGCAATTGAGTCACAGATTGGTGCAACCTATTTTCCAAGGAATAGTAAAAATTAACTGCCTCAGCCATAAGAGATTCCAGATTTGCTGTCATGGACCACTTAGACAAGACATCCTTGAGATTTCCAACGTCAGTATTTAACAGAAATGCTGACAGCCCAGTGAGAAAGTCAACTTCACACATTTTAGATGCATTTATACATGTTATTTTTTTATTTTTTATGTAGAACAACATTTTGACTGTCAGTTAAACATTACCACCCTATAATGGGTCTATCTAATTTCCAGGTAAGGTAAGTGATGCATCTCTCTGCAACAGAACAAGAAACAGGTCTTACTCTTGATATCTCCCTCTAACTACTGCACCATGAGCCTGCCTATTAGCAGGGAATGTTTAGGTGCAAAAGTGATAGGGGCTGACATTGCAGCTTTATTCTCCTCTCCTATGCCCTGCTTAGATTCCAGGTATGCCCAGTTCTGGCAACAATCTTGTCTTTTCATAATACTTACTCCTTGCACTTAGTGCAACTGGGATTTGAGCTCTCTGCAAGACAACTTGTTGAATCATGCCTTCATTTGACCAACTGTGGTGTCTTGTGAATTGTTTAAGTGAAAATTGCCTGTAAAAAATGGGCATCCAGTCCTTTTCATTTCCCATGACTGGAACTGTTACCTGAGAAAGAGATTTTCAACACAGTGTGCAGCAGTAAATCCCAGCCTCCAATAAAAATGATGCTAGACTGGAAAACTCAGAAAAAGGCTTGTGAGGATGATTAGAGGTCTGAGGATTTTTCTTTTGTCTTTCAGTGAAGGATTTAGAAAGCTGAATTTAGTCTGTTAAAAGGAAAGAAGTAAGTAGCAGGTTTAATCAAAGCCAAGAATTACCAGTATGGGTGGATATTTCTGATGCCAATCCTCCTTAATCTAGGAGAGAGAAGTTAATAAGAATCAGTGCTTAGAAGGTAATACCAGACAATATAATTTTAGACACAAACCTTAACTGCTAGCACACAGCAGAAAATGATGAAAAACTTTCTCTCATTTTGTTGAGTCTCTCGACTAATTCTTTCTTTGAGAAATGATAGTCCAGACACAGGAATTCCAGAGTGAAAAGCTACTACTGGTGCTGGCCAGGAGCTCATTTCAGATCAGTGTTCTGTCCCTAAAATTCACAGCTCTCTGATGTGAATCATGGATCCTTTGAATAGACCCCAAGAAAAAAGCACAGAGACATTGGACAGATGTGGAGTTGGAAATGGAGATCAGAGTGAGGTGATGTACCCTATGTCATACCATGGGTAGGAAAAATCAAAAATAAAAGCTAGTCTTCCTGTTTCTCTGTGTATTTCTATATTTGTTTGGCCACAGAAACTATTAAAGTAACTAGGACTTATCAGGAAAGTGTTTTTCTTTTTTTTAGAAACTATTGATTTTTTTAGAAATAGCAAGCAAACATGTGAAGACTATTTCAAAAGCTTTGGCTAAAACTCAAAAGTTCTGATATCACAGTATTTGCAGTTTTCAGTCACTGTGCCCTCAGCAATTTTTAATCCTTTGTTTTCCTGATCAGAATCCCCACTTTGCATAGTGTGCTTTTCTTCTGTTCTTACTGAGCTACTTCAGTATGACAGGAGAGTCCCCCAGTCACAGGTACCATATGAAAGATGGGTACAGTCAGTGAGCCTGAACATGGAAGGAGAATAAAAGAAGGAAAGCAAATAAACCATGACACCAGGGAGCAGCTTGGCAAGGTTTTAATCAAAATTGTGTATTCTGCTCACTGATATATGCAGATTTCTTCTGAATAATTTCATTTTTAAATTATCGTTAAAAAAACCTAAAACAAAGCAAACTGGGACACAAAACAAAACACAAAATTTTCTTTTCCACACAGAGTACATATTTAAAAAATTATGTATGTGACAAAAAAATTCCTTACTTCAGTTTCAATAATAAAAGGTCAGCTAGATATTCTAATGACTGCCAGTGGTAAAACAGAATTATAACTTCAGTGTTTTATCATTCAAATGCCCAGTTGTTTATCTGACACATCTCTGACTATTTGATGGGCACATTTTTAACACATAGAGTGTCATAAAAATAATATTTTCATCTTTGAATGTTATTAGCAATCTACTTGCTTATTTTTACTAGCCACTATATAACCAAGATCAAGATAAAGATAAACAAGTAAGTAAAAGAAAATTTTGTTAAAATTATAAGTACAATTTAATTTAAGAATTGAGATTACTTTTTGTTTTATGAAAATTGACTGACAGCCTTCATATAAAGTATCACTGTGAGAACACTTAAAATTTTCAAGTCATTATATTATATAAAATTATACAGGGTTATAAAATACAAAAAACAAATATAATTATATATTATAACACATGTAGATATATCATATGATATATTTCTAGAAGCTATTAAAGATATAGTATATTTAAGTCTTATTTAATGGTTTAGATATTAACTATATAGTGGCTTCATATGTTACTTTCATTAAATGATATTCGGATTAAACACTAGCATACCAATAATGAAACATTTCTTCATAAATTTTGTTGATATTACTGTCAGATGGGAAACTTGTAGCTTGATTGAATCCAGAAAATTATGGCACTTAAGTTGCTGTGTGAAGAAAGTTATTAATGACTGGATAGATTCAAGTTTCCATGACAACATACTGCTGCACTGGATCAGGTGGGATTTTATGATCATATATTGTTTTAACAATTGAATTCAGCATGAAATAAGACCAACGTACCATTAGGAACTGGCTTGAATGTGCATTGGAATTAACAGATCATAGGATCACTGAGACTGGAAAAGAACTTTAAGGTCGTTGAGTCCAACCTTGGACCAAACACCATCACGTCAGCTAAACCATGGCACTGAGTGCCACATCCAGTCATTTCCTAAACACTTCCAGGGATGGGGACTCTGGGCAGTGTGTTCCAATGCTTGACAACCCTTTCAATGAAGAAATGATGTTCAACCTGAACCTCCCCCAGTGCAGCTTCAGTTCATTTCTGCTTGTTCTGTCCTTAGTTGTCTGGGAGAAGGGAACCACACTCACCTGCCTACAACCTCTTTTCAGGTGCTTGTAGAGAGCAATGAGGTCTCCCCTGAGAACCCTTTCCTTTAGCCAAAACACCCTCAGCTCCCCCAGGCACTCCTCACGTGATTTACTCTCCAGACCCTTCACCAGCTCCACTGCCCATCTCTGGACGTGCTCCAACTGTGAAGGTGCAACCCTTCTGCTTGCTGAGGCTCTGCAATAGCAGCTTCACTTACAGGGCACAGACACTGTGGAACCATTTACTTTTCCACCTGGGAAAACTCTGAGACTAGGACCTAGCATCAGATTGCTTTGGCACATTCTGTAGTAAAAGATAAATTTGAGTCTGGGGGTTGTTCCATTACAGCATAAAATTTTGGCACCATTTCACACTAAGTCCTTTCCACCTCTCACTCTAATGCTGTGTCTCTTTGACATTTTGATTCTGGATGATAAACTGCAGAAAAATGCAATCATCTATGGAGGTGGTAAAATTCTTTTTAGGTCCTTACATCTCTTTTGCTCCCTGGATGGTTTATTAGCTTGGTTCCATGTGTTCAGTCTTGGTTTTCTCTCTTAAATGTCTTCTCAAATACCTTTCTCCCATGATATATTTATCAGCAGCTCCCTGTGATGGATGTAGGTATTGAGAGAATTAATGAGGCTGAAACCAGTAATTGTGGTGACAGTTTCTGTGACAGCAAATGTTATGGTCCAGATTTCATGGTCCAAATTTACAATTAGAAAATCGACTTTATGTGAAATTCACTTAGGTCACCTTGCTATTTTTTTTATGCTTCCCCTCTGTCATGTTTTCTGTCTCACATCTACTTTGATGTGTATATTTTGGGGTCAGTGTGTCAAGGGCCTCACAGAGTCAGCCACATTTAAAATTGGAAACGAGAGATCACCACAGCATTGAAGCTGAGCTCAATCGATGGGGCTCAGGAACATGAACATCCTAACACAGTGTTAGAAAAAAAAAAGGAGACCACAGCAAAGGTAATCTTCTTACTTCAGGGGGTCTCAATCTGATATAGATCATGTTTCTGTATTGCATCCATCACAAGGAATTGTCTGTATTGACTTAAGTCTGAAAAAATGCTTACATATCTTACATATCTTTGTAATCTGAAAGTGCAATAACTGTTCTTCTGAATTAATTCATGTTGTATTACATCCACAAAATAATTTTAAAAAGTTTATTTGAACTGTTGTCCAAAGACTTGAAACTTCTGCAGTGTCAAAATTAAACCAGTTACCTTTTTTAATTAAAAAAAATAATGGGTTTCTTTTTAGAAAACCAAACCAAACCAAAACTCTTCCCCTGAAAATTTAGTTTCTTAGCCATGAATAGGGTGAAATTGAGAGTTTTCTCCCAGTGACCATTTATATAAGGAAGATGGTTTTATACATCTCTTGTGAGTATTACTCTTCTTGTGAGTATTAAACAGCTTTTTATATATTATTCACTCTGACAGCTCAGGCCTGTGGGATTCTTCCTTACCTGATACGGACCTTGAGTAGACATGAGGCCATTATGACAGTTCACTTATCTGGAAGAGAGCACAGGGTAGAGTATCATTTTTGCAGCAGCACATCACTACAGGAACACCTTTTGGTACCAGTCTGATTTTACATATTATTAAAACCAGTGGTTTGGGAAATTGGAAGGTGAAGGAAAGTTTTTACAGATTATGAATCCTTTCTGGTTCTCTGGGTAGGACTCGCTGTACATAAGTTTTATTATCAAACAGTTCCGTGTCCAGCTCACTTTTAGAATCTGTGAAGGGGAGAAATACGAGATCAAAGTTCATTTCTTCTCTCTCAAATCCAATCTAGGATGGGATTAGTAATTGTTATGATGTGCCTGTTGATCTACAAGTATTAGGAAAAATAAAAGCAATAGTTTAGACTGAATGTTGGGGTTCTTTTCAGCTACAAATAACTGAAAAACTGACCAGTGCACACCATGCTTTTCATATATTGTTTGGACATCCCTTCATTTTTTTGACTTCTCTGATGAGACAGATACTCTGATACAAAATATACAAAATACAGCCTCCTCAGCAAGTGTTGCCAAAGACAGAAGCTGATTTGATTTCTAGAATCGTATTTAGTGTATTGGAAGCGTGAGGTTTCTGAAATTTCAATAGTGATCAAAGGCCATGCTTTTGATATTAACTCTGTATCTGCAAGAACACTGAATTGAATTAAAAGTCAACATCAGGTCATTGAGTGAAAATTGTTATGTTGGAAAAGTACCAGTCTTCAAAAGCAAAATGTACTTCAGCTGTGGAAAAAATAAGTTATTTACCTTATTTTGAAAAACGTTATTGCTTTCACATTTTCTGGTGCTATTTCCTAATGCAAGTACAATGGTAGGTGAGATTCAATTAAGGCCTGATTTCATAGCTTTAAATAAAACAGGTCTTGTCTAGCTGTGAAATTATCATTTATTTGCTAAGTAGGCTTTGTGCTTGTGCACTGGGTAAAGTTAAAACATATCTGAATGTCTTTTATGTATCAGGTTTTTACAATTCTGTAGTAAATCCTGTTCATAGAATCCTTTTTCATTTTTTTTTTTTCTGATTAAGAGAAAATGCTAACACTGAGCAGTGAATGACAAAAGAAAGTACTGTTTTATGCTAATGGATATTTAAAGCAGCCCATGAGATAGAAACAATTGACAGCTACTGAAAATGAAGTCTCACAGAGATTATGTTAATGGAGAATTTCATTTTAAAAAGATGAATTTGGATTTTTTCCGGCTGAAGTATTGAAATTACTGTAAAAGCAATAAACAAAATCTAATGACTGATCCTATCTTGTATAACTTCATAGTATTTTCATAACAAAAATTATTACATGAATTTTCATCTATAAGAAGACTGATGTGATCATTATAAATCAAATTGAATACAATAGGTATGTTCAATATACTTGAAGTGCAAAAGCACCAGAGAACTGGAAGTTGCTTAATGTGAAACAAATAAATCTTTGAAGGGAGACTCCAGGAACTTCAGAGTAAGAGTGTGAGATGCAGTAGTATCTTTAATGAAGAATAGAATTGATGGACACATTGATAAATAATGGGTGTGTGCCAAGGTATCCTTTGGAAAAAAATTCAACCCTTACATGCCTACTGGGTTACTTTGAAGAACCAATAAATGTGTGGATTTAATAATAATATATTTATTTGGACTTGTTAACATATTTTTCTCAATTTCCATGAGACATTAAATAAAAAGCCAAAGAAAGGCACAGAGTAATCTTCCCCAAATAAATCTGCTTCCAGTATAAAATGGGAATTGCTTTTCTGGTTGAATAATTTGTTAATTGTTAGGAAGGGGATAGCAGAAAGCAATCAAATTTACAGCATAAGTAGGTCAGTGGTGGAGTTCCCCAGTGTCTATCCTGGAAAAGGGATGCAAATAATGAGGCAAAAATTTGTTAATGACACTAAGTAATTTATGGTAAGGAAGGCAGGGAAGCTGATGGCTTCTTGAAGATATTACAACACTGAATAATGAAGCAATAAAATAACAGATTACATTCAATGTAGAAAAAATTTACTTGATGCTCAAGCAGTAACACTCCAAACTTTACATAGAAAATGATTGGGTTTGACTGTTATCACTCAGGAACAAGACCTGGGGTTGCAGTACATAATTTTGTCAAAATATTAACTTACTGATAAGCAGTGTCAATAAAGCAAGTGGAATATTCAGGATTATATGGAAAAAAATAAGTTAAAGAACATAATTATCCCTCTGCACAGGTTGACAGGGTGTCCACATCTTCTGTCAGGTATGATACTCTCATTCCTTGCCAGTTTAATCAAAAAAAAAAAAAAAAAAAAAAGTGAGGAAAGGTCTGGACCAGGCATGGACCAGGTTCTGCAGTTCTACATCCTGTATAGGGCTGGCCTTTTAAATCTGCAGACAGACAGTTCAGGAGGATATTACTGATACCTGTAAACCATAGGTGTCCTAAAGAAGATGGATGGGGATCAAATGTTTGTTGTCTTGTCTGGTACAAAACCAAAATAAGTAATAGAAATGAACCTAAAGGAAACTAGCAAGTGGCAAATTGAAAAGAAACTGAAGACAGCAGATTTCATACAGGATGGAGAATCTTCCCAGGCTGCTTTTACAAGGACAGCTGTCTGTTTCTGGAAGTCACTGAGTCATCTAAATGGATCTATGATTCTATAAACTGCTGGAAGCAAGGGGAGTATTTTTGGGAAGTATTAGTATTTGCTGCATAATGCCACCTCCCAGATAGTCACTGTTGGTCACTGTCAGAGATAAAATAGTGGAATAACTTTATCACAGTTCTGACACAATATGCCTATTTTTGTATGGTTATTATCAGATCCAACCTCCTGCATGCTGTGGTTAAGTGTAGATCACAAAGAGGTCATTTTTTCCTTTGGAGACAATGCATTAGAGTGATTTTAAAAATAGATGAAGTATCCAAAGAGCATACTTGAAAAAAACAAAATCTTTTGTAAAAGCTTCAGAAACTATCAACCTGTATGTACTTTTTGATGGTGCTACATCATTATACTTTTTTTGCAGTATTTTCTTTTAATTCATAAAAACAAAATCTGTTGTTTAACAAAGAAGAAATACCGAAAATAATGAGACTTTCACATAAATTAAAAAGGTTTCTATAATTTTCTGCAAAGTCAGTAAGGTTTGGTGTATTAAATTACTATGTGCCAGTTGTGCTTTTCCAGTTGTTGGTGAGGACTCAATTTAGTCAACTGAGTTTAAGTATTTAGCACTATTTGTCAGTGGCTCATGGTCTCTGAGAAATCCTCAAGGGTCTGGCAGATAAAACACAAAGGTCAAGCCAGACATTTCTGGAGTAGGAACTTGAAATCAGACAAGACAAACACTGCGGCACAGCAAATGGTGCCAATGATTAGCTGCAATAGAACTGTCTCAGTTGCACCTAAGTTATCCCTTGTGATGTCACAGCCCAAAACATCACTGAAATGACATAATCTCCTTTTTTATTTGAATTAAGAACATGCAAATGGACAATTTCTTACATTCTCCATTTCTGTTGGGATGCCACATTGGTCATATGTCCAAATATAAAAATAAAAATAATTCAGGCCTAATGTCTATTGCTAACCAACTTTGTCAGTCCTTTTTTGTCCTTTTTCTAAATAACATCTTTTTCTCTTTCTGTAATGTGATAGACTGTGCAGAATCCATTTGTTGGGTGAAGTGGTTACAGTTCTGTATCAGTTCTTCAATGGAGCATACTGGCATAAAATTTAATTTTGTATTTATTAGTAGAGATATACTCCAGTAGAACAACAACTTCAAAAAATCAGACAATAATCAGAACTTGTCTTTAATTAAGCATTTCACCAAATGGAATAATAGGAAGAAGAATTTTAGGGAGCCATAGTTAAATTTAATGAGGTTGAGCATCTGAACTCTATTCCACCCAGGTGGCAGCAGTGGAGTGCCAGCGACAGGAGTGAAAGTGCAAATGTAGAACACTGTCATTATTTTTCTGAAGTGAACCAAATTTTATTGTGTCCCCTCGCACCTTTCCTCCATCTTTTTTGCCTACTTCCACCAATAAGGTATATGTTGGGTTGCATGCTAACATGATAACAAAACTATTACAGGCCCAGCAATGGAATTTACTCATTTTCCCAGACAAGGATGAACTTCATGAAAACAGTGTTTCAGAGAGAAAATCTTGAGAGAAATCAGTTG
Organism: Rhipidura dahli; assembly: GCA_013399225.1. Lineage (NCBI taxonomy): Eukaryota > Metazoa > Chordata > Aves > Passeriformes > Rhipiduridae > Rhipidura > Rhipidura dahli. Next base: position 75,945 of record VXAC01005022.1, on the reverse strand, counting down.
CTGGGTATTTTACCCTTCTGCCTCATGCACACCACGTGTTCTAACTGAACCAGTGACCATAGCATGGAAATCTGTCATGACTGCACTACCAATCCAAGCAAAAATCACTTCCTTTTTCCAAAAACTTCCATGACTGGCCACGGAATAGGACTGCTAGCCATTCCAGAAGGAACACCAGTTTACTTCCAGCTCAGCATCTGCAGGTGAAGGGCATCAGTATCTTCCCAATGAGAAATAACATGAATGTTAGCACCAGTGGTATCTGCAAAAGCAACTTTTAGTAATGCCATTCTCACACCAACCCCACTGAGATGACTCACCTCGGGACTGCTCTGGAGGAACCATGTGGGTGGGAATGGGAAAAATCCTTCTTGGTTCTTATGTCTTAGCTCACTTCTCTTTGTAACATTTGGGTGTCAAAATTCACAAATCATTTTCCTCTTCTGTCTAGGGCTGAGCAAGGACAAAATAATGGCATACATAGTAGGGCATTTAAATGTGACTTGGAGAGCGTTCTTTGGAGCAGGTTGAGGTTAGATAAAGTACCATATTATCCTCCAGTAACTTCCATATGCATTAGAGTACAATGATAGTAATGCACTCACTGTCCTATTTTCTTAATCCTCTTGCTTGGGGAGATGTGGCGTGGGTGGAAATCAAGATTAAAAGATAGGAGCCTAGATAACTGTGCATAGCTAAGCCCTGAAAATATTAATTTTTGTCTTTGAACTGCACTAGTCATGGTGGGGAGTAAATTAATGCAGGATTAGAAACACTATTTTATACAAGATGTGATACATGGCCAAATTGAAGAGCCTTATTCCCTGTTAATTAAACCACACAGTTCATATTGTTAAAAAATAATGATTTAAGGAGAACCGCAAATTAGAAAATGTTTTGGTCTGGTTATGTTTAATTTTAATTAACTGGCAACAAACTAATTTGACAAGTGTTTCAAAACACAGAACTTGGAGAGTTGAAGGTTATGCATCATCTGTGGGTTATATTTTAAGTAGAACTGTATTAAAAAAAAAACCCTTGATAAATACTCTAGCCTTTAACATAAGACATTTAAAACATTTTAGTGTAAGCTTTTTATAAAAATTGGTTTTACTTGGCATAAAATTAATGGTTAAATATTTCCTAACTCCACCACTAAACATTTCAACACACATAATTGACCATTTCACTTCTTTTTAGTCTGAATTCTACAAAAACCACCCATGCAATGAAATACAACTCACCTATCATCATCATTCTAGAGGGGTCATCCGTGCTAAGGTGTGTCTCTAACATAACCTTCAGAAGTAAAAATATCACTTCAGTGATGAAAGGGGAAGCCCAAGTGATTCATTTAAGATTTGAGTATCAGGAACAAAATTTTAAAAATAAACATGTGAATCCCACCTTTTAGATTATTGATATCAGCTTTGTTCAGGCAGATAACTTTCTACATTATATTTGCCTACTAAGGAATGAAAATAGGAGTGATTCATGTCATGTTAGATTATCTGCAGAATTCAATGGGTTTGGGTCTCCTTGGGATTGAGAGTGTAGATGCTTCTGTTGTGAAAATCTAAGCTCCTGCTTCTACATCATACTGGAATGTCAGCATCTTCCAAATATTAAATATATGCTATGAGTAATATAAAGCATAAAATTGGAGGTAAGGCACTAGACAAGTAGTTGAGAATCATGCCTTAGTATCTTCCATATCTAGGTGAGAAAAGATGAAGATTAACATTTTATTCTAATTGGTATCTTACATTTATTTACAGCCAATTTCCCTCTAATTTGATTTGTTTCCACCAAGTGTATCTGTTACTCTCCTTTCTTTCAACAACGGTGCTTGAAATCATCAATTATTACCCAGTACTTGACCTTCTCAAGTTGTTTTTTCTGCTGTGGAGAAAAGGAATTTTCCTGTACTAAGATTTTGTTTACTTAAGATTTTTAAAAGGTCTGTGGAAATGGACTGGCCCACTTGGCTCTGTAAGGATCAAACTCTATGGATTGCAACCCCATGATTAAGAAATAACTCTAGGAAGAAAGAGGTCTTTAAATATGTCTCAGGGAGAGAGATAGCAAAAGAAAGGCAATGTGTTGGTCTGGTCAATTTGCCACAGAGCTGTCAGACAGGAAAGGTCGTGGACTTCATGAGGTACCCAGCTGGTAGTTCAGTGGAATAAAGGGAAGAAGGGGAATAGGAAGTGCTGAGTTACCTGAGAGTGCTTAAAGAGAAACTTTCGCTTTCTGGGGGGCCGGGGGTAGCCCAGTGTGTTGCAGCCTTCCTGGAGACAGCATCTGGTCATGGAAGGGCTTCTCCAGGAGCCTCAGCAGCTCCCCTCAGCAATGGGTGATTTCAGAAAGTGTAGCAGCTTCTCTGTTACAAGTGATATCAGCTCTTGTGATCCAGCTCTTTGTGAAATCACCCGAGGCAGACTTGGGAACAGTGAGACGAGGGACTGAGTATGGCAATTCCACAGGGAAGCCTTTATTGTCCAGCTGCCCCCGTGCAGGGAAAGCCAGGGAGGACACTTTCCCCTGAAGCCCAAAAGCCGAGGCAGGGGTCTTTTATGGGAAAGGCAGGGGTTGGGTGGAAACCAATTAGCCAACTGGGTACAAGGTATTGCCATACAGCAGCAAGGCTTGCTGGGGGTGGTTCATTTTGTCACCATAACCTAAAGAGAGGTTTCTTATCTCTGAGTCCTTTTGCCCAGAGGCTTCTTTCCTCCAAGGGAGTGCAGAGGGGTCCTGAGCCAAGGGCCCACAGCCCTCTCAAGAAACAGCTTATGAATATTGGGCATTTTTCTAGTCTGCCATTACTGTTTGTAAATTGATCATTTTCTGGCTCAAGTAGTGGGAAGAAATGATATTTTTGACTCTTGGAAGTCACAACATTATGGTTACTTCATGAAGCGCTTGTCCTTTGTAATGCTTAATATGACAGTTTTCAGATGCTCATAATTGTTTCCTGAGCAGGGAGGTCCCTGAATCTTTCTATAAGGAGTTTAATTTTTTTCATTATAATTCTTTGAGCAGCCATGTGATTGAGATTAGGGAACAGATCCTGCAAAAAATACAGCAAAGTCTTCATCTGAAGACAAAGCTTGCTTACCACAGAACATTTCAGATATTGTTTTTTAAGGAATCACTTTTAGTTAAACACAACACTACACACAATTCTTTTCAAAACAAGCACTAAATGAAACTTTTTTTTTTTTTTTTACTTTTAATACACAGGGCCAGTTGCACAGGCAATTATTAACTTTCACTAAGTGATGTCAAGTCTTCTTCAAAAAAACCCTCTTAGACAGAAAGTTTGAGGTATAACTAAAGATTTGATCAAGCCCTGATAGTTACCTCAGGCAGTGAAGTCTTCAAACCTTTCTCACAGTCTTTTGAAGCAGAATCTCTTGATCAAGTCAGTCAGTGCAGCCTGGGAGCTGGAAAAGCTGTGTCTCTTGACAATAGACCAGGAGTAGGAAGGTGACAATAGACTAGGAGCTTTGAAAGATGAGAAGAGCTTCAGGCATGCTGTGATGGAAAAATGAGCAGGTTTAGCAGTTTAGCCTCATGTCAGTTCAACCTGCAGCTATTCCTCTGCTAATAGGAACAACAGAGTTGGGTTGAGGAACATCAGAAATATAGGAAGAACTGGCATTTCCTTCTGCTTCTGAATTTCTTTTTCCCAGAGGTTTTCAGATATTCTTCTAAGGCTTCCATGATGTCCCTCAGAAAATTTTCCTAGCTTGTTTTTCATATCTTTAATCAGTGGAAAGTATCATAGTGAGAGCCTTTAGAATTGGTGACAGATGGGGAGCATAGGGTTTGTCTATATTTATGTTTTTTAGGGGAAGTGGGGAGCCCATTCTTTACTAAAATATTGTAGATCAGCTTTTCTAAATTCATGCACGTGTATACTCTGATTTCAATACAATGACTTTTTTTTTTTTTTATTTGACCATGTGTCCTAGGTTACAATAAATGTATTTAAGTATTCTATTACCACCAGCTGTGGGCCATTAGCTGTTATCACCTGCTAACGACCCATCCCTGATAACAGACAATGGGCCATCAAGAAACCACCAAATGACTCATGGATTTATCTCATCCTAATTTGAGATGCCCCACCCAGGAGGGGGGAGCCGGGCATTCCCACCTGGATAGAAGCTGCCCTTTGAACTGCCTAGGGCGAGCCCTGTCTGCTGGGCAACCAGAGGACAAAAGCCACCACAGACTTCAGCTGTAGACCAAACCTTCCATCAGATTATTGTTTCAACTGGACCATTTCATTTGGACTGCTGTCACCACCCTAATAGGGTATCAGGTTGTACCTGACTTTGTCAGTTCTTTTTTCCTTATATTATTTCACTTATTTCTAATTTTTTTCTATTAATTTTAGTCTCTCCAACTGGTTTGTTTTCAAACCAATACACCATGACCATAAGTAAGTATTGAAAATGGTCTATACTCAGTCAAAATAAGAACAGATTGGGATAACATAGGATGAATGTGCCATTATAAGTGAATGTTAGTCTTGCAAAAAATTGAATTTTCTGTGTAAACAAGCTGTGAATTTCTCAAGGGAGTTCTCTTTGGATACTCCAGCACTGGCCCTAGGAATATTAGGATTACCTCTAGCGTAGCAAGATATTTCTGTGGTCATGCCTTGTCCAAAATTCCAGAGTAGTTTACTTTCAAGATGAGTGTTTCCATACAATCTGATTGTTGGGGAAGCTGATGGCTGTGATAACTCTTTCATGCGTGGGAATTGTTGAAAGACAACTGGTTGGTGACAGTCAAAATGGCATCATGGACACCCCCAGTTACTTAGTGTGGATTACTGCCTGTCACTATCCTGGCACTCCTTCATACACAGAGACAGGCACTGCTTGAGAGAACTGGGCTCTTAATACCATATACCCAGGGGTTTCTCAGGTGTCCTTCCTTCTCAGAGCTCTGAACTGGACTGTGACTATGGGTGGTTTCTTAGAGTCACCAGTACCTGAGGAGACTATGCTCCTATGTGAGATTTTCGCAAAAAGTATGTTTGGATGTATTTGTTTAATAGCTGCCCACCTTAGGACTATTTTCACAAGGCTCCCTGCATAATCCACACAGAAAAAAGTACCTTGGGTTGATTTGGGGCATGCAAACTAAGCCATACTCTGTATTGCCATCTAGAGGAGCCATTTTTTTTGAGGGGGGAAAAAAAAATCTCCTGATCAGGAATTATTCTTTCTCTCCAAATTACGTGAAAGTGACTCGCTTCTACTGGCAACTCTGCAATCATGACATCACAATCGAGTTTTTCATCCTCACTCAAAGTAAAAAGATGTTATGGTGCTCAAACAGATGTCTGAGTCGCTCAGAATCAGATTCACATCTTCTCTGAAAGAAACTATTTGTAAGACAATCTGTTTTACCAGGATGGTGACAGCTACTTTTTGAATCTCTGAAGTGCATAGATGCCAAGGTCTCCATCATGGTACTGCTATGATTTGGAGCATCTGCCTGCAGACAGCTTAAGAACTGCAATTCATGTCAATGAACCATCTGCATTTCTGTTTGTTCCTATGCCTTGTACTCTTTACATGGAAAAGCAGAAGTACTTACAGCACTGTCTTAAAATTCTCTCTTTTAAAAGGTTATTATTTAGTGAAGGTGGGGTCTAGTCTCAGAAAAGCCACATTTCTTATTAAACCTGTAATATTTCCATAACTAATAAATAAAACCCAAAATAATAAAGAAAATAAATTTTAAAATTGAGACTCATACTTGGATTCTCCATTGCTCAATGCAATTTGCTCTTACCTGTTGTAGACAAAAATGTTTTTACAAAAAATGTCAGAAGACATATGGGATCTAAAGTTAGGTGTCAAATCAAACTTTGGCATATAACACGATTGTCCATATAGCAGGGAAGTATAAATGAATGATGCAGGTGCATGCCACTGCTGGGTAAGAGCCATAGTTGTGAATAGTGTCTGTTAAAGGGCAATATTATGTTTGTCTTAGAGACCTATGGAGATGCAGCCAAAATTGATAAAATAATTCAACTCTGCTAGGCTCAAGTTCCTCACGTTTACCAGAAGCTTTTGACAATGTAAAAGAGATTATAGTCCCATTGGTCAGCCCTCCTTCCAGACTGCCAAACACATTTGAGATACTTGATTGACTGCTTTTCAGAGAGCTGCTGGATAACTAAGTGGCCTCTCTTCCTCCAAATCACCAGAGAATTTCCTGAAGAAATCCAGGTGAGAGATTTACTGTGACCTGGAGCCTTTGGAAAACCACCAGAAAGCATTGACTCTAAAGTATTCCTTTAATTGACTTCCTCTGGGAGCAGGGGTGATCTCAGATAAAGAGATGACAATGCACAGTCTGTAAAAGAAAAGGTGTTAGTGTTGAAGTGAAAGCAACATTGGAAGGGGACACAAGACATGGAGTCAGGAGGGACCTGTCTGAGACCTGGAGAAGTTGAGCAGCATCAGAAGCAGAAGCACAACATCAGAACCAAGAAGAAAACACAACTTTTAAAAAAGGGTGTGAAGAAGGAGCTTGAGGAGGTGTTTCTTCATTGTGAATCTCCCTCACCAGAACTGGCAGGCAAAGATATGGCAATGATAGCAACTTTGATTGCAAAATCAAAATTATTTTGACAGCAACATCAGAATTATGTCAAATGCAACAAGTAAACTGCTCATTCAATTTAGCTACTCAAGTAGAGAGAAGATTACACCAAATAACTAATACCTCGTGGCAATAATCAAAAGCAAAGTAACTTTGAAATGTCAAATGGATAATGCAAGGGACCAGGCCAAAGCAGAAGGAGATTTGCCAGTATCAAAGTTGCCAGTCATTGATTATAGGAATTATTAGAATAAGGAGCAAAGAAGTCAAAAGAAACAGGTAAATGACATCAAGAGTGAGAGCTGTTTTCCTGATCTGATAGTGTAGTTGTATACTGTTTCACATAAAATATGTGCTGAAAGCAGTCTAAATTAAAGAATAGTTTAAAAGAAAAAAGGTATCAGAAGCAGTGGACTCTTGTATTATTCAAAGAACAAAACCAGCTTCAAAAGGATGGTGGTAAGCCTTCAAAAAGATGAAAAAAGACTGATGGTGATATAAAAGGTGCACAGGAATGAGAAGGAAGGAAGGAAAGAGTGATCTGTATGACTGGAAGTTTCTTCCAAATCCAGACATAATTCATGAATAGGGGAAAGAAGTTCCTGAGAGAAATGTAGGTCCATATATGAGCTAAAACAAGTTGTAGTTGAAAGGAATTTCAATGCCAAATTTAAATCCCTTGATAAAAAAAGATGAGAAAAAAAGGAGAGAAAGGTATTTTATTCATTATAATGGATAGGATTGTACACATAAAACCTTCAAAGCAGTTCAAAAATTTAAGCAGCTGCAATGAAAAACTTTTATACTGAGAATGAAAGCACATTTCTGGAATCACATATCTTTGAATCTCTGATGTGCTGGTTTTGGCTGGGGTGAAGTTAATTTTCTTCATAGTAGTTAGCATGAGGCTGTGTTGGAAACAGTGTTGATGGAACAGGAATATTTTAGTTATTTCTGAGCAAGGGCTTACACCCAAGGGCTTTTCTGCTCCTCATCCCACCCCACCAGCAAGGAGGCTGAACGTGCACCAGGAGGTGGGAGGGAGCACAGCCAGGAGAGCTGACCCAAGGGATATTGCATACTGGCATCATGCTCAGCAGTAATAGGTGGGGCAAGATTGGTACCAGGGGCTGTTGCTCAGGGACTGGCTGGGCACTGGTTGGTTGGTTGGCTATGACCAATTGTTTTTCATGACCATCAGTTGTCTTTTGTATGATTTATGTCTTTGTTGTTTTCCTTCACATTACAATTTATTATTAAATTTTTTGAATTATTATTAAGAAAAATATTTCAATTATTAAACTGTTCTTCTCTCAACCCACAAGTTTTCTCACTTTTACTCTTCAATTTCTCTTCCCCTCATATTGCTGCAGGGTAGGAGTGAGCGACAAGTTGGTAGTGCTTAGTTGCCAGCAGGGGTTAAACCATTATATCAGATCAGAGTAAAACTGAAATTTTCCATTCTGACCCTCTGCAGAGGGTCAAAGTCTTCCAAACCTTCCCCATTATCCATTCTCACTCCTTTACCATTTTTGTTTTTCCTTCACTGAGAAGGTGGTTTAAAATGCTCAAACACTCAACCAGCTAAGTTCTCTATTCCCATAGAAGTCGTGTCAGTTAGAAGAAGGATTTTAGGAAAACAAGGCAATGTTTGCAAAGGGCTTTTTAAATATAAGGCTCTTGTAGTTGAATTAGTATCCAGGAGTCTCCATTGTTTTCTGTCATTAAACTCTGAGACCAAATCGCTTCCTGCTTCTAGGTCTTGGGTTTCAATTTTAAGCCTTTTAAAATAGCCTAACTACTGCATGCATTTTCCCTGCCTTATCAATATTTAAAACCACCCCAGGAGGATACTGGGTAGGATGCTACATTATCCAGCAGCTCTCTGAAATGTAGGTGGATATGAAAAAATGTCTTAACAGTGTTTATGTAGGGGGGAAAAAAAAAAAAAAAAAAAAGTATTAATAATTACCAGACCAGAAGGAATTGTGAAGTCATTATAGTCCTCTTTCATCATCTTGCATTGAAAAGAATAAGAAAAATAAATAAAAACTGAAGTGTTAAGAAGCAAAGGAGTTTAATTCTCCTCTGGAACATTTCCATGAGCCAAAGCTGGATTAAAACATAGATTTTGGCCCAGAACCACAAAATTGATGCATAAATACCTTAGGCTTGTGACAATATAATATTTACAGCTCCCATTAAAGAAAAAAGAAAGTTCTTGTACTCTGTTTTAGAGGAAAGCTTGAGAATAGAGACTGGCTGTAAACCAAGCAGTGAAGCCTGTACACTTTTACAGAGTCCATTTCTCCAGGACAGGACAAAAAGCTGCAAAGGGAGAAACACCTTTGTCCCAGAGGCATTGCCATGGTCTGTTAGACCACCACCATTCAGAGAACAGTGGTTTGGGATGGGACAAACCACTGCTCCACTGGAGTGGGAACCTTGGGGAAGCCAAGGAGTAGGACATTTCCAACAATCAGCCCTGTTGTGAGCAGCCATGGCTGCTTTCATGTCCCTTCCTTTACCTTTTCCAGAAGGAAAAAACAAGCTGCATCTGTGGGCCCATGCAGCTCTGTTTCACCAGATTCCTGATGTTCAAACCGCTCAAGGGCTTCACATTTTGGCATGTGAGACTGCTTCTCCTTCCTCTGAGCAGGACTCATGCTGAGAGGTTGTTGCACATCCCAGGGCGTGGATGACACATCTTTGGGGTGAAATCAGGATCTCAGGAGGCAGCTGGGGTCTGCAATGAAACCCTCTTTGGCACAAATGAGAAATGATGCCCCCAGTCAAATTCCAAGCATTATTGCTCAGTACTGTCAGTAGTTTCAAGGATGGGTTAATGCACATAGAGCATGGTGTCTCAGTCATTGCGGCTATATCCTTTGGGAACAATTCTCTGAAAAGTGCTGTATAAGAGATCCAGTGCCATGTAAGGAAGGAGGAATGGAAAGACTTTATCAGATCTTTGGTTTCTTTTCATCTTTGTTGAATCCTAAATATGATGCTAGCATGATGAAAATCAGAATCCAGGGGTTAAAAAAAATGATGAAGTTTTCTCAAAAAATAACAAATAAGAAGATAATTTCCTCCAACACAATGAAAATATGAATTATGGCTACTATAAAATTTTTATTTATAACCACACTGAAATCAATCTTTTAAAAGTCAAATCTTCTTTTGATTGTAGTTATAAAATTACAACATTTCTACCAGTCTACATAGAGGTATAGTAAGGACCAGAAACATTGTAATAGAATAAGTGTGTGGTATGCTTAAATTCAGGCAATTAGGAAACGTCCAAAAGCACTTGGAATCCACAAGGCATCACATCAACGTAAAATATTAAAGCTTTGAGAATGAAACAAGATCTAAATATATCACCAGATTTCATAGTGTTTAATAGAACAAAGAAAAGGTTTTAGTACAAATGTTTGGGGAGCCAAACCATCTTTTCTAAACCCAAGAGTGCATACAAAAGAACAGAGCTCATATTTCAAATGACTAGTGAAAATGGACGGGCATTTACCTGGCCTCAGAGCAGAAACCTGAAATGTGGCTAATACATAGCAGCACCAGCAACCCATAGGAGGACCACAATGTAAAAAAATAATTTAGGGAATAGTGCAGGAAACATCCTGTATGTTTCAGTTGCAAATACTATTTTGCAATTCTTTAATATTAAAGCCCTACTAAAAAGTATATTATAAGAAAAAAGTGAAGAGTTCTTTAAAGGAAATAATTTTACCTTAATAGTAATTATATTTATGCAAATAAAAATAGCAAAACCAGCCATCTTTCTTTCTGCCATTGACACCAGGAAGAGAGGCAAACCCAAGCATCAGAAACTGCCCAAGGTTAAAAACATCAGTTGAGAACCAGTACAAAGAATAGCTCAGCTCTGTATCAGAGAAAGGAGCCATATGGCAATCAAGAAAAGTCACATTAGTATATAGCAGGACCAATTATAAAATCACTTTGGCAATGCAAAATCAGAGTAGAATACCAAAGAAAAGATGGACACTAAAATTCTGCTGATTCTGTTAACTAAAACTCGTTTATCCATCGGCTTGCCGTCACTAAATCTGAGACAGGCTATTCAGAAAGAAGTATAAAAATGACAGAAAATGGAAAAATGTTGAGCTCAAATAGTGCATTATGAAATTTTTCAACAGAGTTGTTTACCAGCCACCAGAAAAGTTCTACCTGCCTCACAGGATTCCTGTATGTTGCTCTTCACTTAGTGCAGTATCTGTTTGCAATAATGGTCCAATGTAAATTAATGGAAACTATCCCTTTCAACACCATTAATGAGTTCACAAGCTGCATAAATGGAAGTGTATCTACTGAAGGGTAAGGAAGCTGTGTATTTGCCTAGACAGAACTAAAATGAGACCAGTGCCAAAGTCTCACACTAAAGAAGTGTCACACAAGGCAAAACTTGGATGTTTGGAACCAGAGGCAGACATTGGCAAGAGCTGGTCATTTGAAGTTGTTTCATCAGGAGGCCAATTGCCCCACCACGTTGTGGATAGCAGAGGTAGATATGTTTATGTGTATAACTGAGCAGGTCATACGGAATCAAATCTGTGGTAAAAAGATCATTTGTGTTTCCCGCACAGAGGTGAAGATGACAACACTGGTGCCTGGAACTGGAAACAGTAGAGGCAACATGAGGCACATGATCTCCACTCCCTTGCCCACTTGCCCACCAGGATTAGCAGGGTAGAAAACTTAAAATTCCATCTGACCAGATTGCTTTGTCAGGTGCTGTAGAGTGATATTTGGGATCCTCACTGCTTCCCAAGAGCTTTATCCTGACTCTGGACAAGGACTAGGCAGTGAAGCAGATAAAAGAAAAGATAAGAAATGTTCACACTTTCCTATCATCTTTTTTTCAGGTTGCATACACTGTCTGAGTGGTTTAGGTGGCACCTGAGCAAGGAGGAAATGTGGATATTTTACTTTCACACAATCTAGTGTGTAGCAAGGACCTGGAAAGGGACAATACCAGCTGTATCTGCTTCTGTGCATATGGGCAAGTGGCCCTGCATGGTAATGGAGTGGGGCTTGGAGGTATGCAAAGGTTCTCCTCAGAGCCATGAGGAGGACAAAGACAGATTTCACTTCTGTACAAACTCTAGCTCCTCCATTAGATTTCATTATTTTCTCCAGGTTTTATAAAAGCTGTAAAAAGCAGGGAAGACAGAAGGAAGCTATAATATCCAGGCACTGTGCACCCACAGATCATATAACAAAGCAGAAGCAAATATTGTGACAAATGACTCCTTTCACTGGTTCAATGTTGCAAACTCTTACTCTGGTTTCTGCAAAGTAAGTAATTTTTCTGATGGTGTCAGAACAGCCATCACGGGTAGAGCAGGGGGGATTTTCCACAAGGCCTGCTATCTCAGCCTGTTGTGTTTCAGACAGCAAACTGCAGTTTACGGGCAGTCAGACTGTACAATTTACTCAACAATGAAAATTCATTTACAGCACATCACACCTTCCCAGCCAGTCAAATATCAACACTGAATTAGCAGTTGAAATAAATAAGACTCGGTAAAAGAAAACTGTAAGCATCAGAGAAAATCCATGACAGGCTATACCTGCCTGCAGAAACACTACCACAAAAGATATTAATGAACAGCTTTGTGCAATTTCTGATGTCAAGATGCTGTCATATCTTGCTGCACATAATTCCATCAGTAGCAGACATGACAATGGAAGAAATGCAGGACTAAGAAATGATACACAAAGTTGAAGAACTTTCAGAAGTACATTGTGGAGGATCTCAAGAACTATTACCTCAGAAGAAAATGTAGCTCTCTAGAGAATTTTGCAACAAGGTTGTGAATGGGCACTTAATTCATTCGAGTCCTCACAAGTGTAAGCACCAGTAGAAGACAGATGTAGGAATGGTCAAATATGCACCTCAACAAAATTCAGTTACAAGTTCCATGTGCAAGCCCACGAGGAGCTGATGATGTATATGAGAAGGCACTTAAAATATTAAATTTGTAAGAGGACAAAAGCAAGCTTCCTCAGAATCAGAAAAGCTCTCCTTGATGCCAAACATCAAACTGCCTCCGCTATAAAGGAAAGATTTTGGGCAGTGCTGAGATGTGAAAAGACAGCCTTTCTGGGAACATCCTTGGCTTCCCAAAAAGTTAAAAATTGAGATAATAAAAATAAGATTTAGCACTAATAGTTGGTAAAGTATACACACCCCACAAACTTTATTGAAGTGCACATGAGGGGCAATGCGATAGGATACAAGGTTTCCACAACTGGAAGATAAATTGTGCTTGCGCAGAAGGATGTAGAGAAGTATTCAGTGTATTACAACTATTTTGAGAGCAAAGGTTGAATGTTGCACTGACAGTGGTTTCCACTCTCTCTCAGGCTGAATACCAAGAAGATGTAATGTAAAATATTTTAATTAGTGGCAGCTACCAGTAAAATTACTAAATGTTTGGGAAAAAAACCCACCAGTGTTTTTACAACTATTGGGCTCTAAAGCTGATGGATTCTTGCATTATTTGAGGTACATCTGCTCTTTTTACATTGTGTCTTTTACTCTGAGATTATGAAGAATATGCACCACCCTGTGGTTGGCATTCCAGGTTCTTAGTGAGGCCATTGGTATGTTTGTCACCAGGCTTCCTTTACTGGGGCCATGTCAAACAACTCTGGGACTGATAGAGTGGCAAACAGAAGTGACAGGGCAAGTGACAGCTCAGACAAGTGATTTTAGAATACACTGATTGTACTTGGCTGTGGGAAAATGACCTAAACTTTACTGTTAGTTCTGAATTCCCCTTAGTAGCACATGCTTCTCCACAGTTTACTGTTATATTGTCAAAATGGTTAGCGGAAAGTGGAGTTTCTTTCAATGCATGGCTGAATTGCTCCATGTTTCTAGCATGCCCAAAGAATAGAGATGAGAGACAATGGTCACTGTGCAGAGCACAAACACCAGCCTGCTCTCTACCTTGTGTAGTAATGTTTAACTCTCTTTCTCAATATGTTGCTGACTTTTCCTCTGAAGTCAAGATCAAAAAAATCCTTCTTTTATGTGCTCTGTAAATGATCTCAGGCAGAAAAATTGCACATCAACAAGCAATAAAAAAGGAAAACTTATCAGGAAGGAGCACAGATGTAAGGAAAGATAAGTAAAAATTCTAACAAAAACCAAAAGGACCATTTTAAGATTATCCTCTTTTTCCCTGTTTCTGGACCAAACCCAAGCTTACGTAAGACTGTGGGGGTGTTTGTTTATGTGTGGAGGTGTATTCAACTTCATGCTAAGCTGTTTTCAAAGAAATCACCTAAATTCAATATTTGGAACCTTTGATTTGATGGCCTTCATATCAACTTGCCTTTTCTCTTGCAGTCTTTCCACAGGGATGTTTTCACTGGCATCACTAAGCTTTGATTTAGGCTATTAAATCATATTTTGCTCTCCAATCTATCTACTGACATTTTATTCTTTCTATGGAGTTAAAACCTCTATTATTTTCAAGTGCATCTGAAAGCATTTTCTGCCTGAAGGTGTTTGACTGTTACACAAGAGAAGGAAGGGGAAGAAATGAAGATGCTCTTATGGACATAAGCATTTGATCTGTTATGAAAATGTAACTAAAAGCAAGTGCCAAGAACTTTCTTTAGTACAGTATCCACAACACTAATTAATCTTCCAGCCAACATAGGGCTTCACTGTTTCATACCTAAGGGGAATAGAGGTCTGGTTTGAGGTCTACTTTAAGTATGAAGCTGAAAATCTGAGATAATGTTGTAGAAACAGAGTTCAAAAGGAGGTACCATGATGGGACCTAGCTGGGCAGAGAAGGATGGGCGGGAAGTGGCTGGAAGATGGGGTAGATCTGTGGTGGAGAGGTATTGGCAGTGAAGTGATTCCAATTTTTCCCTCTCACCACCAGCAAGAAGGTCTGCATAAGTATGTTCTGGTCAGGAGCTGTCACAAACCACCAATCAACATGTAACAGTATCAAAAAGTATTAAACCACTAATTCTTTAAGGTCTATAACAGGGTGTTTACCAATATACTAACGTTGACAACAAAATCCCATCTTTAGCTGACATAGGTACAGCTAAATATATACATACATACATACATACTGTGGGCTGACCCACTGCAGTCAGACTGGAAAGTTCTAATAAAGATTTCCTGATGCAATCCAGGAGTTCTTACATTAAAATCCCTTCAGAAAACCTTCTATTGAGATCTTCCATATCATTTTAAAAAGCAGAACCCTAATTAGCTACCTAGGCTTTCCTGGCCTCTCTTTACCACAGAAATTTAAACTTTGAAACTACTGTTTGAGATGTGCTTGTTACTGTCTTGCTAAACCTCAGAATACTCTTCTGGTTTTCAATACTCACTGGAAGAAACTCTCCAAGGACACCAAATTTCCATTTCCCAAAATCCCTTGTGCAATTTCAATGCATACTCTTTGGATGGACACAGGAGCTGGATAACCCCCAGACCCTAAGCACCACATCTGGGGGTATCAAGTACCATATTATAGCTAACTACAGTCACCCCAAAAATTTTTCTTAATTCAAGCCAGAGGAAGATGAAAGAAGATACATTTACTAAACCAAACCTGACATATCTGCAAAGCTGTAGAAAAGTGAAAAGAAGAAATACATCCATCTGCCTAGAGACAACCTTCTAACCCTGCATATTCCTCAGCTGATACACTGAGAGACCCTTTTTTTCTTTTCTGCTGAAAATTTCAGCTCTCACCAGCACCTGAACTTTAAGTTCACCTGCACAAAAGTACAAATGTTTAGGGCACACCTGTTTTATAGCTGGGATCCACCTATTGGGATCATTTGTACTCCCTGTGTCCATTGTCCCTGATGCAAACAGAAAAAGGACTTCCCATTCTTCTTATAGACCTGCTTGAAAACTCTGATATCTGTGTGTCTGGCACAGTTTTACTCGTGTTGTTAGAGGGTTAAAAGCAATCCTTGTTCTTGTCCAAACTTCTAAAAAGTCTGTAATATGCAGTAAAGCATGATACCCTTTTGTAGTGAGTGGGCAAATTTCACACCTCAGACTGATGTCTTTTCAGAGTCAGCTTTAGTATTTCACAGACAGCATCCAGACCAATGGATTTTATGGAGACAGACACATGAGCTAGAAGCAGATCACTACTGGAATGTGCTTCAGACCAGATATTAAGGTCATCAAGGACTTTGGCTGTCTAAGGTTTTGGTCATCTTGAAATATAACATGACAGCCTGCTAGAGCAAATGAAAGATGGCAAGAGAGTGCACTGAGGACGGTTCCAGAGGGCATCAGTAGTCTTTGCTGAACTGGTGCTCCTCATAAAGCTGCACTTGGAACTGTAAATACACTGAGGCTGCAAACAGAAAGCACTAAATTTTTCCTAAGAGCAGCTGGGACTGAACAGGTTTTGCTACAGGCCAGTGGTTAGAGCCCAGCCTGTTGCCCCATCACCATGATCACATTTGCCTTCTCTGCAGCATCTGC
Source organism: Rhipidura dahli (assembly GCA_013399225.1). Classification (NCBI taxonomy): domain Eukaryota; kingdom Metazoa; phylum Chordata; class Aves; order Passeriformes; family Rhipiduridae; genus Rhipidura; species Rhipidura dahli. The sequence continues at coordinate 59,780 of VXAC01005022.1, read as the reverse complement.
TCAGAATGACGTTTTCCCAGGCTGTATGTACTAATAATATATTATTTAACAAACACTTGAAGGGGTGTGATGGTGTCAGGAACATTTTGGATAACAACTCATCCTCCCACTCTTCTGTCACTTCATTTGTTTCCCACAAGGGTATTTCTCAGCTCAGAATTTGATCCCTGAAATCTACAAAATGAAAAAAAAAGTATGAAAATGGGATGCACTTTTTTTTCCTGTTGCTTTGAATTTAGGGTTAACAAAATGGTTCATATTAAGAAAATAAATCTTCTCCAAACCCTTTGGAGCTTTGTTTTCCCTTTGAAGTCACAATAATCTCAAACCAATTATGTTAATTCATTTTAAACAACTTGATAGGAAATCAACACAAAGAACTATTGAATTTAGTCCTGTGAGCCTGTGCACCATGCACTGTAACCACAACACCAGCAAAATCAACCTTGTTCAATAAAACTCCTTTACCAGCCTCTTTTGGTATATGGTCAGCTGTCCTCAGAAATAACCCATCTCTCATGGTTGACCAGTGAAGAAGATGAAGTTTGATGCTTAACACATATATGACTAAAGCTAGAAAATTATTCCCTAAAATGTGGAACTGTATTTTGAAAGCAAATACATCCTCAGCACCTGGAATTTTTTTAGTATTCATAAAGTTTCTAATACACCTATGGTATCATCCTCCATCCTTCCTTTTGCCAGACAGAATTCCTGAAAGGAGACATCACCGAGAGCTTAAAGAGATTTCTACTGAAGAACAGGGAAAAAATACAGGTGTCTTGTTGGGAAGTTACAAATGAGGATTGTTAGAAAGGAATGACTTGAAACCTTTAGAAAACACTGGATGGATAAGATGGACAAGGTAGATAAGAATAGGAAAAGTGGGTAATTAGGCAGAATTTTGACTACACTATAGGTTTGTAGAAGCAGAAAGGATTGCTTAGAGCCCCAGAAAGATGTGGTAAAAAGGCATCAGGATAAAAGAAGGAACTCCAAGGGAAGGCGGGGATCAAGGGTCAGAAACTCCTGCTGCTTCTGCATTGGAAAGCAGGGTTTTTTTGAGGAGAAAAGTAGTGGGTCCATAGGTAAGTCATCTTTTTCACACTGCATTTCATTCTGATCCCAGATGAAATGCAGCTATGATAGCTTATTTACTGCTGAACTTGAGACCTTGAAGTTCTTTTAAATCTTGAGACACCTTAAATTTGTGGAAGAGTGATACAAATAGGACATAGGTTTAAAAAATCCTCTCTATTTTATCTGTAGTAATGATTGGTTGAAAATAACATTAAATTCTTTTACTTTTGCTTTAAACTCAGCTATGGCACTTCTCTTTTCATTGGTTTCTTGGATACTGTGTTCCTATATGTGCTTTTTTTTTCTTTTTTTTTTTTTCTTTTTTTTTTTCTGTTATGGATAGTATTTCAGTGTTATTACTGTCATTTACTTTGCCACTTTTCTGAGCTTCCCTTGGCTTTCCTTATTTCAGAATTACACCAGACCTAGCATGTGCCTTATTTGGACAAGAACTGTCTTATACTGTGTTATTTACACAAGATTCCCATATGTTTTTTAAGAAGGTTTTTCTAGCCTTGGAAAGGATGCTCATTTTTCTGCCTAATGATGTGGTCTTGTGTCCTGGATTCATCTGGGACTGACTTTATTTTCTTCTTGCTAGCTGGTGCAGTGCTGTGTTTCAGATTCAGCATGAGAATGACGTTGATAACATGCTGATGTTTTGGTTGGTGCTGAGCAGTGCTTACCCTGAGCCAAGGACTTCTCAGAGTCCTGGGCTCTGCAAGTGAGCAGCTGCACCAGAAGCCTGGAGGGAACATGGCCAAGACAGGCGACCCGGACAGGCCAAAGGGATATTCCACTCCAAAGAATGTCTGGTCAGTGTATAAACCGGGGGGAATGGCTAGGGAGGGCTGGCTGCTGCTCAGAGATGGGCTGGGCATTGGTCTGTGGATAGTGAGCAGTTGTGGTGGGCTTCACTTGTCTTTCTTGGGTTTTAAATACTCTTTTTTTCCCATTTTGTTCCTAGTCATAGTTCTATTTTTTTTTTTCAGCTATTAAACTGTTCTTTTTTTAAATTTTTTTTTTTTTTTTTCTGATTCTCCTCCCTATCTGTCTCGGTTTGAGAAAAGTTTAGGGGGAAATGGCCTGGAAGGGACTTCTCCTCCACAGAACACAGGTTTCAGCAGTCCCTCCCCCACCAATATGAAAGAAATTTCTTGGATGAAAGTGAAAAAAACCTATTTATTTAACAAGCTGAGTGCCAGCACAGGGCACAGGAAAATACGAGTAATGTCAGATAATAAACCTTCTCTCTGCAGACAAAGCTGCTGGATTCAGAGATCCCTCTGCAGCTGGCTTGGCCCCTCCTGAGGTCCAAGGTCGGGATGCGGTGTCCCCGCAGCCTCCCTGCCGCTCCACGGGGTGCGATGATCTGCTTCTCAGAGCACAGCAAGGCCCAACAGCTCCAGAAGAAGAAGAAGTTACCGGAGGATTTTGGTATACAGTCCTGGGAAGACTTTTTGCCTCATCTCACACGCTGGCTGGAAGCAGGAATGCGCTGTCTCTCGCTGCAGCGGAGCCCAGCGATGCGGGGCAGGGTGTGCGGGTCCTTGAACACGAACCGCCTCGGGGAATCTTCCCTGCCTTCCCCCGCCCTGTCCTCGCACCCAGCTTAAAACTGCAGGACCCCTTTCTGAGCAATAAACACACTGTAGGGGAATACATTATTACCCTAAAATCACCCCAAGACACAATCCCACAAGTGGTGGAGGAGTGAGAGAGCGCCTGTGTTGTATTTAGTTGCTGCCTGGGGTTAAACCCCAAAGGCTGCCCTTCCCTTCTTGGCATTCATTGTCTCTGGAATTGCTCCTGACATACTATATACATCAAATTTGTAGCATGTAGGGTGCTCCTTTTGTATTACATTCTCCCTCATGCTGTTAACCTTTTCTATCAGCATTTAGAGTTTGCCCTTTCACAGTTTATTGTCCCAGTATTTTCCTTCTGGGAGTTACTGTTAGCTATAATATCAAATCTAATTTTGTCCTGATGCTCAATGGAATGCATGTAACCTTTGTAGATAGGTGTAATAAATATGATTGTACCAGGACTCATGGCAGGGGATTAAACTCTCTATTTTACAGCCATTGGCATTACTAACAAATGCTCCTTCCAGTCTGAGTCCTTCTTGATGGAGGTGATGACTTGGAGGGTTTTGGTGCTACCTAGGAGATGATTTCTGAATTCATGCAATGCCATGACTTCTAATACTGCTCAATTTTGCTGTTTTGAACAAAGCAGCACAAATCAAACAAGTACAAGAACACTGCTGAACGCACATCCCTTGTAGACAGAAATGCAGAGACCAAGAGGATTATTTAATACCATGCATTAATACAGAAGATAAACACAGACTCAGAGATTTATTTATCAAATAAATCATGTAAAAGTAGGAAATAAGCACAACTTCTCTTCACACCTGCATTTATATCTGTAAGAAGGTAGAGAGGTAAGAGATACTAGTATATGGGTATAGTGACATAGATGGATAACTAACATACCTATTTTAGAACAGCATACAAGGAATGAGCAGGGTTTTAGGGTGTATTTTTTCTTTTCCTGAGCCACAAAGCAGCATGAAACAGGCTCATAGCCTTTTGTAATTTCTGTTAGTTTCTTTTTGCCTATGAAAGCCTTGATGTTGAAAATGTTGGAAATTAAGTCATTAAACCCAGCTTTGTCTCCAGTGGTGGGGGTGGGGAGAGTTGACAGGAAAATATGAATTCTGAGCTATTTACAGGAATTGAAATTTGAAGCTCATATGAGAAATATGTGCAGGAGTGGTAAAGAGGAGAGATTTTTAACTGTTACCATTACTCTGAATGGGTGCAGTGAAAAAATTAAAAACAAACCAGGAGAAATTACATGAATATTCATCACCTGCTACTGCTTCATCTTTCTAAATTATACAGCTTTTGAGAAGAGGAAATGTTTCATGTTTGAATTGGTGGTGGTGTTATGAAGAGAAAAATATGGTATGTTTTTTTCAATTGGCTAAATCTTCAAATAAAATGAGAGATGACTGTAGATATTCCAAGATATTGGAAAGGAATTAAGGACAATAAATACAGGAGGTTACTAGGGATGCTGTATTGAGAACTGGCAACTGCCTTCACTTTCCCTTCCTCTTCACTTCTTAAGTTACCTGTGAAACTTTTTAGACTGGATTTTTTACTTAGTTGGCCATGCAACTTATATTGAACCAGTAAAAACTGAGTTTATAGTTTCTACTACCTGTGTTACAGCCCATAAATCCCTTCTAGTTATTAGTTAAATCCCTCCCAGTTACTTTTTTTCTTATTCTGAAAAGAACTGTGATACTTCACCAGTTTGTACAATTATGTAGATAGCCCAGCTGGGGAAATGTAAATTCAGATATCCCAGCTTTTGTCCCATAGATGCTGTATATGAAAATGGTGGTATAAAAGCTGTGACAATTACCTATTTTTGCCTTGTCTCTGAGAAACTTTGGTCACTGGAATGGACATTTGTGTTAGGTTAACAGGCCCCAGGGCCTCCTAGGCAAGGCTGACCTTGGGAGACCTTGTCAATCAACCTATCACTGAACCCATCTTACCTTCCATATTAAACTTGTTCCCTCTGGAAAGCCTCAAATCCATCAAAAATGTGCATTCTCTCACAGAAACTCAGTGACCTCCTGAAGAGTATAATTCAGCAGAAGTCTTGGAAAAACTGGATATGCTTGGATTGTGTTACAGCAGCCACAGCTACTGAGCTCTGAATGTTTGCTGAAGTATGTACACTGCCTGAAATATCTGTGTCATGGGAGGCAGAAGAGACTGTCACTTTGCTGAATTCTGCATCCACTTATGAGGATTTTACTTCAATTGTAATACTACAAACAGGAAAGGTTATTAAGAGATGCCAGGAGATGCTAATTCAATTACAGGTTATTGCAAAATCCTCAGATATAAAGTAGATTTTCAAGGTACAGATACATATTTTGTCCAAGTAATAATGACAAATATAACTGCCCTTTTACAATATGAATGGCATGAAGAAGAAAGGGGTAAAATGTTTTCTGTGGCTTTCATGTTCAGAATCTGAAACTCAGGAGCATGAGTGATAAACAAACCACACTGGAGCTCCAACAGAAGAAATTTTTAATGAGAAACTTCAACTCCTACACATTTGTAGCAAATTCTTGAACAGTTTTTAAAAGTCAGTGAATAAAAGGGTAGTCATTTGGGGAAAAAAAGGTGTTATATTCAAAAATATATTTTAACTTGCAACAGTAACCAGCTGGAACTGTAGGCTAAAGAGACCATAAAGCCTCTCTTTTCTTCTTACATTTAATATCTCTACTTTTTTTTTAATAACAATAAAGAAATTTGTCCCCTGGATTCAAATTAAACCGTGATTTTCAGCCAGATATTTCATTGGTTAGCATGATAAGAATTCAGTCAGCAGCAAGTTCTCCATAACCTTTCCAGGGCCACGTTTTTAACACAATAAACCAACCAGGTCATGTGCAGCAGTACTGGCTGGAAAAAGAACATTTTGTTACCTGCTTATTTGGTTTGTGTTGCTGTCACAGCATTGGTGTGCTGCTAAATATTGTGTTCTTGTTTCATTGCAGAACTTCACAGCCCAGAAGTCGTCTTCATTACCTTGAGGGTCAGTCTTATCACAGCTTTTAAACTGCTGTCTTTGTTCATCCAAGGAGTACACCCATAGCTCTGTAAACACGTGCAGCAAAAGAAGATTTCTTCAAATGCCACCCCTCTGAGAATGCCCTGGAGCCATGCCCAAGAAGACTACCTGGGAGATGCCTGCAGACTGACCTGCTCGGTATAGAGAGCATAGAGATATGCAAACTCAGCTAGAGAAATTAATGTAATTAGGCACATTGATCTCATTGAAGTATTATAACCCTTATATATACTGAACCCAGAGCTCAGCCTATGTTGGATATAAGCTGTATGAAGATGTAGATCTCTCCCTCCTCTTCCCAATACATTATATTTCTCATAGAATCATTAAATCACAGAACCATCAAGGCTGGAAAGGATGTCCCAGGTCACTGAGCCCAGCCATTAACCTGACACCACTGCTGTTTTTGTGTGCCTGACAGTGAACAGAAAAATGCAACAGGGTCTTTTCTAAAAGGGTAAGAGGACTGGTAGACCTTATATAGTTCAGACAGGCGTGGCTGCAGCCACTGCATCCTGCACATAGAAATTCATGTTCAGAGAGGGGTACCAGGTAGCACTTGTGGTTTTGGCAAGTTCAAGGTGCAGCATTGTGGGTTTCCTCTCCTCCCCACTGAAACAGCTCTTGGAGCCCTGTTGAGGTACATTGAGCCCCGGTAATTTATGGGGAAACTTCAGAACAGTGTGTTACCAACTACCTCTGGGGTTGTCACTGCTAATAAAAAGATGGCAGGCTTCAAACTAATGCTGCAAGGCCTCTGTTCTGGGATTTGTCAGGCTTGCTGTGTCTGGTTATGTCTAGACTGTGCCTTGAGCTTTGGTTTAGATTGCAGCAGTTGCCTGGGGAGCACCCCACCAAACTAGTTTTTTTTTCTTTGCTTTGTGCAACTGTGTGGTGTAAAGCCTATTGCTAAAATAATTTGGATATATTATCTTTAAGAGACAGCTTGTGTTAACAAATACTTAATCACTTTAGAATGAACAATCTATGACTCAAAAATAATGATGTGGTGCAGAGTGCAAGTATGAAGAGATTTCACAGGCTCTGAAAGTATAAGGAATGGATTATACCAGAGGCTCTACAGTTATAAAAAGCTCAGCAATGTTCTGTTCCAGACTTATAAAGAATGCAACTTCAAGAGCTGGGTAAGAAAAGCTTTAAGCATAATAAAATTAAAAAGGATCAAATATCCAATAAAAAATTAAATATTCAATATTAAGTCAAATGAAATGTAGAACTGTAGAACAATAAAGAAAGATAAGGTGCAGAGTATATTCAAAGTATAAAAATTACCTGAACTGAATTCAAGGAAGAGAATAAACAAACTCTCAGCATCTGCATTGCAGTCCTCTGAATTTTAGGTGCTGAGATTTGATGCAATCTACCTGCTTCCCTTTTTCTCAAGAAAAACTGCTTGAATTGTCTTTAAAACCCAGGAGAAGATAAAAAGTTGAGCAAAACTTCACAAGAAAGGAGTAAGTATTAGAAAAATCTATAGAATAATCTTAATGTTATTATATTGAGATTTTCCTGTATTAAATATGTCATTTTGTCTGTGACTTTATGCATCACTGCGACAATAACAAGTGTGTCCTCTACCTTTATTAGATGTTTTAGACTTTAATTAACACAACAATGAATTCTCAGCTTTTAATATAGGATGTGTTTCTTTTTTTCCTAAAATAAGGTTTCTGCTATAACAGCTGAAGTTTACACAGGGCAAACTTCAGTAAACGATTGCTCTGGTTTTGGATGGGTTATATTTAATTTTCTCCATAGTAGCTGTTATGGGGCCATGCTTTGGAGTTGTGCTGGAAGGAGCACTGATAAACCCAGCATGTTTTGTTACTGCTGAGCAGAGGTTCCACAGAGCCAAGGCTTTTCTGTTCCTCACTCCACTGCACCAGTGAGGAGGTTGGGGGTGCACGAGAGTTGGGAGGGGACACAGCCAGGACAGCTGACCCCAACTGATATTCCCCCAAGGGATATTCCACACTGTATGGCATCATCTTCGGCATATAAAGCTGGGGAAGAAGGAAGACAGGGACATTCAGGGTGATGGTGTTTGTCTTCCCAAGTCCCCCTCACATGTGATGGGGCCCTGCTGTCCTGGAGATGGCTGAACACCTGCCTGCCCATGGGAAGTGATGAATGAATTCCTTGGTTTGCTTTGCTTGTGTGCTCGGCTCTTGTTTTCCTGTTAAACTGCCTTTATATCAACTCATGAGTTTTCTCACTTTTTCCATTCTCCTTGCCATCCCATTGGGGTGGCTGAATGAGCAGCTGTCTGGGGCTTAGCTCTCAGCTGGTGTTAAACCACGACAACCACCATGTGACCATGCAGTCCCAGTGAGGATCCAAACTCCCTGGTCTTCTGATCTTCAACAGTCATTCAAATGTCAAGCTTCTCAAAACTGTAAACCACAAAGAATGGGATGGTTCCACAAATCTCTCTCATCCTTCGCATGAGTCCACAGATGACTATTAATGAAGTCACAGGGGGGACAGGAGGTAAAAGTTAACAGTGTTGGTCACCAAAGGCAGGAACTTGTCTTTGTTCCCCATCTTGTTTAGGAATGTTCCCATTTTAAAATATACCATTAGTTCAGACAGTATTTGATGTGAGCTAGGAATTTGACTGTGCAGACATCAGTTTTCCAACTAAATCAATGAAAAGGTATCCCATAAAGTATGGATGGACTGAGAAATACTGCCAAGCAAATATGTCCTCATAGTAATTAAACAAAAGTAGAAGTTATGAAAAGGAACCTGATCACCAATAGTTTTGTCTGTCTGGAAAATTAAACCTTGAAAGTGGTTAATGATGGAGTTACATACTGGAGTTGTGCCACCTCAACACAGCAAGCAGCCTGTGGGGCCTCAAACAAGCAAGCTTAATGTTTAGAAAACCAGAAACAGTGGGGTTGCTATAATTCTTCTGCTCCTCTCAGGCAGTTCGTACACAACCAGGACATATGGGTTTTGGAGATAACCTGTCACACATCTGTAAGTTCTGGGGAATTGTTAGATGAGTCTAATTTGAAGACAGACAAAATAAGGGATAGATTGTAATTTGAACTCCTCTATCTAATAATGTGAGTAGTCAGAGAAAGAGACAGGCATAGTCTCTTTGAAGAGAAGAATAAGGCTGATCGCTGAAATAAGTATATCTTTGGTGAATTCAGTTCAGAGATGGAAAGTTGTCCCTGTAAGATAAGTGGAATGGTCAACTGAGGAATGATGAAAATGGTGACATGAAAACAAGAAAATTAGCTCTCCATTATGCTGGATAACAGACAACTTGGTAACCCTGACAGGTAGGTAAGGGTGAGGAGCAGAGAACCCTCTGCATAGACACCTCTGAAGCCTCTGCTCTTCCAGAACAGTCAATCCACAAGTGGTTTTTTAAAGGAAATGGTTGAGTCATCCACAAAATTGCAGGAGAAGTGGGAATCCCTGTCTGTAACCTCATGCCTCCAACTTCCTTACATTTACAAATATCCATCATGATTTCAGCTGATTCCTCCTCTTGCTGCCCATCCAGTTATCATTGGGCTGGAAGAAGCAAGAAGGGCTGAGTACTCCCTTTGCCAGTACCTCTCAGGCCATGCAGTTCCTTGAAACAGCAGTGAAGGAGACTGGGTGACCCTGAATGTAGACCTGCTCCTAGTAAATGAAGGTTGTTTTCTAAAATGGTACTGATCAGGTGAGGGAAAAGGAGGTGATTAGAGCTGACAACCAAACATAGCAACACCCTTAAGTAGCATCATCATACACCCTCTGCATACTTTCTTATGTCAGGGCAGTTCTCAATATAACACCTGTGACTGGGTTCTATTTTTGTGAAGCTTCAGTGGCTTAGTGGAGTAAAATGCTCCAAGGAACATGTTCCATGGATAGCATTAATGTTAAAGTTAGGCTTAATTGCTTTTAACAGCTTTCAAAACAGGCTTTCCCAGAAAAACTCTTTGGTTTGTTTCTGAGTGTGGATGTCCTTTTATATTCACTGAAAAAGATGTGAATCACCCAGTAGACTGATTCCAGACTGAGAGAGTGATTTTAGAAATCTCCTTGGCAAAAGTGATGCAGAAAGGTTTTTCCGGTAGCACCACAGGGTAAATAGGTGAAGAATGTGCTTCAGTTTGTCATGTGTTTATTTTTAAAAATGACCATGATGTCAGCTTAGCAGTTAGTCTGCCACAGTTAGTGGTTACATGCTTTACTTTGTAGTAGAAAAGTCAGTTTATTTCCACTGCTGATTAACATGGAAAGATAGGGGATCAATGCTGCCAGTGTCTCAGGAAAAGCACAGATATGCCAAATTTCCATTTGCTATTGATGCTTTATGGGAATCACCTTAAGCTTGGGTTCTTCAGCTGGTTCTGACCTGTAGATAAGGAATCCCTTTAATACAGACATTGCCACTCACTCCAAGCATTTCTCAGTCCTGAATCAGACTCTTATCAAAAGAATTTTCAAAGATACAAGAAATTTTCATTTTTTACATTTGTTTCAAAATATTGAATCTTGAGATAATTATTTGGATCATATTTTCAAGACCTTCCCATTATCAGGAAGGCTAGAATTTATTTTCTTTTTTAATGACTGGTAATATTTCTATTAAAGTACCAAAAAATAACACACCACATGTTGTTACTATAGCAATAAAACATCAATAGTTGCCAAAATAATTTTCTCTTCCTTTTCTTTTTCTTTTCTTTTTCTACAGAGAATCTATAATAGATAGAGCTGCATCGAAACCTGCGGTCTTAAATCTTTATCTGTTTCCAGCCTGATATTGTGTTTCCCAGGGCAAGACATAGGAACAGACTTCACCACTCAGCCCTTCTCCCACAGAACTAAAACCCCCATAATTTAAGGCATTTGGGAAGGCAGCACACAAATCTTTCACTTCACATCCCCTAAAAAGGACTCCCCATTGAAAGAGAGGGGCAGGGCTGTGCTGTGTTAAAAGTTTTCAGCACCAAAACCCGGATCTGTCAGGGGAATCCATTAATGCATTTTGGTGTTAATGCATTTGGACTTGCTGGGTGGAGGACAAAAGAAGCCTCGCAGGCACTTAAGTGGCCATTCACGTATGCTTTTTCTTCATTTTATAGTTGTAATCTCATGCTGGTTTTTTACAACTTTGAACTGCAGAGACATATTGATTCTGCTTTATTTTTTACCTGTAAAATTTCATTGAAGGTAAAGTGATTGAATGGACTTGCATAGACCAAAGAGAATATTTTCACAGAACAATGTCAGTTAGCATAACTTTTATTATTTGGGTGTTGTTTTAAAATAAGGGGTGTATTTACCTGGGAGAATCTTGTTCACCTAAGTTTTGAATAAATAAGTTACTTGAAAAGCACAAGGAAATAATATCCTCAAAATACCTTAAATCTAGGAACATATAGGTCTAAAGTCTTTGGATTGTTCTTGTCATATATAAATAGTACAGGTAATATCCATCAAATAATTTTGTGATAAATAAAACATACTTTAAACCCAGGTATTAGATATTAAAGGCAAGGCAGCAAGAAATTATTGAAAACCTCAAGGCTCTAAATGGATGTGGAAAATGCAATTAAGCTTTCTTTTGGGTATATAAAAAGAAACTGATGCACTAAAAATATTTGAATAATTCAAGTGTTTACTCAATATTAAGAAGCAACAAAAGGATTAACAAGAGCACAGGAAGCAGTAAGTATATGCAACAGTTTTAATGAAACTGGATTCTTTTTGGCAGCTCTGGTGAGTGATGCTTGACACTGAAGTCAACATTTAACTTTGGAATCTGTTGCTTGCTCTTATTTATACTGAAATTTTGTCCATTGCAGGGAGGTTTGAGTGCATTAAAGATCCCTTCCAACCCAAAGATTTCTGTGATTCTAAATAAATCAGAGATATATAGCAGAATTCATATCTTGAGGACAATAATATTTTTCATCAGCATGAGATTGTTTCATGCACCATTAACATTTCTTATGCATTGTTCAGTACAGGGTCTTTGCTGAACAAGCTGACAATATACATTATTTTCTGATATTTCTCTTCCCACAACTACTGTATTTGCCTGTTCTTAAAAAACTTAAAGTAGTAGCTGGAATGCATCCAAAAAACAATATTTTCATCTTGGTTTTTGTTGACTAAGAAACTTAAATTTCACTGCAAAAGACATGGTCTTGAAAAAAAATTAAGTGAAAAAATGAAGTATTTTCAATAAAATACCTCCAAAGGTATGTTCAAATGTTCCAGTGGGTTTAACATTTTTTGAGGAGATGATGCTCCAGACCCTGAGGGATCTGCTGTTCCCAGGGAGGGAAGGAATGCACAGCTGCCCCAGGAGAGCTTGGCCTGGCGAGACAGAAGCTCCCAGAAGGAACCAGCCTGGTGGCCCAGACTGTGCACGAGTGGAGGAGCAGAGCTGCCACCCCAGAGAGCTGCCTGGGACATGATGGCCTTGAGAACCCTGACTCCAAAAGAGCCCACAGCACGGCCAGTCGAGCAACCAGCACAACTATGAGTGTTACTCTGAGTGAACTTTCACCCCTAAATCATGAACATTTCACTCACTCCTCTGATCATCTGCTCTCAGTATACCTAAATTGCTTCTTGTGGTTGAATATTTGGCACATTGACAGCTCAACAGGAATCAAGTTCATGATTTTCAGAGTGGCTTTCATATCTAAGCAATTAACTTAAAATTCCGGTTTGAGGTAATGAAGATCTAGTTAAGAAAGTCACTGAGGGTTAGAGATGGATTCATTCAATCCTCAAGTAAACATCTGTGTTGATCCCATAGACCACTTTGTCAGCTTCATGGACTACCCTGACTAGGTGCCAGTAACTACCATGTGAGCCCAGGAAATTGGCTGGGTTTGATTAAAGGTTAATGTTGGGGTAGAGTTACATCTAAACTCTGACCCACCCTTCAGCTATGGGTCAAACAGGTCCTTCCTGATTTTACAGTTTCATATTAAAAAGGCTGTACCATATTTATTTCCTTCAAAGCCTGTGATTAGAAATCCATCTTTGGAAAGGTTTAAAAGGTCTCACTGGGGATCTATTTTATGAAATAAGAGACTTTTCAGACATGCTCATTCAGTCCATGTTTAAGGTAAACTCTTGGCTCACTTTGCCTAGGACAGACACCTCATATTCCTGCCATGGAATTAGTTTAGATTGTAAGAGTATACAAAGAGAAGCATGTTTTAGTCCAATCATCAAATTATCATCAAATTTCATCTGTCTCAAGAACTGGAGTACCAAGGACTGCCAAGTAGGCAGATCAGGAAGTGTCTGATGGAAGAGGACTAAGCAGAGCCAGCATTTATCAGTAGTTCTTGAGGTGATGTTTCTCTTGCTGATAAAGGGGAAAATTTAAGGTCCTCAATAACAAACACCAAAGGTGACTCCTCCCAGTCTGGCCCTCTCCTTCTTCCTTTATAGGTGCTCTGTGGTGAATGCACTTATGTAGCTTTACTGTTCTGCATCTTGAAAAATGCACCTATGAAAATTAAGATGCAAGTGGACTTCTATAATTTGGCTTGATGTGACATAGTAGATGGATCATCACACTACTTGCTTTGACAGGGAAACCTGCTATGCAGCTTGGAAAGGTGGTGGGCAGCCAAAACTTGACTCTGAAAGGCTTGATTAAACACTGGGGAGGATCAGTGGTAATGCTATAGGCTGTCTGGTCAGCAAAACTGAATAATGGAATAACTGATAATCCCACAGATCTGTATGAGAATGAGAAAAGAGTCCTCAGACATGAAGCACTTAAAATGTCATTTTCTGGCTTACTAGTTTTTTAGTTGAGCGAAAGCTTACTGGGATGTTTAAGCAGGTATTAAATCAAGTTTTGGATAATATTCTTTGAATTAGGAAGAGATATGAGTGGTGTTTTTCTTATTCCTGGGTGCTTTCTGTATACTGGAAAAAGAAAAGTTGGACTAAATACTGATAAATCCCCTCTACTAAACTGTACTTTTCTGGACAGAAATACACACATTTGCTTGAAAAATACAATTATATTTTGAAAAAATAAATAGAAAAAATGCTATGTAGTTCCATGCCCTTTAACAATTTTATAATTAAATTCTCTCACTTTACTCATAAATCCACTTATCACTATTATTATTTTTCTTAAAATCAGACAGAAATATTGATTCTCATGTTCCACAGTGTTGTAAGATATTTCCTTATTTTCACCATCAGCACCAAAGTCTCATAAAGACATGGGCAATTCATTTATGCCCTCAGGGTTTTTCTTCTTAATACAGTAACTAATTGGAAAGCAGACGTGTTCTTCTGTTGTTCTTTTCAATACATTGATTATTTCTATGTTGAACAACTTCTTGTAAGCAGAATACTGAGATAATGCCATAATTCCTTTGAGGTCCTGCAAAACATAATCTGCTATGCAGAGAAGACTGTTCTGAAATAGCTGGTTTCCAAATTAAGCTGCTTCTGGATGTAGCAACAAGAATGAAGAATTTCTCATCAATTAAATTGATATTATTCTGATTTTCTTTTTTGTCTCCACCATTTGCTGTTTCCTTCCATCCTTTCTACTAATCACAAAAGTTTAATTAAGTTTGGGAAAGCTGTAGACAAAGTAATCTAAATTTCTATCCCATATGAGATTTATATGTTGAAGTAATAACTTGATCAGACATAAATCCAGCTGGCATTTTAAAATTCCCACTCATTCACATCTTAAAGTTAAGTGGAAGGACCTTTTATCAGCCAGTACATGATTTTAAGGGGTTTAAGTATTAGTGGAAATTTTAAAACCTGTATTATTTGTTTTAGGACAACGATAGTGAAACCAGCCTAACACAAGCTCCCAGACCTAGGAGTGTAGTAGTTAAAAGTTAAAAACTAACCAACCAATCAACTAAACAAAAAACCAACCAAGAAAAAAAAAAAGAAATTCCAGACATCCAAGTATCTGAAACTACTCTGCTAATTTGGTCAGATGGTACAAATCTGAGTGTCTTTGATGCCTTTATTTTAATTGTACAGAACTAAATGAATCAGGTTGCCATATGTTGTGTCTTTATTTTGTGAATGGAGAGAAGGACACCTGGCTTGGAACCAGTACTTTGTGATCGCTCGACTATGTAAAGAGAAGAGCAGAATTTAGATGTAAAATTCACTTTTCACTCCTATGCTCCTATGAAACACCTATTTAATGAGGAATAGAATTTTATTTCTAACTTTCATCTTCCCGTTTCAATTCTTTGTTATTACTCAAATTATTTCTGTGTCTGCCCCATCCTAAACCACATCTTGGGACAATCATCACTTCTGTTCTCAGCCTCTTTTTCCTCCTGTACTTGTTCTTTTTCCTTCTTTCTGTGCAGAGATGTATTCTCACTCACTCAGCTGGCCGTTCCAGGTTACTACTGAAGATGTCAAGAGGAGAAACTGTTGTTCCATCCATAAACTCACATTATTGTGTCCTCTGATATAAACCAACTTAAATCTGTTGTTTGAATTTTTTGAACAATCTTTTCACCTTTGTCAATCATCTGTCACCCATATTCTCATGCCTGCCCCTTTCCTGACTCTCCTCTCTGCACAATTCTCTTAAGTGCCAAATAAAAAACAAATCAGCATGCATGTATGCATTCTTCTCCTTTTGTAAGTTCTCTGAAATTCTCCACCATCATTTAGGCTTGCCATCTTTGAGAGCACCATCAGCTTCAATATCTCCTTTCCTTCAATATGTCACCATATGTTATTGCTCAGTTTTAGCTCTCTCCCTTATCCCCTTTATCTCTGTTTCTTGGACAAACCTTTATATTCTCTTTTCTTGGGCAGCATAGCACCCTTTTAGCAAAATTTCCCAACAAACGGAGTCTCTGTGTAGCATGTCTGCTGCTCTGTCAGCCTTTTCTCTTTGTGTGCTGGTTTTCTCTGTCTTCAGAATCTTCCTTTAAACTCCCTTCTTTCATTAGGCTAATGTGTTTTAGCTGGACACAGAAACAAATGTATTAGAAAGGTTCATTATTAACTACTGAAACACATTCTGGGGATAAGATATATAAAGTGCTGGGCTTGGATTATATTTCTGTATATATGAACTATAGTGCAATCAATCCATCATGGCCTTATGGAAAGAAGAGAATGTAACTGATCTGAAGAAATGGCTATAATGGAATAGAGAGCTCAAAGCAATGACACAAGGACTGGAAAGCACCTTGAACATGTCTGTTGTGTCTGTCTGATCTCCCTTTTCAGAGCAAAAAAAAAAAATCCTAAAAAAATTAAGTTTCTGCTTGGTAATAGCTCTGCACATACATATTGTTTGCAGTATAGGCTTGCTGTTGCTATAGGCTTGGAACTGGTATGCAGCATTTTGAGTCACGTAGCTTCAGGCAATAATTTTTAGAGGCAAGGACATTGATATGAAAAAATAAGATAGTGTCAAAGCAGTTATCAGGAATCTCAAAATATTTATAAATGTTTTACATGCACATGCCTGCAGAAGCAAGTTGGAAAAGGTGCACAGATAAAAAGCCACATGATAAACTACACTATCATGTCCCTTTAAGATTTCTGAACTGAGAGTTATAATTCACTGCCCTCTTCAGAACTGCAAGCCTCAAGGTTGGATGAGCTTTTCTCCCACAGCTGATCTCCACAATCAGTTCAGAATATGACTTTCATAGCTGACAACCCAAACTATTGCATGCTGCATATTTTGCACAGATATTGCCTGAACCATTTTCACATGGGATCTGCAACAACGTCTTTCTGGCACAGAAAATAAGTGTGTCCTTTCTTCTTACTGCAGCTGCTTATTACAGAGAACAGCATCAGGTACTCCTAAAACAGGCAGATGGGTTACTATAGCTCAGAATAGAGTCAGGTACTTCTGAAACACACTGGTGGGTTACTACAGCTGTCTGATGTGAAAGCATTAACCTTCTCCAGGTGTAGTTACATCTTTCTCAACACGCAGGCAGGGTTACAGGTTGCACAAGCACTGAGGGCAGAGCTGTTTCCTTGGTTTTAACGTCATTACAAAATTAATGGAAAGGACTGCAGAGCCCAACCTGATGTGTATATTTATCATGAGGACTAGGCTTTTGGATTCACTAAAACAGTTTAGTTTGCATGTGTTTCCACTTGAACTGGATCAGGAAGAGTTCTATTACACTGTCAAAATATTGTTTTTACAAACCTTTCTGGTTCATTGGTCTTCACCACTCACATAATGTCAGTTTAGCCTGTCTATATTTCACCTACTGTTATGTGAAATTATTTCATGGATAGAGTGAATTTCAAATAGAATATGCATGAAATTAACTGTCTTCTTTCTCTCATTAATGGTAATAGCACTTACAGCAAATGATTCCCCATCCAGTAGGATTGTTTTTTTAAATAATAATAAATACTCAGCTCAATTTTATTAGGAAGCTCCATTTCCTCTAAAATTTTCGTAAAACTGACATATGAGTACATGACTAAGTGGCTTGCTCTCTGTGTGTTCATTTGTGTTACTACCCACTTTGGCATGCTGATTTGAAATACTAATTGCAATAATTTCCCTGTTTCTTTTCCATAATAAAGTGCCCTTCAGAAAGAGACTGTCAATTTCATCTTTTGTGGTTCTTTCAACAGAATGGGAGCAGGAAAACCAAACCTGGGCCATCTCCATGGAAGGAGATTTGCCTTAAATTTGTATAAACTTATTTCAAACAGTTCAAAAGCTGAAAATACTGTGCCAAACTTCTGCTTTTTGTGGCAAGTTAAGCTTTGCATTCAGATTACTAGGTGGACTGATATTTTGGGAAACCAAGTCATTCAGATGGTAAAAACAAGCTGTGGTGGAAGCATGCTGTGCTGGTCTTGGCCAGTGTAGAGTCAATTTTCTTCACAGTGGCTGTTGTGGGACTATGTTTTGGATTTGTGCTGAACACAGTGATGACAACAGAGCAGGGTTTAGACAGAGCCAAGGCCTTTTCTGCTGTTCATGTTGCCATGCTGGCAAGGAGACTGGAAGTGCTTGAGATGCTGGGAGAAGACACAGCCAGGACATGTGACCCAAACTGACCAAAGGGATGTTCAATGCCATAGGATATAAAGTGAGGGGAAGAATGAAGAAGTGGGGGGTACATTTGGAGTCATGGCATTTGTCTTCCCAAGTCACACGTGATGAAGTCCTGCTGTCCTGGAGAGGGCAACACAGCCTGCCCATGGGAAGCAGGGCATTCATTCCTTGTTTTGATTTGCTTGTGTGAGCAGCATTTACTTTCTTTATTAAACTGTTTTTATCTCAACCCACAAGTTTCTTTCTGATTTTCTCCCTGATCTCACTGGTGGGGGAGTGAGTGGCTGCCTGGGGCTTGGCTGCTGGCTGGGGTTAAACCATGTCACATGCAAAGGTGGTCACAGTGATTTCAGAAGAGGTGTAACTGCAAAAGCCCTATTCCTTTGGTAATGTCAATAGTCCATTAAAAAAAAAAAAAAAAAAGGGAAAAAATATGTAATATCCTGTGCCAGTCATGATTTGAACTGTGGCTGTTCTCTAACTGTGACTGCACATCAAATAGGCCCCATGTCAGGGAGGCAAAGTGCAAGAGGGGATGTCCACCTGAGAGGATTCTGAAGGAGTGGAAAAATACTCCTCTTCTTGGCTCTGCCTTAAAAATGTTAATTGTACTATCAAAACGCCTAGAAGACTGTGTTTTGTTCTGGGGTGCCTTAAGCAATATATTTCTCAGGCATAGATCACAAACACATCATTCATGAGGAATGCATAACATAAGTGGAAGTGTGGATGAGCAGACCTAGACCAGTGGGGAGCACAAGCGACCAAACTCAGGTTGGCATATTTTACCATTTGTCAGTGGCTTGGAATAGAAGTTTTTACTAACTTTTGGTTCTGTGGAGCAGCAGCTGAGTCATGCATTTGAGAATATGGAACTTAGTAGGCACTGTTGTCATGTGACAACCCTTCAGAATTCAAATACATGGCACTAGAAATATGGTGAGCAGCCAAGTGTTAAGCAATTGAACCAGTCAAGTGATATTACTTGTTTTATGAGGTTTTTACTACATTCAAGCTTTAAAATGTGAGTTTCACCAGTGTTATTCTGGCTTAATATATGCCTACATGTAATAATATGGTGTAGAACCAAAACTTTTACATCTCAAATAAATTCATTAACACAGATGTTTCTTGGAAAATGACACTAAGCTTTCGCAAACAAACTCAGATTGGTGAGTGGGGTATATGATAGCAGTTCGTTTTTATTTGAGCAGGAAGAAGACAGCAGAGAGTTTCATTTGCAGGAGTTTGCTCTTTCAGGACAGACAGTCCATCCCCTGCTCCAAGCCTTGCTCAGTGGCCAGCTGCAGCATCACACATGCATGTTAGGGTTTTCATGCACTTTTTGTGGATGGAGAAACTAGACCAGAAACAATCAAGTCCTGTGTGGTGCTGATCCTACTTTACAAAAGATTGCCACTGTCCTATAAGGTTAAAATCCTCAGGAGGTAAAAAGAGTGAAGTGTATGTGGTTTGAGGCCTAATCATGAAATCCTGAGCCCAAGAGAGTAAAGACAAATGTACAGTCTTGAGACTGATTCAGCTCCTGCACTCTGGTGAGCAAATTTCACTGGTGTCCTGCATCCTACCCACTAGGGACAAGCCTGACTGAGTCAGGTGGTTAAATCGAATGGAGTCCCACTGTGTTGCCAGAGCAACACAAAATTCAGGATGAAGACCATGACACATTTTGATTCCCCTCTATAAAATGTACAAATAATGAACTCAGCAGCATCTGCTGCAGTAGGTGTTAACTAGTGTATGCATTCAAAGTGCTGAAGAAAAGCAGAGGGTTTATGTTTATTAGCATTTTTTGTTATTGCAGATAAATATTTGAATAATGAACTTGTATATTAAATGTGAATTGAACACAGTGTTACAGCAATCAGTTTCCAAATTGTGTAGCCTATGGACCAAAACCCACTCCCTGGATTTCTCCATAGTTGATTAATTGTGGTTCTTCAAGTCTCAGTTCAATCATCCTTGGTGTAGAAGTTGTAGGAGCAGGATCAGACATTTCCGTCTCTTTTGGACTCAGGTTCAAAGGACTGAAAGATAAATTCCCTTTGGTGACAGCAAGATGTCTGCAGCATTCTGAGGTTTGTGGAAGAGGGGCTGGCCTGCATATACCTATGAAACAGGAGTCCTTTAGAACATCCTGTGACACTGCAGTACCTCTCTGGCTTCACTGCCCTGCCAACTGGTGATCCTAACACTCCAGTCTAAGTGAGAAAGACTTTTAATATAAGAAGAGACATGTAATCTGAAAGAACAGGAGACAGATAATAACAAATTGTTAGTTTTCTGTAAATAATGGTGAAAAGAAAACATCTGTTAAAGCTTTGAACCAGCAGGTATTATGTCCATAGCTAATGTGATCCTGTGTGTATATACTTAGTGATGTCAGTACTCAAAGTTATTTTGGGTAATTAATAGTAGTCATGGATGTTACATTTCAATTACCTTTTCTCAGCTATATAATGTGTAGTCTTATTATGGTTGTGTGTGTTTTGGGATTGTCTGCTGTTTGCCATCTTTATTTTATGGCATGATGTCTATTTCTGTGATGTAACAATTCAGTGTAACATTTCTTACTCAAATGGTCTTGTTAAAGAAGAGATTGTTTAAGAAATGAATAATTATGATTATGGGCAGCAAAATAAAATAAATTGGCTGCAGGAAGTGCTCTCTGTGAAAGAAAATTAGCTTGGTGTCTTTCCATTAAGTGTTTGTCACAGCCAGTGGATGGCTAAGTGCCCATTTGTCCTTGGAAATAAGTGTGACAAAAGAGGTTAGAACACAGCAGTTCTTCTTTGAGGAAGTTTTTGCCTAATAAGAATGCCTAATGAGAAAAATCAGGAATACATTTGAGATGGTAATGGCACCCTATAAAAATATGTCACTTAAAAATCTCAAGTTCATGAAAATAGTTACTCCTGACTTCTAGAAGATCAAGAAAAATCCTGCTTTCAGAGACCTACTTCTCCCAGCCTCACCTCATTTTTTTCTTTTAAATGTAAGTCTGCCTTTGACAAAAGAGATCCTAAAAGAGGACCTTTTAGAAAGTTTATAGACAGATGAATTATGGAATTATGAGCCTTGCTTTATGTGTGAAAAATGTACAGCTTTGTTAAATGAAAATAAGGCTGTAAATGACAAAAAAAAAAAGGCATTGGCGATCTGTCTTTTCATCTCATTGTATAAATATGGGTGGGTTCTGTGGGATGGGAATGTGTGTATCCATACACAAATAGAAAATGTGTATGTCAGAAAAATGCATCAAATAACTTGTGCTGCACAGAAATGCTGGTGGGGGAATTTATTTTCTTGGTTAGTCACTTAATTATTCCCTGGTTCACAGACCTGAGCATTCCTGTCACAGACCTTCAATCAACATCTCCTTATGAATCTGTCATTGTATCTTCAAATGCACAAAGGAAGAAAGATAAACACATCAGCTGAAGGTAGCAAAGTACATGACCAGTTTATGGAAAATGCAAGATGAAAACATGAAGAAAAACAATTTACAGAGAGGTTGCATAATTTTCCAAATTGCTTCCAGCTACCAGCAGCTACACAGGGATCACTGGGCTGTGCAGCCCCATAGCAGACCTCTTCTGCTTTTCCTTTTCAGAAACTGTAGTTTGTTTTCTTGTCTCCTTGTTTATTTTCTGTTACCTCATGTTTTAAGTCTATAGCTTCTAATATTTCTTTCACTCCTTTCATGAGATCTTCAATACAGCTAAGATTTATTCCTCAATCCTAAATATGTTTCAGAGAGGAAAATTATTTATATAGGCCATTGTACCTTTTTTTCAAAAGAAGCTTTTCAAAATACCTCTTTAATGGCCATCTGTCTAACATAGTTGATCCTGCTTCATTAAAACTCCTTGCCTGCTACTGAACAAGTAGAGATTTGAATACAGAAGATCACCAGAAGACAAGAAAGTGATGCATCAAATTTGGTAAACAAAATATAAAAACTTGGGGGCCAAGTGAGTTTTTTAAGTGTTGTGGTAGAGTTACATTTTTATGAGGCAGAAAATATGTCTACAAAATTGTGAGACCTAAATAAATGACAGAGCAATAAATCATAATCTGCCATTCTGCCTAAATTAATTTCATTGAAATTGCTGTGCAGAGGCATGGGATTGGTCAGGCCCATGAAGAAATTCAATAAGTTACTGCTTTTTCAGACATGTTGGATACATTCCTTAGGATTAGCAATTGCTTTTACTTATGGAAGTTGAATTCTTCAAGGCAAGTTATTGATTTATATTGTAGAAATTCTTTAACTTCTACTAAAAAGATGCTATTTAGGATACATATAGAAAAGAAAAACACAAAACATCTGAATATGTATTTATATCCCGGTTTTATGTAAGATTATAATTTGAGTGGTGAAAAAAGTTATTTTTCACTAGACTTTTTCAGATATTTAATATTCAATGAAGTTGGCTGATGGTTACTTTTGGTATATAAACTAACATAGCTTTAATTTTTGTGGATTTGAAAAGAAAATTAAACAATGGACATGAGGTATAGTATGGGAAAATTTGCTTTAATGTAAGGAAAAAATCCCCACAATTATGTGTTCTCTAAACACATGAAAGCAAGTTTTGAATCAACAACAAATTAGCAGAAAACTTGGTGGGTTTACAAAACCCTTGTCAGGCTTTGATTTTTACACGTAACAGTTGTGTTCTTCCATGAGATTCAATAAGAGAACCAACACTACCATAACAAAAACAATGTCAAGGGCCATGTTGTCTGAGCAGTTCCCCATTCATAATTTGCCTACTGCTATTCAGAGTTCATCTATAAATATGACCAGTCATTCCCATGTCATAAAACAACTGAGAGTCTCAAATATGAGTGAAAGAGAGATGCTTTGATTGAAAGATGCAGCTTGTAGAATGTTGTCTGGAAAAGATATGGATTCATATATGTATGGATGGACACATATACTACCTGGTGAAATGGAAACTCAGACAGGAACCTCATGAAATTTAACGAAGGAAAACATAAACTCTGCATCTGGGGAGGAACCTCATGCACCAATATATGCTGGACATGGCCCAGCTACAAAGCAGCTGTACAGAAAAGGACCTGGGGATCCTGGGGGACACCAAGGTGAACATGAGCCAGCAGTGTGTGCTTGCAGCTCTAACAGAATCCTCAGCTGCCTTAGGCAAAACTTTGCCAGCAGGTGAAGGGAGATGGTTCTTCCCCTCTATTCAGCACTGGTGAGAGGACACGTGGAATACTGTGCACTTCTCAGGAGGGACATGAACAAAATGATGGAAATTCAGGCTCCAGGGAGAAAGAGGGAGGGACCACAGCATCTCTCTTATGAGGAAAGCCTGGTAGATTTGGGATAGTTCAGCCCAGAGAAGAGAAGGTTCAGAGGAACATAAATACACAACAAATCTATATAATGTATTTAACATTATGCAAATAATGTAACATTAATGTAAATGTAGATAATATGTACTGAATTTTATATAACTATATGAAGGGAGGATGTAAAGAAGACAGAGGCAGGCTCTTTTCACTGGTGCTCAGTGGCAGAACTAGAGACACAAAATGGGCACAAAATGAAATGCAGGAGGTTTCCTCTGACCACACCTTTTTATTTTGAGGCTGGCTGGGCACTGGCACAGACTGCCCAGCAGTGTCATGACTGTCAATCCTTGGAGATATTCCAAAGCTATCTAGACATGGTACTATCTTTCATCTTTCTAGTAGGTTCTGAGATATGTTGACATTGCTGCTTTTTCCTTTCTGATTTTCTTTCCCTTAAAACTGGTGATGCAATGGCTATGGGCAAATGTTTGGGCAATAAACTCACCTACATTTTTTCTGGAGATGGATCCACAGTTCTAGGAGAGACAATGGCTTCATCAAAACACCACAAGGATGTAGAGAGTTTTAGGATGATTCACAAATCTTTTCTTCACCAATGCATAACCATGATGTCTGTGTGCACTTACCATTTTGTTATCACCATACATTAACTTCAAAAGGTCAAATAAAAAGTGTTTTTTTACCATCTGTTTACTAAAGTGGAATGTTTGCTATTTAAAGTTTGGAAACAAAATGCACCAAATCCTTTAGCTTGATATTCCACCTCTGGTCACTGTTTAATGAAAAGCAGTACATAATAAAATGCAGTTAGCAATATTTTGGAACACAAAGTCCAAAATTAATTTCCTAATTATTACAGTCTATTTTAGAGTATCTGTTATTTACTTTAATGTCAACAGTAAGAGGTTTCTTTGTCAGACTGACAATAATCAATGCATCTGGCTTTCTTAATACATTCACAGTGTGCTGTATTGACTGCAATGAGAGAAAGTGTGTGGAGTATTATAATTCTGTTTCATGTGCTGTTCAATTTTCTTGTTATCAGACAAACATACTACTTTGTCTTGACATCACTGAAATATCAGTAAAACTGGATGATTTGATGTGCTATTGAAAAAGGCAGGAGGTATACTTTATGTTAGATTTGTTGTTGTTGTTGTCATTACAAAGGGAATTAGTAAGGGAATATTTATTTATGAATGTCTCTGTGTGCTGCTAAGAGAGAAGGTTAAGTGCAACCATGCTGTTTGCTATTGATTCCTGTTCCATCTTTGATAGCTCATTTTTGTTTCCAGAAAGAAATCCCCGAGGGGAGAGTTAAACTGGCCAATAGCTGACCATGACAACTGATTCTTAAAGTTTGAGTAATTGGCCAGTTAGGAAATATTGTGTTTTGGTGGCTGTTAATTAAAGTGGACATATGGAGGAGAGTGAGGTGGCATTGACTATTACTCAATGGCTTCCATTGCTAGCTGTGCTACACAGCTTGAAGTCTCCTATATTTGGGGTGGGATTTATCTTGTTAAATCTGTCAAAAAATACCTCTGACCCTCTGAGCAGGTCCTCACTCTAATCACCCTTTACAATCAATGAGAAGCCTGTTTTCAGTAAAAAAAAAGTGTCTAAAAAATACATTAATCTAATCTTAAAGTAGATGTTAACAAGGGATCAGATGAATTAATTCCTTAATTCCATTGACAGTATTGATTCCATCATCATTAGCTACATAAAAGCTCCAACAGCAAACTCTGATATAGCTAGGTCTACTAAAGGGAGTCTGATGCCTCAGTTTGCCAGGAGAAGCCAGGGCGTGTGACAAATGTATGGAGTCCAGCCAGGCCAAGCCAGAACTTGATTTCATTCCATTATCTTGTTTTTCCTCAGCAACAAGCATGTGTCATAAGTCCAAGTCAGTTACCATCAAATTTATTTCACACCATGGCATAAGGGAGATTAAACCTAGTTAATGATCACCTTGACATTGGACCTTGGCTTGCATTGCACGTGAACTTTTGCTGATTGGACAATCAGAGCCAATGTCCCTTACAAAAGACAAAATATCTGAACAGGTGATATCTCTGCTTGGAACAATTGAAATAAAAGGAGCAGTAAAACTGTCACATAGAAACAGCCCACATTCTTCTGCAGAAGATATATTTGGAAAGCTTTCGAGTCAGGTTTATAATTTAATTAAGGCAGAGACTAAATGAAAGGAGAAGTATAAGAAAACATCATCTACAACATTTATACACTCCCACCTCCTAATCACACTGCCATGTTTGAAACACCACAATGAAGCCGGGTTAAGAAGTGAAGCAATGCTAATCGTGGAAGATGGAGGAATCCATGCTGCATTAATGAATATCTACATAGATCAGTATGATATATCTTCATGGCACTTCTGAACAAGTAGACTGTAATATCCAAGTTTGCTTAGAAACTACTCAGAAGC
The DNA here is from genome assembly GCA_013399225.1 of Rhipidura dahli. Taxonomy (NCBI): domain Eukaryota; kingdom Metazoa; phylum Chordata; class Aves; order Passeriformes; family Rhipiduridae; genus Rhipidura; species Rhipidura dahli. The sequence continues at coordinate 34,134 of VXAC01005022.1, read as the reverse complement.
ATCTGAGCCTACCTACTCTGCATTAATTAAAGATTAATTAAAGATTTAGAGAAGATTTTGCCTGGCTGGTAAAGGCTCATAGCAATGAAAAACATAGTGAAACAAAACCTAGTTTCAAGGGTGGTGTTGAACTTCTAGTTAATGCCACTTTCTTCTCCATCTTCTTTGTAAGTACAACTCTTTTGCAAAGTCTTTCCCAGAGGGTGAGCAGAAGGCAGAGGTTTCCCCCTGAATTGCTCTGATAAACAAATAATGCTCACCAGCATTGTCAGAACTCCTGCACACACTCCTTCGATACTTTTGATAGCCACAGTTCATGTAACAACAGACGCATGGAATACCAGGTTGGAAGGGTCATCAAGAGTCACCTGGTCGAGCCTTTCTTGGCAAAAGCCCAGTCTAAATAAGGTGGTCCAGCGCTGTGTCTGTATAGGGCTGCGTCGCTGGATATTTTCTTCTTGCCTGGGTAGCTCACAGCCAGGATTCTGACTCGCCCAATGCCAGCAATCAGGGCAGCAGAGGNGTGGTCTCAGCCCGTGGCTTCTTCTTGAATGCTAAAATTTATCCACTGCTTTTTGCATGGAAAACAGCAACATATAGCAACATGTCTGGATGAATTCTAAAGGTGTCCAGTGTCAGGGAATCCGTCACTTCCCTGGGGAGATTATTCTCATTGCAAAAATTTTTCATCTTATGTCCAACAGGAGTCTCCTGAAGAGCTACTGGTACCCATCATCTCTCATCTTTTCCATGTGAGTCCCTGCCAGAAAAAGAGTCTGATCTTCTTTGTTGCCACCCTCTAAATACTGGAACATGGCAAGGCTGTCTCTCCCAGGCCTTCTTTTCTCAAGGCTGAATGCCCCCAGTCTCTCAGCCTTTTCCCATATGCCAGGCTTTCCCCTCCTTTTTCTCATCTTTGTGGCCTCTCTTTGGACTCTGTCCAGCCAGTCCATACCTTTTTGTATAGCAGGGACCAAACCTGTATTCCAGGCCTGGCATTCATAGTATTGCATACTAGGGCCATTCCTTCGTATTCCATTCTACTGGCTGAGTAGAGTGGGTTGATGAGTTCCTGACCTCTGCTGGGGATGCTCTGGTTGATGCAGCCCAGCCTCCTGCTGGCTTTCTCTGTCCCAGCTGCACACTGGTCACTCATTCTGAACTTCTTGTCCACCAGGGCCTCCAGGTCCTTTTCCACAAAACTTCTCCCATTCATGCAGATTCCAGTTCATATTGCAATCCTGGATTACATTTTCCCAAGTGCAAGGCCTTGTATTTGTCTTTGTTGAATTTCATATGTTCCTGTTAACCCAGGTCTTTCTGGAAATAATCAGAAGTTATACACAAGCAGTGTAAACCATACCATTACAGCACAATTACATCCAGTACAACTAGAACTGGATAAAAGATATATTTAAATTGTTACACATTTGTTTTCAGCTTTAATTGAGCCAGCAGTAATTAATAGATTCGTGTGTGTGTGTATTAAAGAACATGCCATTAAAATATGCTTTGGAAATGTCAAAACATGTTGTTCCAGCATGGTCCAACATTGATCAGCTTCCTTGACAGCTGGAGAGCTTCACAGGAGTTTCAGTTTGAATGCTTCAGGCCCCTAATCTCTCCTGTATATTTGATTTTCCAGATGGACAACTGTTCCAGGATATGCTATAATTGTACTGCCTCAGGGTTTGAACAAAACAGGTCAGTGTACTCTGAATATCATTCAGGCCAAGACTCTGACCTACAGTACAAATCCAGGATGAGAGGCAGTGACCTTCAACTTGCATGAAGGTGGATGTCCAGAGGGCTGCAGATTAATACTGAGTTGACACAGAATATTTCAGCTCAGTGTGATGAGCCCAATGTGTCAATTAAGGTTGACACAACCCAAAATGAAGACAGGACAAACATACCAAAATTCACATTGTTAGTGAGTAGACAATGTTTTCTGTCAAAAAACAACCAAATAATCTCCACAAAATTCCCCAGCATCACTTTTTACAAATCCACTTTCTCAAGTGTTGCCTTTTTAGATGTTCATTTCCATGGTATGTGGACAGCTGGCAGAAAAAAGGCAGCAATCAGTAGGACTCGGTGAGTCTTTTAAATCGTGAACCAATTTTGCAGCTTAAAAATTTATAGTCTTGAATGTTTATATATTTTTGTGATCTTTTCCTGCTTTTCTGGCTTCCCCACTCTCTCTCAATGACACATTCACACACTTATACTCCCACCTTTGCATGTTAGAGAACCTCTTGTGCACTCTCCAGTCTCACCCTCTCTTTCAAGCACAGGTTCCCACACACAATCCTCTACAGAGTAAAGCTTCTTTACGTTCTTTACATTTCCTTAATCTCTTTCTTTTAATGACAGCTAAATCCTGTGAGGTAAAAGATGATCTCTCTGGGAACAACTGAAGTGGAGAACAACATGCAGTTCACATCTCTTCTTCATTCTTTACAGGAGATTAGTGTTGTGGTAATTGTGCTATTCCCATTGGAAGCATAAAGAAGTTATAAAGCTGTAACTGCTTGCTCTTTTCCTTCAAACTTGGTTTCACAAGGTTGAACAGAATCCAAATGGGATGCCTTATAAAGCATTCTTGTGCTTTTTTTGCACCTCTTCATGCCTCCAATGCAGACTTCTTGGGATGTCAGTATTTTTTTCTTTCTTTCTTTCTTTTGAGGTTTCTTCTCCTGTTTTGTTTGTGTTTGCCAGTGTCAAGCAAACATGAAGAACACCAATTCATTCAAAACCAAACTCTTATTATATCTCTAATTCCAAGAGAGCAAACAAGGTCAATATCCTCCTTGCCTGGTCTCTGGGATTCTCCTGCAAACATACTGGTTGGTATCTTAGAAATACCTGGCTCACAATGTGCCCACCAAAGCTCTCACTGATGGGGTGGCAGGAAATGACACATCCTTCCTGTTCTTGCAAATCCTGCTTCAATAAGCAAAGCTTAAATTGCTGTTTCCACATGACACATTCAGGCTCTCCTAAATGATCATGACAGTGAGATTCTAACCTATTGTCTCCTTGTATGGCAGTGCCAGTTTGGTACTCAGGATGACTGTCATCTCCACCATCCAAAGCATCACACTGCACTCTCACTATGGCAACGCTGCTCATGGGATTTATAGCAGATGCTGACTGATGTCATGAGCAAGCCCACGGCACCTGCAGCCTGTGTCATTCATATCTGCTGCCCCTGCTGCAGCATCCAGCTTGGCAGGACAGTGCCATCTCTCATGGTGGGCTCCAACCCCAGAACTGCAGTCTGGTTAGAAAAGTACACATTGTAAGAAATAGGGCAAGGAAGCCAAGAGATCATGGCTGAGTTGAGACCTGCTGGTCAGACTAAAGGGCAGGAAGGAAATGCACAGGCAGTGGAAGAAGGGACTCCTGGGAAGTGTATAGGGATGTTGTCTGATTGTGTAGGGTTGGGGTCAGAAAGGCCAAGGTGCTGGACCTTGGCAAGGGATGCAAAGAATTACAAAAATTTCTAGCCAGGAAATGATGAGGATGCAGGGGTTAAGAGGAGCCCTGAGGAGAAGGACTTGGGAGTGATGATGGATTAGAGGTTTGACATGACCCAGCAATGTGCGCTTGCATCCCAGAAAGCCAAACATGTCCTGGGTTGCATCCAAAGTCCCATGGGCAGCAGAGGAGGGAGGGGATTCTGCCCCTCTGCTCTGCTCTGCTCTGCTCTGGTGAGACCCCACCTACAGTGCTGTCCCCAGCTCTGGGGCCTCAGCACGGGAAGGACAGAGATCATGTTCAGAAGAAGGCCCCAAAGATGGTCAGAGGGCTGGATCACCTCTCCTATGAAGACAGGCTGAGAGAGCTGGGTTTGTTCAGCCTGGAGAAGAGAAGGCTCCAGGGAGTTATGGCATCCTTTCAGTACATGAAGAAGGCCTGTGTTAATGACTGGAAGAAAGTTTTTAGCAGGGCTGTAGTGACAGGACAAGGGGTAACAGCTTTAAATTAAAAGAGAGTATATGTACACTAGATATAAAGAAGAAATTTTGTTATGACGAGGCTGAAGAAACACTGGCACAGGTTGCCCAGAGAGGTGGTAGATGCTCCATCCCTAGGAGCATTCAAGGTCAGGTTGGATGGGGCTCTGAGAAATTTGACCTAGTTGAAGTTTCCCTGCCCATGGCAGGGTGTTGGAACCAGATGATCTTCAAAATCTTTCATAACCCAAGCCATTCTATAATTCTATGTGTAAGTGGGATGGCAACAAAAATTCAGCACATTTTTTCTTCCCAGGGATGCACATTTACTTCTGATAGCCATAGGTCAATCCTTCCCTTGTTTCAGAGAGTGTCTTGTCTCTTTTTCCAGGCAGCCAGTATTTGCCTGGCTCAGCAGATAACACAATATATATATATTAAAAAATCACTCTATAAATGCAGTCCCTTGAGTAATTTTTAGAAGTGATTTCTATAGCATCATGTGGCATGAGGCCATGGGAGTACTTAAGTTTTATCTTTTGTTTAATTGCTGTGGAGGTCCTGCCCTTGGCACTGTGGTTAATGGTTAAAAGTGTTTTGTACTGCATTATAATTTATTGCGGTCAACAGAAATAAAATTCATTGTACCTCTCAAGAAGAATCTTGTCTCCTGTCTCATTATTCTTTAAGTAGATCAAATTCCAGCCTCTGTCACTCAATACTAATACACACAAACCAGTTGATTTATTTTCTTTAGACTGGATGCTGAAGAGCTTTGGTGATTTAGGGAATAACCTAAAAGCTCCTTCAGTGGAGAAGCTGAGCCTGTCAAGGAAATAACAAAGTTTACAAAGCATATTCCTTGTGCCCTGGTGCCCAACTTGTGGAATGAAGTAGGAGGCATTATAAAAAAGATAAAACAGGTTTTAAAATTAGTAATTTACAGAAAGAGTACATGGGTATTTAGAATAGATGAGAGTTTGGAGGGAAAATTAGTTGCTAAGCAAGATTACTGAAATATCCTCCACTGTTTTTTTACAAGAAGGCAAAAGGTGTCTTCTAGCCAGGTTGAACAAACCAACATTTTTCTCTCCTTTGGAAAACCACCTTTTTCCTACCATGAAATATGGATTTTAACATGGCTTCAGTTTTGCCCATTTCTAGTGAGGCAGTGGGGGAAAGGCAGGGGTTGGGTTTTTGGGTTGAGTTTTTTTGTTTATTTCTGTGTTTTGAATACTTCATTTTCTGCTTGAGACTGTTTTTTGGAACAGTCCCATGAAATACTGACACACTGTGGAGGCACCAGCTCTGATGAGACACAGACTTGGGGCCATTCTGTTGCCCACTGGTGGGTGTTCCTTGGTGCCAAGCTCAGAACAGAGCCATCCTTGAAGCTGTTTTTTCCCTAAATAAAAGCTGCCAGGTTTCTAGCCCATGGAAAACCTCAGCATATCAGCATCATGCAGTCTGTATGCTCACTGCTGGAAAAGACAGCTCTTCTCACAGTGTGAAGAAAATTTCTTTCTCTTCTTCCTACTCTGTTCCATCCTTGAATAATGTGCCAAATGTACAATTTCATAGTAGGAATCACTGCCCCAGTAGGAAGTAAATTGCAAACCCGAACTCACTTCAGATAGTTTCCCAGTATTGACTGATAGATGATCACAGAGCTAAAGATAAAAACTCAAGAGCTCTTTATGCCATTCCAAAGACCTCCCTATTCTCCTTTTACCATTGTAAACGTCTGTAGAATGGTTTAATAATTTTTTTTGCATAACTTACTCATTATTTAGCTTAGCTTTTGTTCTCCAAACATGCTAAACTTGCCTTACTTCTTCTATATATGTATCTTTTTTTTGTGGCCGTGCAGGTTGCTTTACACAGAAGAAATAACCATAAAGCAATGATATTCAGAGGTTTACCAGCAACACATAAATATATGCACTCCATATTGAAGATTTTCCATTGAGTCAAAATACATGTATAATGCAGACATTTATATATAATTTTCATATGAAAGGCACAAAACAGATGAGACAGTTTCATGCTTGCTTTCATTTAATACACTGAGGTTGAGGCCAACGTCCTTTTCTTTTTCCTTTGAAGATTTGCAGTTGTGTTGGCTTTTTGTCTTTGCTTACAGAACTCAGTCATGAAGATGCTTCAGAGCACCAGCCTTCTACCTCAGGAGACCTGGTTCCAGCCCTGATCTAGAGTACACCCAGGGAGGTTAGTTGGTCTCGTCATGCTCTCTAGTGGCTGCTTCTCTGCTGAGCAGCTGCCATGCTCCAGGGAGGACCAGCTCTGGAGCTGCACTGATGCTGCAAGACTTTACAGGCAGAGCACAAAAGGAACAACTTTTGGCGGGTCATTTTGGCTTGGTTCTAGTCACTCCTAAGCCATGTCTTAATCTCTCACCTCAAAGAACCGGATAATAAATGTCTTGATGACAATCAGGCAAATTTTAGAAATAATTTCAGCGCTCTTCTTCCTGACTATAATGCCTCCATTTGAAATCTGGAGTCAATAATGATGAAATTGACAAAAGCATGGCTAAAAAACCCATTTTATTATTTGCCTCAACCTTATCTAAAAATTGCAATGGAAAGAGCTGTTGAAGTTAGTTGGAAAGACCTGACTGACTTCAGTAGCTTTTGAACTGTGGGGTCAGATATAGTTTTAGTTCCCTCTGTCACTGAATTTCATGAGTTTGCAAATTTGTATGGGGTCTTCCCAGGGAAAGAGTGTTTAATACATTTTAGAATTATAGATTTACCGTTGAGTATGTCCTTGAAATACAGAAATAATCCACAAAACTTCATAATGAAATTGGATTTTCAACCTTTAAATATTCTAGAGAAATTTTGGTTCAAATTCTGAGTGACAATGCAGATCAGAATTATTTTCTGAATTAAAAAAAAATGCAGTAGAACAAAGCTGAGATTCAGCAAAAACAAATGAATCACTCTTGTTCATACACTGAGTGAGAGAAAGTAAACTACCATCTGAAGGAGTTTTATTTTTTGATGGTAGCTTTTACTTTTTGAAGGGTTACTTCAGCTTAATGCTAAAATACTACAAAAGCAACGTGGAATGGCATCCTGAGGGATTTGGTTGTGGCTCTGGTCCTGGACAGTGGCATGAGCCCCCTTCTCCTGCCCGCTGTAGCAGCCTGTTCATGCTCTTCCTTTAATGCAAGGCCACTGATGACTTTGAGCTGCCCAGCCTCCCCCATTTCCACTCACAGGGGTGCTGGGAGGGCACTCCTGCTCTGCAGGCTGTGACCAAATGGGCTTGTTGACTTTCTTCCCACACACTGGGGGTGACACTGTGGGGATTCAAGAGAGAAAAATAAAAGTGATGTTTTCCATTTGTGGGATGTAGGTGGTCAAGAGAAACAAAAGCCCTTGCAGAAGTTTTACATGAGATACACAGATGGCTTTGGGGGTGTGGCAGACTCTGTTGATGCTAAAAAGATGAAGGAAGCCAAAAAAGACTTGTGACAGATGCTTTCAAGCTATGAAGTATTTAAAGAAGATTTCATTAACTTTAGGAATGTTAGAAATGTTTCCTAACGAAACTCAAGGTTTTTTCAGTAACTGTGTTCCCAGATAAATACGACATGAGATGTTTCCTTCAAGATGAAAAGGATGTAGGGAGGTAATTAATACTGTTTTCAACTTTGCAACAGCTTCAAGTGGAAGATACTTGAAGTTCCAAGGGAGCTACCATACAAACTGCTGTGATCCAAAGGCAAACCAAAAGTAGCTTCAACCATTTATAAAAATAACAGTCCTGACTGGGGAAAAAGCTGTTTTTTAAAAACTCACCGTGATTAACAAGGACAAATGCTTCAGAGCCCTAAAAATGCTGGAAGATGTGTGACCACCAAGTAGGTGCACTGGGCAGCTGTTGTTTAATAGGCACATTTCCTATTAAACAATTTTGCTTTTGGTAAATAGTTCATAACACTGGAAGGGCTGAAGAGGCTGGAGAAAAGTGTCAGAGCAGCTACTCAGAGTGAGACTTGGGGAGCTGGAGGGGAGTTTAGTTAAGGGCCAATTAAAAGAGGCAGCACTATGGGTTCCTGCCTCAAGAGAGCTGACAAGCTGGGATATCATAAGGGAAATGGAAGTACAGTTACCTTAGAAACTGGAATAAGAACCTTACTAAATTGTTAACATGCCTGAAAATTAAGAAAAACCAGTATTTCCGGTTATTAGAAAACTAGGTTCAAGGATCTCCTTTTGGAACAAAGACAGTTTTACTAATGAACGAGCTGAGATTTTTTCCTTTTTCTGTCCCATAAAATGGGAAGGTCTCCAAGAAAGACCCAAACAGCAGTTAAAATATTATTTCTTTTCTTTAAACTCATACAAAATGAATGTGTTTCCTTCTTACACATATCTACTCTTTCACTGTCCTCCTGGACTTTGTCTCCCTATCCTTCTTCCCTCAGTTCAGTTTGTTTGGGACAGGCTCCAATTGTCTTGGCTATATGGAGAATTTCCAATGTCACCAAACCAGAGACAAACTGCAAGTCTTTTTTGGCCTTTGGCCAGGATGATTCTCCTCCAACAAGGTGCTTTGGGCAGCAGTTCTGCCTTGGAGAGTGCTAAGTTCTATGAAATAAGGACACCATTGAACCTTTGAAGTTGTAAAATAACTATGTTAAATTTGTTCATAATAATGGAATTAACTTTAGAAGGGGAGAAATGTTACATCAGACCTTCAGGTATCTCCCCAAACTGAAGAGTATTCTTCTTAGAAGTAGTTTGATACAGGAAAAGTTGATTTCTCATTGGTTACTGGCTCTAAAATAATTCCAGAAATTGTGCATTGTGGAAATGAGTTTTTGAGCTTACAAATGAGGAGGGACCTGCAGATTTTCCTCTCAAGATCAAATACTCAAAAACTTGGGCAAGAGAACTGCCCCTGCTTAAAGCCCCAGTTTGATGACTAACAACCTCACAGGGAAACCTAAATCTAAGAGGATTGATACAAAAGCAGAGTTGGGCCAATGTGTAGGACTGAAATTCCTAGGGGGAAAAATGGACAGAGGAATCTCGTTTCTGCCTGAGAAAACTGGACTGATCATCAGCAAAGAAATACAAGGTATTTGCTTGGAAATATTTTCACAGCTTGGTATGTCATGCTGGCAAGTTCACACTCTGAGTCTCTCTATGCAAAAGCTGACTTGGTGCATGAGTGTGCATCCTGCTGCCACTGAGTCACCTGGAGGATTTGTCATTCAGCTACAGTACTGGGGAAAGGGACAAATGCAGTTTATCCTGTGCAGGATTATTGTAATGCCATCTTTCAGGCAAGTAATTCCAAATGTTGGGCCTGAAGCAGTGGATAGCTACATTGCTCACTGGTTATTTCTCTTGCTTCCTTGCCTGCTGGATGCATGTTTACAAAAGCTAATTAGAGTGGACTGTGTTATTTACAGTGTTAGACTTTAGAAGGAAAAAGCTTACTGTATAATCTCTGCCTCAAGTATATTTTAGCAGAGGTTACTTTAGAGGAACTGAAAGGAGCCAGCAGGAAGAAACTCAGCAATGATTTTAACACAGTCAAGGATTTCTTTCCCCTAAGTGGCAGTATGAAATATTCCCATACTGGTTACCTGATACTGGATTATACAGGGTAGAGATTTCTTTCTGTATGCACTGTATCACTTTGGGCCTTAGTTAGTTTCAGACCCCTGGGCTTCACTTTAAATTTTCAATGCATTTAATATATGTAATGGAAATCAGAACTAGGAAAGGTCCTAGTTTTTCTTTCTTGTCCTTTCTATCCCACTACTATTTAAAGTTAGGAACCACTCCCTGTCCCATAGCATTTTTTAAATTACTTTTTTAATTGTTGGGGTTTTTTTGCAGTGTCATATGATTCCTCCTTAAGTTAGGAGGAGGTGGATGAAACCTGGGAAAACTAAAACCTTTACCTTTTATTAAGCTACAAAGGCAAAAACCTGGAATCCAAAATATTTTCTTTGATGAAAAAGAATCCCTGGAGAACATAAAGATTTCTATCATCTTCACCAGGAGAAGGTTATCTTTAGCAAACCTAGAGTTTCCCTCTAGGAACACTTGGCAGTGAAGAAGGTCCAAAAATATTAGAAGCCTATTTGGTCCACTTTGCAGGCATATAAATTAGTGGTTTGTGTCATCAGGTTTCAAGGACTCAGCTGAGTCTCTTCGATGTATGCCAGCTGTGGTGATCCCATTCATAGCCAAACCCTAGCAAACATGCTGGAGAATGTTATGTTCTCCAGAAAGTTGCTTTATCAAATGATAGCACACTTTTTTCACCAGGGCCTTCACAGGGAGGCACAGAAACAAAAACAAAAACAAAACCTAAAAACAAACAAGCAAACAAAACCACCAACAAACAAAAAAAGAGCGAGATAGTAATTATTTGTCAACTCTGCTGGTACTACTGCTACTGCTTCAATGGGAACCAGTTGGATCTAAGAATTAATAAAGAACTGGAAACACATAAAACTATTCAGGAGATTCCCATTCCCAGCCCACATATTTAGTCGCAGTTTCAAATTCCAGAGACTGCATTCAGCATGGGGAGAAAATTCTGAGCAGTGAGGCAAGGATAAAATAGCTTCCCTGCTTCTTGCCTTCATTGAGACAATCCAGATTTGTGTTCCAAAGGTACTTTTTGCTGTGGAGGCTGTAGCACAAAAATGACATGTCTAAGAGAAGGAAAAAAATCTGCCACCAAGACCATGCACAGGAGGAAATATTGAATTTGATAAATGGGAATTTTCTCAAGTTTGTGCTTTCAGCACTTTACTATGGTGAGTTCAGCATCACGGGAACCTGTTTCAGCAAGTTCTCTGCTTGGTGATATTATGTGTGTATAGGTGAAAAATCAGAAAAATTTGGAAGATTTTAATTTTGCACTGTTGTGGAAGCCAGCCAAGCCACTTCTCTACAGTAAGATTCAGATTCTTTTCTTTTTAATATGTATTTGCTTTGTTTTACTTGGACTGCTTTTATGTTAACATATATGTTAGACTACACAACTGGTTCTACAGCAGCTTTTAATGTATATGAACTGATTTGTAGCAGCAAGGTTAATAATTTATTTAGTTGTCCCAGAACATTCTGTGAGCTTGATTAAGGGAATATTCTGGAGACATGTTGCTTGCCTTCCTGAGTCCTGGAGAGCTTCCTTTTAAACATGAATTGTGTTAGCTGAATGTGCAGAAAAAGAGAGGATAAAGCAAGAATTACATACCAGACTGTAGAAAAACTCTCCTTATATATCTGGGAATCAAATCTTACATATTGTCCCGGTTTGAGACAGATTCGGAAGAACATCTGAAATGCACATCCTCTGATAGAGGGCACGTTACAGCCACCCCTCCCCACCAGGTTCAGAAAGAATTTTCCTCAGATGAAAGTGAAAAAAAGTTATTTATTTAATGAGCAGAGTGCATGCAGGCACAGGAGAAAAAAAAAAAAAAAAGAGAATAATGTTAATAATAAAACCTCTCACTGTGGAGAGAACCTGGTAAAATTCAAAGTCCTTGTGGGTGTGATTCTCTCCAGAGCTGGGGTTTGGCATGGGCCCCCTCCAGCCCTGTGTGTAAAGCCTCCTGATGATGTTCTGGTGTTGCTGAACAGTCCAGAAGAGAAGAAGAAAAAGAAGCCAAAGTTCCAGGGAAAAACTCTCTTGCCTCAGGTAGAAGACTATCAAAGGAGTTGAACTCTCTGTCTCTCTCCTGAGAAAAGGAGCCGAGAGCTGGCTGAAAGTAGGAAGGTGCTTCCTCCCTCTGCAGCAGCCTGGAACACAGGGGAGTGTGTATCTGTGTCCTTGAACACAAAACTGCTCGGGTTTTTTACTCCTTTTCTCTCCAGCCCAGCTTAAAGACACAGAAAGACACAGGATTCATGTCTGGCACAGGGCAGACAGTAGGGAACCCCAGGACACGTACACTTTATGTGACACTAGTCAGCAAGTGTGAGTAAGAGAGAGGGCATCAGAGCCTCTTGCCTGATGTATTGTAAACAGGTAGAGGAACCATCCATTTTTTTCTTGCACTGATGAGCTACAGTGATGATTGCCTTCAAGTGTCTGTGTGAAATCCTCTGACTGGGAAACCAATTTAGTAAAGAAGTAACAAAAAGAGCTGGTCCTTTGAACACTGTTCCTCTAACCAGCACATTCCAAAAACAGTGAGAAAGCAAAGAGCCTGAACCATGATCTGTTGCCACACCTGGAGGCCCAATGAGACTTTCAGATCTACCTGAACATTGCAGGAGTCTGCAGCTCTAAAGTCCAAACTCTCGCAGCTCTTTGTCTATGGACACTGTTCATTGCATGTTCCTCAGCCTTGCTTGAGTATTGAAGAAAATATAACTTCCTACAGCCTCCAAAGCTTTTGTCAGAGCATTTCTGTGGTTTTTTTCCAATGGTTTTCCAAGTCTGACACAGCCACTGAGGATGACACACACTGTTGTTGGCAGCAGTGAGAATTAGAGTTCCAGTGACAGCCACCCTGTGACTAAAATACCTTTGTGAGTTAGGATGCTCAGGGAGTCATAATCCTGGGGAAAGCACAGTCTGGAGAGAGGAAGCTGTGGTGAGGCAAGAGGGGCAAGGACAACTGGAAAACCTGACAAGAAACATCAAAGGAGAAATATGAAGCTGATATTTTAAAAGGTAAATTTCAAAGCTGTTTCCATTTGGCTGCATTGATTGCACTGAAGAAAAGCAAATTGAGAGTGAGCTGTTTCCAGAGGATAATGAGACCTGCAAAGGCACAAGGCAGGCCAGGAACATGCTGCCAATTTTTGGGGAATGAAGAAACCTTCCCAAAGTCCCTGTCCAAGAGGGAGAGAGATAAGGAGACTGGGGTAATAAGAGGATTAAACACACAGATGCATAATTCTACCATCAAATAATTGTCATACTCCTACAGGAATCTCATTGCCAGAGGTACACAAATGTAGAGTTCCCTGTTCACGAGGAGTGGAGGTAAATGTGAGTATGGACTGCACCTTGGTATAAAGGATTAGATCCTTTGCTTCTCTGTATGTCAGCTCTGAACCTAACTTCTCCTAAGATGGGAGCTTAAACTTTACTAGCCTGACTCAGAGCCACCTTGGAAACTACACTCTGTCTATAAACTCTTACTGAGTTTGGCATTTGAACAGAGAGATTTTTCTCCATATCTATCTCTGGTTGCTGATTTGACTTCAAAGGTGGCAACAGTGCAGCATTAGCAAAACTCTGCCTTTGGTATTGTTTTGGAATTTTGGGGTCCTTCAAGAAAGAAACCTCCGTACAGAAGATGTTTCCATACAAAGGAATATCTTTGTCGCGTGTTCATCTCTGCCCACTGCTGAAGTGCTCTGTTATCAAACCTCTAAGCGTGGGAGGCAGCAACTTTAAAATGAGTGAAAAGAGTGCTTATTCTCCAAAATCTGACTGTATTACTGTTTGGCATTTTGTTTGATGAAGCTCTAAAGGACAAAATTGAGGTATTCATACATGTTTGGACAATGTCTATCATATTAAGCATACTGCAAAGAGAGGGGAGGTAGGTAACAGATGGGGATAAGAGATGCTTGCACAAAAAAGAAATTGAGCGCAGCAGTATTGAAAGCCAAGAGCTAACAAATGAAAAGACATCTCCAGGAGCTGCAGTGAAAGCTGAGCTGTCAGTGATTTAGCACCTGAGTAGCTGTGCTTGGATAGCATGGGCATATGTCCAGTGGAAATAAACTGTAGAAGTTCCATTGGGAAAACTGTAATTTAAATTTAGTTTATAGGCTCAGGACTACATCTTAGAAATTTTTCTCTTGAGTATACAGAGAAAACCAGGAGTGATGCAAAGGGACAATAACCTTTTTATCTTTTTTTTTTTTTTTTTTTAATGGAGGAAAATTTTAACTGAAAATTGGGAACTCCATGGTAGCTGACCAGGATAATCAACAGGCTGAGACCAGCCCAATTCACCACCATCTGCTGTTGAGCTGCACACCCATACAAGCCTGGTAATTTTTCTCAGTAGATTTGGAATCTCCTATTTTTAATCCTGGGGTAGAAAAACTGTTCCGTCTTATTCTCAGGATGGCTACAAAACAAGTCTGTGCTGGCCCTATACTATGAGCTCCTTAGTGAAGGGTTTTGTCCTTTTTATGTCAAAAGGATCTCAAATCCTCAAATTAGCTTTTTCATGCCCAAACCCCAAACTCACAGCTAAGTCTAGCATTCACCTCTTTCTGCAAAGACTACATGAAAGACCTGCATGAATTGGGATAGAGGCACCTTTAAGTGCCTCTAAAAGCACAGATGTTAACTGAAACCTGAAGTATTAGAAATAAAGAAGCAGGGACAGGTAATTGTCCTTATAATATGGCAGAGGCTGGTTTTGATTCAGACCTGTTTATCAAATTCATCTTTAAATGTAAATTTTCTCTATGCTTTAATCAGGGCCTTTTTGTACTCCTTTAAAGCACTAAAGCTGCAGTCCACATACAAGTGCTTCCCTTTTCAGTAACACCACTTTTGTGATGCTTGTCAAATTTTGCTGAACACCAGGAGAAATGACCACTCTGTGTTCAGCTATTTTCTCATGTAGTGCTCTCCATGCAATTTGGATTCTCTCCATTTAGCCCTCATCTCAACTGCAATGAAGGCAGTGATTCAGTCACAATTTCCCAAAAAAAAAAAAATCTGTTCACTGAACCTCAAAAGGAGCTGCAAGCCCACTGACCTTTAGAAGCTACAAGGCAGATTGACAGCACCTCCTCTCCCTTTTAATATGAGCCAGGGACAAATCTGATGAAAAAGGGATTTTCTATGTAGAAGGGTTTATAAATGTGAGTATTCATGTCTGATAGCTGGTGACAATGCAGAGTGCCAGCACAGCAGATAACTGAACTGCCAAGGATAAAACAACTATTTTTAAATGCTGCTATTCCTACTGAGGTTTGATGGTCTTTTTTTCTCAAATTTTCACTGCACAAGTGCTCAGCCCATTCTGTTGAATCTCTGTATCAGCAGAGCCAAGACTCCCACCCCCCCTGAGGAATTTTGTTACCTCATTAGGGCAGGGAAGGAGGATGGTGTAAGTCCAGGAGGAAGCCATAGAGGCAGCCAATCTCAGGGCAGAGGTTAATTGCCTGTTTTTATTTTATTGTCATTTTTTTGCCTAATATACACAAAGACATCATGGGACATGGATGTTTTGAAGCCAATGTGGACATAGACATTTAGTATTTTTGCAAAGATGACTTTGATTGTAGACCTGTGATATGTTGTTAACTGAGCTTCTGCCTTGATATCTGAATCCTAAGCTAAAATTAAATCCACTGGTTTTGTTGTTTTGGATTCTGAGAGTGGGCCAGGCTACCCAGGAGCAGACACAGCATTTAGGTAGGGTCTGTAGCTCTGTAATTTACTGCCTTTTGTTCTCTGCAGGCTCCTTAGTTGGCTTTTCTTCTATAGGATACAATTTCCTTAGTAGAAATGACCTTCTCAAAAATTATAGTGCATTGCTCAATGGCTTTTTTTGACCTCATACAAAAACGGTCCTGGTTTGTTGTGTTGGCTGTTCTGCCTCTCAGAGGGAGTTCTGCCTTTGTGAATTCAGCAGTGTTATAACAAAAGGGAAACTCAGCCAGACCATGAGAAGCAAATGCTGTAGATATAAGCATACAGACAGATTTGTGTGTATATCTACAAATATATGCACACATATACTTGGTATACAATTACATACAATTTACATATAATCTTTATTTAAGATTCATGTATTGATATTTACTTTTATTTTATATAAATAGAGCTAAGATTACAGATTAGAGATCTGTAAGATATTAAATTACCTTTATATGCTTAGCACATAGCAAAAATAAGTTTTCATTTGGCAGATTTGTGTTTGCTTGACCCCTTTACCTGCAAAGCTTGAAAAAACACAACAAGCAGCACATTCTAAAAAATGTACAAATGCAACATTGCTAGAAAGAGGACAGGCTGGACTGTGCCAGCAACATGCACAAGGAATCAAACCAGCAGCAAGGGCGTGGATATTTTGTGGTGACAGAGGTTTAGCTCTTGCAGAGTTAGAGATAGAAAAAAAATCCAACAAATATACCAAAAAAAAATTTAATTCATGAAATTTTTCTGGTTGCAACTTTCAGAAATGAAGGCACTCAGCCAAGCTGCTCTCACAAGCATTTCACAACCAGTCATGGGAATAGGAGTAGAACAGTTACAAATGGATCACAGGAAAACACAGGTGACTGGGGGGCAAGCCAGGTAGAAAGTGATCGATTGTGACAGGGATGCCAACAGCTGCCTTCACAGTTACCAGAAAGTAATGAGACTTCACTGCAACTTGCACCATGCTTTTTCTGCTGGTAACAGCTTTGTTCAATGTCAGAGTGCAGGAAGTGGCCTCCAGACCACTGTTCTTGGGTTATAATGATGAAGTAGATGTGGGAAGCTGTCACTCCCAGGCTGCAGGTGAGGGAGGAAGTAGGACTTTCCCTGCTTTTTTCTGATTCTTCTGCCTTTGAGAATAAGAGAAGCTGGGTGCTGTGGTTTTGTGTAGCTTTTTCTTTGTGGAGAGAAGGGTTTCTGAGTTATAACCTTTCACAACATGAGCTGATCCCCTGACCTTGCTGTACTTTCTATCTTTCCCTTTCATGGCATGAGGTTCACAGATATTAAGGGCATTATGTAATTAGCAGCTCAAGACAGTCTTCCTCAAGTGATTCTTTCATCAAAGTACACATTTTGCTTAGACATCAGTCTTTGGTCTCTTGATTCATTTCATGCTATGCAAAATTTCTTTTGAAGGAAGGGAGTTTCATGCACTGCTGATGTCTGGAGTCTGCCTGACTTGCAGTGATTTCAAAGGGCTCTTAGAGCATCCATCTGAGGGCAAAAATTAACTTCTTCCACTTCTAAAACTTATTTCCACTAAGTCAACCTGAGTTCAGAGCTCTCAGCTTCCTGCAGGCTGTGTGTAGCAGGCTGTGGTATTGGCTCCCAGCTCTACAGGGGAACGGGTTGAGGGTTAAACAAGGAGTTCTTGAAAATTTCATTTATGAATAAAGCATAAGAATTTATTATTGTGCACATAAAATAAAAGAGCAAAATTTTCTATCATCCATGTAAAAGGTTTCCATTAATGTCTGGCTTTGTATTTTCTGGAGACCATTTCAGTGCAACTATTATAAATATTTATGTCATAAGAAGAAATGTTGGGACTCCTTCAAGGAAAATAGGTGAGAATGGGTCCACATATTTTAGAAATAAATGCAGAAAGTAAGAGTTTAGACTATGCTATTCTTAAATCACTACATCCAGTGAGCTTAGTGGGAGACTGTTGCAGTGAGAATGGATTAGTATATTGTTACCTGATGTGAGTCCAAAAATTAGATTGCAACAACAAAACAGGACTTTTAAGTGAAGAAGCAATACAAAGAGTAGCCTCCCAGGTACACTTGTGAATCTATCAGTTAGGCATCTTGTAAATAACCTGGTTCCTTTAAAAGACAAGTTTTACACTATATAAAATATAATCTCTGCAAAACCCATGATAATCTCTCAATTTAAACTAATACCTTTAAAGAAATTTAGCATAACACACTAAACACAAAATTTAATGGAACTGTTCACTGTTTGAAATAACAAAATTAAGATGGTTTCCAAAACAAAACAAATAAACAGGAAATACCAAACAAACAAACAAAAAATGACCCTCCTCAGTAAAGCAGGTATGTGTGAAAAATTTTATGTAAATTTCATTTTATCCAAGTTTTACCTGTGTTAAACAAAAAATTGTTAGTTTTGTTAGCAGAAAATAGATGAGAGTAGTCCATAAACCATTTGTTTGAATTATTTTATCTACCCTGCACTTTGTTCTCTGTAAATAAAACAAAGACAAATCTGGATTCAGAGAGCCAAAGCCTGCCTTTAGATGTGGGCGTGCATCTCACTTAAATGTCAGGTAGAGTCAGGTGCTCAGATCAGAGGAAAGAATTTAACACCATGATGAAACACCGGGGAGAGGAGGCTTGTGGGGGAAAGGTCTGAGGGTATTTTTAAGGGAGTAATTTTTAAACCAGATTTGAAACTACAAAACACTGCAAAAATCCTCCCATTTCAAATAAGAATTTCCCAGTGCTTAACATTTTTTCTGGATTTTTTAAATGATTTTCTGGTCAAGACCAAGCAAACTGTCCCAGAAAGAGTTCAAGAAACCCAAATCAGCATGAGTGAGGTTAATGCCAATTCTGCTTCAGAAAGTGGATGGTCCCCTCTCAATTGCTTATTTTCCTACTTTCCTTTAAGGTTCTTTTTCCTGCTGTCTGCTTCAAACCACACGGACATCTCAGTGTAAAATTTGCATTTGGCTCAGCCTTCTCTGTGATATAATGATATCCATCCTGCCTGGTTTAACCTTCATTACTCAAATCAAGAAAAGTTAAACAGGTCAATCCTGGGTGATGACAACTGTCAGAGTCACCTAAACAAAAATGAGTGTCAGAACAAATTGAATTTTGGAACTGAATGTTCTTGAATGTCCAGTTTGTTCCAGAAAGCTTTTCTTGAGAATGGTGTAGTCTGTTTCCCTGGATACCTTTGGCTAATACTGGTCCAGCTGGATGGAATCCAACTGAGCTACTGAAAAACCTTCTTCAGTGTTTCATCTAGTTAACATCATTGTGATCTTAATCTTGACAGTCACAAAGCAGAAGGTACTGTGGTGACATCCACAGCAGTGAGCAAGAGGATCAACTTTTTATTTTATGGAATTTAAAGATCTCACTCAGAGCTGTTGCATTAAGAGTTTCTACACAACACCTATTCAGCACATACTGACATACAAATATACCACACACCTCAATTGATTTGATTTCATACTGCCTGTCTTCAGGAGGAATAGTCTTCCCACTAGCAGGAAGGGATAATGGATAATGAGACCTGGATAATGAGATGTTTCAGTT
Organism: Rhipidura dahli; assembly: GCA_013399225.1. Lineage (NCBI taxonomy): Eukaryota > Metazoa > Chordata > Aves > Passeriformes > Rhipiduridae > Rhipidura > Rhipidura dahli. The sequence continues at coordinate 15,179 of VXAC01005022.1, read as the reverse complement.
CCTCCAAAAGAACATGGCACAAACAAGAATTGCAAAGTGGGTCCAGAGTGCTCCAGTGCTGCTCCATGGCTCTGCCCAAGGACTCTATGGTCAGATCCCACATGAAGAAACAGCTTAAGTCTGAGCACTGTTCAAAGTCTGGCCAATTTACCTGCAATGAGTAAAAGACATGACAAGGAGTTCTTGGCTTTATTTTTTTTTTGTCTTTTAGCACGTTTGTTTTGTGTCTATGTTAACAGTCATGACAAGAGGCTTCAAATGGACCCTCCAAACACAGGTGCATATTTTCTATACTGCAAAAACAGTAGGAAACATCCTTTAGACTACTGTTGGAGAGTGCACACGTGCAAGTGATAACTCTGGAGGTGACTACATTGCATCCTTATTATGTACTGCTTCCTTGCAAAATATCTGTGGGAGAATGAATAGGGAAATGTATTAACAATAATCATTCACAGAGCAATCGTAAAATTCACCAAAATCATAGGTGATATAAAGTCCTCTAGCTCTATAAAACACTTGCAGGAAGCTTGAAAAGGGTTTGGGTTTCCCAGCTTCAGAAGACAGGAGTGAGAGCAAAACCAGCTTTTTTAAAGTATTTAAGTGTACCTTGGGAACCTGGTTATGATCAAGGATAAGGATGGATGGAAAATCCCATTTGCTTTTCATCATCTGCTTAACTTGTTCATGGGTGTTTGCTATCAATAGTCTTTGAATGATCCAAGAGAAAACGTTTCCAGTTTTTTGGATATTTTACTCCTGAAACCAGATAAGATGATATATTCATAAGAACACAGCACTGGAAATAACCTCATCAAACTCAAGTAACCTGTCCCTCCCAGGCCCATCCAGAGTAGGATCCAATGTTGTAGTTAATTGAGATGTATAAGCTCATTCACAAGCAGGTTGAAAACTAAAAGTTTTTTTTTCTGGTGTTGCAGGGTGCTTTTTTGTACCCATTTTTACTAATATATTTTAGCCTAACTTTCTGTATAATACAGACACAAGAAATTCTTTAAATAACATCTATCAAGTTGTGTTACAATTTGGTCTTTCTTGTAGGCAGATGTCCAATCCTGACATAAAGAAATGCAGAATGATAGAGAGCTCACTCCTTTCCTGAACAAATATTTCCAAAGGTTAATTATAAAACCCAATCAACTAAACAAAAATACAAAAAAAAAAAAAAACCAAAACCAAAAACAAAACCAAAACCAAAAACAAAAACAAAAACAAAAACCAAAAAAAAAAACCCAAAAACCCTATGCATGATTTCTTGCCTCATTTTATCTGACTTTGGCTTCCAGCCTTGGGATTTCCTCTTGCCATCTCTGAATGCCAGAGTTGTGCAGCACAAGAAATCTATCTCTCACTCTGAGGTACTTAGGCACAGTGATCAGGTCACCTCTTAGTCATCTCTTCCAGTATATTATGGACTGAATAGCTTGAATTATTCCAAAAGGCATTATTTCCATATCTCAGGTAATTACTTTTTTTGTAGTGCTTTCAAAAGTATTTACACACTTCCCTCTTCTACTGATTCTTCCTAAAGACAAATTCCAGATCTTAGTGTATTTAACACTACTATTTATAGGTGAAACAATTATGCCTTTCTTTCTCATAAATCAGGAAACTTACAGAAGATCAGCAATTCCATATTCCCCTGCACTCCCTGTGCCTCAGGTAGCCAGCACATGTGAAGAAAACCCCTTACATAAGGTGACAGCCAAGCAACCACATGAGGTTGATTTGTTGCAAATATAAAGTGCCAGAGACCTCTTCCATGTCAGAAAATATTTAATGTAGAACAAAGCATAGAAGAATCAAAGAAAACAAAACCGTAACATCACATAAGGCAGAGGTAAGGTTTGACCTTCAGACCCTTCAAAAAGGAGTTCACTGTATTGTTACAGAAGAAAATCTGCCATATGAAGTCTACCTCTATTTATCATAAACTTGTTCAGAAGGAAGGAAAAAAAGATTCTTTGGAAAAGAAACCATAAATACCCTGGTGGGTTTTTGGTTTTTTTTGTTGTTTTTTTTTTTTTTTTTTTTTTTTTTCCAGACACGAAAATGACAATATTCTTTCTCTAATTCAGCCTAAAGTGAGTGATGCTTACTTTATGTCCTAAGTTTTACATGACAGTGTGGCAGTTCAGCTGATAGATCACCTCAGCAAAAAGTTGATTGTCTTGAGGAATTACAATCATAGGGCATTAATGTGGGCTATTAGTACAAGACCTCTCTTCAGCTGTGACTTTGTTCCTCCTTTTGATGTGCACCTATGATACTACCCAAAAAGCTCCAGGGGTTTTTGTAATTACTGAAAGTATCATCTGTGATTATTATAGATTCTTGCAGTGAGAGTTTTGATGTCAGATTCATTTTACCTGATTGCTGGTGTTTGTAATGCAGGTCCATCTGAGCTCATCACACAGGGAGCACTTTCGAGTCAATAGAATAAATTAGCATTCTTAGGGCACATCTAACCTGTTTTAGCTGTTGGCTGCTGGATAAGTGCTGAAACCTCTTCGCTGACTTTAGATTTCTGAGAGTGGTCAGATGCTATGACTGATTCTTGGAAACTGGCGCCAAGTAGGTGAATGTGATGTGCTCCTCGTGTTGCCATTTAGCTTTTTATTACTTAGAAACACTGTTGTTAACTAGAAACAGTTCAAGGGAACTGTTACCTTGTTCGGGATTGCCCTGTCATGGCAGATGTTTTCGGTGGTATTTGCTGGCTCTCTGGACTGAGGGCTCCAGGTCAGTGTCACACTGGTATGGCTTATTCTGGTATTTCTCAAGGAACATGAGCACAGTCCTGTGTGAGCATTTGCTGCTGACTTCCTTGTCTAGGTGTGGTGGCGAACCCATCAAGGCCATTTTTGGCCTGACTCTGGTGCCAAGGTCACTGTTTCTAGACAGAGATTTAAAAGACAAAATGGTTCTCTTCACAACCACTGAAAGTAAACAGAGTGGACAAAATTGTAAGCACGAGAAAATGTCACCCTATTTTCTCCTGTCATAGTCTTAGGGTCATGTTTTATATCATTCCCAATGCTGCAGAGCTGAATTTTGTATCTGTCCTGTGGGACTTACGAGTCTTTGTTAGGAACACAACATGGCATTAAATTTAGTTTATTTGCAATAGCAGAAGTTGGTTCCTTTTTCGTCTGTGTGGGCATTTTTCTTAGTCCTTACTTCCTAAATAATATAGAAAATATATGCAGCTGAGCAAGGCATTTTACTAAGTGCTTTTGCTCTGGTTGGTTGTAATGGCTACACACCAACAAATCCTATAAATAAAACTGGGTTTCATCCAGGGATGAAAAGACTCTAAATGCTTTCTTACTGGAGTGTGAAATCAATGAAGACTTTAATCTGATATCAACTGGCAATCTGTCAGGTTTAGAAGACCCCAAGTGAGCCAAGGATGTAGGACACAGCAATGAGATGAGAACAGGAGAAATAAACCATGGACTAAGAAATCAAAACCTACTGCTCACAGATGTGAAATGAAGAAGGGAAGTGTAGTGGGTTTATGATCAATTTATGCACTATTCCCTGATTTCTTTTCTGTGAGATAAACCATTAGGAGGCAGCAAAGCAGGCACACAACTTATATGCTATGATAAAGTTTATTAACAGACCTAAGAGAAAAGGAAAGGAAAAAAGCAATCAGAACACACAGCCAGAACTTCTCCTCGTCTCCCTCCCCCTCCTTCTCCTCTCCCTCAATCCATGTGCAGTTCTCAAGAAAGGAAAAGAAAAGGGTTTCTTCCTGCTTTACGTGGTTTTCCAAACTGCCACCTCCTGCAGCAGAAACCATCTGCAGTAATGTAAAGTCTCTTTTTTTCCATAAAACCCTCTCGCGGTTCCTTCAACTTTAGAACATGGGCCAGCCCATGGGGGTATTACTCTTTTGGATGAGTAATGGGATGAGTAATTTGGATGAGTAATTTGGATGAGTAATTGTGGCTTGAAATTCTAAGGCTTTTTCC
>VXAC01005022.1:0-11105 GCA_013399225.1 Rhipidura dahli | reverse complement strand
AAACCCCGTCCCGGAGAGGCCGCGCCGGAGGGAGCCCGAGGGCCGCCCCCCCCAGAGCCCCAGCAGAGTCCGGGCTGTGGCTCGGGAAGGGGGCAAGGGCAGGGACACCCGGCCCGGCCCGGCCCGGCCCGGTAGGGCCGTGGCTCCGGCCGCCACCCCCTGGGCCAGAAGAAAGTCCCCAGCTCCCGTCTTCTGCAGGACTTTTTATAGATAACATTGAGAGAAACACGATTCGACCAGGCAACTATCTGTCATGTCAGGGTTAACCTGTAACAGGAAGGACTGAACTACATGTTCTATTTCAGTTGTTCCCCCAGTATTGTACTTTTTTATGTCTTCTGCTAACTCATGTCTTCAGAGCAGTTAAATATAATTGAGTAAAATCACTGAGATGGATATTTTACCTCCTTCCTGATTTCCTCTGGATGGTGGGTAGGCTGGGATTTATAAGCCCAGGGGGTTACCAGGAAGTACCAGGTTACTATGAGAAGTTCTGAAAAGTTCTAAAAATAGAGAAAATTATTTGTCCTCCAGTGGGATTTATTTCAGCTCACTTATGAAAAGCACAGATTACTGATGAAGCTAAAAAAAAATTATTCTTTCAAAGCTAATGCCACACTTTGGAATGGAGATGTCCAGATGGTGGCTGGGTCATGTGAACCACAATTGGGTACTGCCCTCAAGATACCTGTCACCTATTGAAAATTGGTGGAAATTGTGAAATCAATGAGTTGAAAAGTTATTGAGGAGTCAGACTGACCCACACAAGTGTGTACACAGAGCAGAACAGCAAAAGCTTTGCTTACAGTTCCTTAAAGAAAAGCCAAGCAGCAAGGAGTGATGTTAGACACTGCAAGCCGTTAGTGTGTGGACATTGAAGAAATTTGATGCAAAAATATCCTACAAAAAAAACCAAACCAAAACAAACAAAAAAACCACCCAACCTCGTAACTTCAGCACTAAGATTTTATTCAGTACAAAATTTCTCATCTCTATTACATTTTAAGCACTTGGGGATCACTTTTGTTCTGTTTTCTTGGGTTTTTTTCCTAAAAATCTGACTAGGAGTGTCTATGCATATGTGAATACCCCAGATAACATTTGAACTACTTAGGCAACTAAAATAATGTTAATAGAGACACAGAAATACTAAAGAAATTCTTGTGACTTTTATGAAAATGGGTCACCAGGCTGAAGTTAAGTGATTTAACTGATGGAAGTCCTGCATCAATATTAGGCCTCAGAGACTTAGCATGGGAGAAAGAAAAGACCTTATAAATGTTCCACCTACCAAGAAAACTTCAAATGGACCCTGAAATGAGCCATGAGCCATATTTCATATGGACTTGTAAGTTCCAGTACATACAGTGATATTTATCTTTTTGGGCTGTTCATAGAGGATACTGAGTATGTAGCTCTTAGTCCAGGAGATTGTTAAATAACTCTAACTTACTGGATGTGGGAAGAGAAGCTGATTCTAAGAATTCTGAAAAGAAAAGTTTGAGGTAAGTATTTTTTTTTAACCTATTAGATGTACCTATTTCTTACATCATACTTTTAGTTAAAGGTTCATCCACTCAGATTAATTCTGGTTTTAGAAGGATAATATAACTTTATTTATGACGACATGAAAGTAATCTCCTTGAGGAGACTAGTTTTACATTATGGGAGTTTATTTGGAAGTAGAATGAGACCTGAAATTCTGAGAAATTCTGTGGATCTGATAATGTGTTTTCTATGAAAATCAGCAAAAATCCTCCATTATCTTCATTGGCCTTGATATCTGGCCCTCAGAAGATGGTGCATACAATGTAAGTCTGAGTTTTGTCTGTTTTTTTGCCATTTAAATCTAGCCAAGAGACACGTTTTGCCAGCTCCCAAACTAAATGACCCATCACCATGAACTGTTAACATATTTTTTTCTTATTAATTAAAATGTCACAGCAGAGCTGCCCTTCCACTTCTTAACTTGCTAGTATAAAAAAACCCCCAAACAATATGCCTCATTAAAGCCCAGGTATTTTCCATACCAGCTTTTAAGAAAGACTGTTCCATGTGCCAGCCCATATGGTGTTGCTCCCATATAACTTTTCTATTGCATGAACAGGGAAAGTTTTGGTAAATTGGATATAACTGTACAACAGCATCTATCATATTAGGATTTTGAATATTATTGATAACATCTTAGTGTGTGTTCATTGAAAGCTATCTAAGTTTCTTTTCAGGCCTATGAAATTCAGTATCATGTAATTGGGTTAGGTAATAAAAGCACAGAGAGATGATTAATGTTTAGATGCGACTGTTGAATATGAAAGAGACCTGAACTTCCTTTTCACACAATTCCAGGTTTAATTTGCATATATAAATGCTTTTATGGAATTAAAACAATGCAAATAACTTTACATTGGTCCAAGAATAAAATGGCAGTAAATATAACACTGAGGAAAAGAGCTAAAAGGGGAAGCACTTATTGGAAACAAAAATAGGAAAGCTTTGTCATTCAGGTCATTTCAAGATTGGGTATGTTTTTTAGAGTCAATTCACTGTTATTTCAAAATGCTACCTAGCAGCCAGAACTCATTATACTCCTTATTAAATAATTTGTATTTTATTTTACCATGCTTTGTAAAGATGCCCAAGTACTTGACTAGAAATTAGCACAAAAGAAAACAGTCATGGCAATATGGCCATTACTGACTTCATGCAAATATTGCTTTATGAAACACTTCTAAAATGTCAGCTACACCAAGAGGACGTAAAACCTGGTTGTGAAAAATTTCCCTAAGAAACTTGCATTCAGGACTACATGACTGCACTATATTATCAATAAAGATCCTTTCTTATTGAAAATAAGTAGTCCTATTTGACTGTAAACACAATTTTCCTGAGAAGTACAGTTAAAGAACATACATAACTTGGATAATGCTTAAGGAATGGAAACAATAGATAAAGTCTTTATGCTTTTTTCACTTGAAAAATTTAATTAAAACTCTAATCTGCTTACACAGTGAGATGCAATGGTTTTCTTTTTTCCCAGTCATCTGAAGAGAGATTCTCTACAGTAAGTACTTCCTGAGCAGGAAAAGAGTAGAAAAAGCAAGGATCAGCCATCCAAAATGGTAGGCGTGTATTCAACTACTTTATTCCAAAATCATTGTGATCCATGAGTAAAACAATGCTTCATTCCAAATTAATGGAATTAATGTTAAAATGTGTTCATCGGAATTAGAACACACGTAACAACAAAGTATTCAGTCTATTCAATATTTTGTCAATGGACTAAAGGCTTCAATTATTTTTTCCAATTAACAGTGTCCTTGATCCTGCCCCAAAAGATGTCTCAATATGTGTGTCACAGTCTAGCCAAGAAGCACTCTGTGAATGGAGCCAGTTCTCTGGATTTCATGTACTTCCAAGCTGCCTCTGATGCCAGTGACACTAGAATTTGTGTGTAAGCTTAGATCAACTTTCTGGCAGCTGTCACTGACTGGAATATCAACCTTTAAAGTCACCCTACCCAATCCTGACCTCACAACCCTTCTCCGTGGTCCCTTGTATGTACTTCTTCAAAGGACCAGTGAGGTCTTCAGTGAAGCTGCCTAAATGAAAACTTGGGGAAGAATAAACATGAAGAGATGGTTGGGAGATTTCTTAACTGCAGTTGGTCTATTCTTAAAAGTACTCCTATTAATAATGAAAATTATAAAATACCTTATTTTTCAAAACACCTTCTCTCCATATCCAATTCCACATTTAGTGGAATCCACCTAGATTTGTCTGTATGCAAACAAATGAGTCTCTCAGTTTTCTCTTGCAGTCTAGACACTGGAGCTGCCTGAAGCTTTACCCTTCTTTCCTCACCTCTGCTGAACGTAGCACATGAAATTTTAATAGAAGAATCTTCTCTTAATCTCTTGGACTTCTTCAAAAGTATCAGTGCAATACATTGGCAGCGGACCCCGTGTAAATAGTCCATTTCTAGGAGAATGATCTGATTATTATTGGGGGAAATCAACTTTCTGTTGCATATCTCGACTACTGAGTCTAAATTAAAAGAGTATATTCCATTGACAGCCCAATGAAGTGGGTCTATGGTGACAGCCCCCACCAGCAGGTCAGACATTTCCCCTTAGCTCTAAAATGAACAAGGTGATCCTGTGGAAAGACTTAACAGTCCATGCAATTTTGTTGGTTTTTTAAGAGAACAGGCACCTTCTCTCTAAGTGGTCCATCTTTGATCAAAATAAGAAATACACATGGTAAATAGTCCAGTTCACTATTTCATATATACCCACCCCTGCACACTGACAAGATCTTCTGAAGTTGCAACATCTAGAAAACTACTTAAATGGAGAGATAATGTTTATATCAATATTTATCTGCTTTCCCTCCCTTTCCTAACATGGAGAAACTCTGCCTGAGATTTGCAACAGAGCCCATTCATTTTTATGTATCTTTTCACTTCTGGGTGGGACTGGGTCTGGAAGTTCAAACTAGAAAAATATAACTTTATGATTATATATCCAAACAGAAAGGAAATAGTGTTATTTTTCAGAATAGTTATACAGACAATTAGATGAAAATATATGGTGTTCATTGCTCTTGTGGGAACTAAATCACTGACATCAGTTAGCAATGTGCTGGGCATATCACACTGCACTGTATTTTAATGACTCTGAGTGCTGACGGGCTGTTTTACATTTAAAAGCAGATAAGTTATAGGATCTGGCTATCTTTATTCCTCTCTTTAAACAAAAAAATTGGACCAATTTCAAAATGAATGTCTCTAACTTAAAGCCCAGGGAAGGAGGAGAATTTGGGTATTTGTATTTATTTTTACTAAAAATGATATAAATGTAATTCATACACAATTCATGTCTTGCTGACACAGCTAGAGTAATATAAAAAGGCTTTAGTGTAAATGAGAAATAGGGATCTTGTAGTTTAAAAAGAGATGGTCTAAGAAAGATAATGTGTTCTTTTTTCTCACTGTTTAAAGCATTTTATAACGCATATATTATTAAATTTTCTGTTGCAGCCCAGACTTTAAAAGTGAATCATAAAGTTAACAATAGAGTCCTGAAGCAAAATTGCATCAATTATACAGCAAGGGGAACTTGAGTCTAAACCACAGAGTCGTAACTGAACTGATGTTTTCCAGAACTACTCATAAGAACTCCCATAAGCAAGATGTTTTTTGCTTTTCTGAATATGAGATCATTTAAAAAAAGTTGTAACTAACTGGTGCTGCTAGGACAGTGGCAGAGATGGAGAACAAGCAGGTCCAGCACTAGCAATTAGATTATCTGAGCTCCCCTTTGCACAGGGCTCACATTCCTCATATGAAAGCAATAGAAACAGATCAACCTTCTTCCACCAGAGTCTGAACACTTCCAGAAGCTGCAGAAGCATTTAATGGCATCTGACGGATATACAGATATAATGGAACATGCTTCTAGTGTCATTCCATTAGGCCACTTCTCTCTGAAAGGGCTAAAGAATGAGGATAAATCACTGCAGAGGATGCAAGCCACATCTTTGAAAGAAATCTGAGATCTTCTTCAAAAGGTAAGAGCTCAAAGTCTCAATTTATATGGCACTGCCATACAAAAGGTTGCACAACTGGATTCCAAGTAGCCCTAATCACCTCTGCTTTCCAAGGAGACACTCTTAGGACATGCATTTCCAAACATCTCTCCTTTTCAACAAGGAACAAATGTAAAACCAAATGCAATGCCAAATGTAAAACCTCACCATAAAATCTGGGACATGAATGGGAATGAAGAAAGATGCTGGCCCAGAATGAGCTGCATCATGTGGACTTGTTCCACTTAATAAAAATCAGGAACCATAGGAGCTGAATGACAACTTTGCAGACCTGAGTATGTACCCTTTCCTTGGTGCTGGTATTTCTTCTCCATTTCAAAGCTGTGGGATTCTTCCTCAGCTGCAGATGACCCCAGTTTTTACCTTGCCCCAAGGAGAAGGTAATGTTGTGCTTCACTATTACTTTCATTTTGGGTATTTCAAAGTCCTTCAGAAACATAAAGGAATTTCACTTTAAAATCTTCTCTGAGTGTGAAACTCCTACAAGGATTTGCTGACTGTAATTCAGGCAATAGCAACAAACTGGTAGAGAACAGGAGGATGAGGCAAGGGCACTATTCACTGCAAAATGTAACACAAACAGCAGAAAAAATATTCCTCAAGCCTAGGAAACCACCACAAGTCTTGCATCTAATTTCTTTTTCTCTCCAGGCTTCAGAAAGCAGTTCTTTCTCTGAAAATATCTGAAGGACTGTGGTGTTTCTTTCTCAGGATGAATGAGAAAGAAACACATTAGGAGGCAGTGTTATTATGTCACAGAGCCTTTTTCCAATAATGTTTTTGTTTTAAAATCCAAAGCTACTTTCTGCTGCACTCCTAAGGATCTGAATCCATGCCCATCCCTGCAGAGCAGGGCCAGCTGCCCCTGCTGCCTGTTGGTAGGCACAGGGATCTCAGTGACCACTGCAGCTGTGATTGCCCCAACACTTCCAACACAGAGAGGCACCAAGGGTTGGCCACCAAAAAACACTAAGGACACAACTTTGCTACTTCCCTGTGCCCCTTGGAACCTATCTCCCACCTGTGTCCATGTAAGGTTCACAAAAAAGGCACGTGGAGGCACAGGTGGGGATTCAAAGCTGCATCCATTGCAGACACTACAAATAATCCAAATTCCACTTAAATCTCAATAACAAAATTAATCTCTGAATTTGCTTAACAATGGATGGACAGTAACATATCTCCTAAATGGCTTCTCTCCATGTGAAAAACTGCTCAAATTTTTCAAGGGTTTTTGGGTGTTTTTTTTTTTTGGGGGGGGGGGGGGAGAGGGGTGCTTGTTTGTTGGGGTTTTTTTAAGGTAGTTTTGAGGATCTGTAAAACATTGTTGCACTCTGTAAAACAAAAGTGCTTGATCTGAACAACTACTGGCCTGAGTGGAAAACTCTTTTACATTTTAGTATTCTTTCCATCAGGCCTATGGAGGCACATTTACTTGACAATTTATTCATAGAAATATGAGTACAGCTGTAATGTTTGGCCATTTACTGTTGATAAAAACTGTGAAAAGGACAGACACCTACAATGTCTTTCATTTTATTTGCAAAACCTGTCATTCCTGTAAAGACTGCATCAGTCAGGTAGCCTCAGTGTGAGGGTCTCACCATCAGGTCTTGGGCTGAAATCATTGCTGCCACCCTCAGCTGGGTACAAAGGAAGGGCAGTAATTAACTTCATTAGCCACCAGACTGAGGAATGGGGCTATTTAAGTCATGACAGCTAACTAATTATAAAACATTTCATGTCCCTTTCATCTGAGAAAATTACCTACGTTCAGATGAGATGGAATAGCCAAAAGATTATCTAGAACCATGGCTCTAGTCCACTGTAATAGGAGTCTCCTCTCCATTTCTCTCCTCTCCCCTGCCATTAATGCAAAACTGCTTTGCACATTTGTCACTGGTTACTCCTCCATCTCATGCCAGATTGAGCAGGACCCATCTTAATGCACACAAATAACAAACTGCTGCTTCATTTGCAGTGTTTTAGAGTAGCTGCTGGGCAGACATCCACCATAATGCTAAGAAGCAGTTAAAGTAAGATCAATGACTAAGTAGAGAAAAGCCACCTTTCCAATCAAGCACACAAAAAGCATATGATAAAGTGAGGGTGTAAATGTGGGGCCAGTTGTGGAGCTTTTTTTGTTACTTTATTTTAATTCAGGAAAAATCCATTGGCTATTTGGAGTAGCAGCTTTTATCCTATCATCAAATGCCATGTTTCTTTCCTCGTCTGATTTATTATTAAAAAAAAAAAAAAAAACAAAAAAACAAACCCACAAAAAAACACTGGAAGCTTTCATTATAGAAATGTATTTCTTGACAACAGGAAGCAGCCCCCAACTACCACCTGCAATACTCAGATTTTTTCATTAAAAAATGCTTTCCCTAGATAAAAAACACAGCAGATCACAAACACACATTTCTGCAGCATTTAACTGTTGCTTGCATAATAGCTCTGCTGGGTAATTTGCAATGAAAGATGGTCCAGGAATGCTACCTCTCATTGGTGCTACACTGCAAGTGGACAATCACCCTTATTTCAACTAATTTTTGATACACAGAACATTCCCCTGCAGTTTCTGTTGAAGAAATCTCCCTTGTTTCTTTTATTTCAGTTATTCATTCTTGCTCTTCCAATGTGAATAGTAACCCTCTGGGTTTCTGGCATTTCTGGTAACAACAGGAAACTGTTGCTTTGTTTGCTGTCAGCCTTCAGATTTCCAGAGGGAGTTGTTACCCACCCCATGGCCTTTTACCCACTAATGGGTAGAGCAGCACTTTCTATTCTGCACAGGTGGAACTGAATAATAACCTGTGGGAGAAGGAACAATTTGGTAAAAACTGTGTGAAAGAACTGTGCAAGGCTGTTTCCATTACAATAGTTTTCTTAAGGAGAAACTTTAACTTCCTTGAGCAAAGATGGGTCAGACTATTTTTCTGAGCAGCAAAGGTACACCATATTGCTGCCCTCTGCAGCAGTTTTGTTACAAAGACAGAGGAATTGGAGTGTGGATTGGAAAGTGTTGGAAGTATTTTGGTCATCTGCACTTTGTTCAGCAACTCAAGGGCAAAATAGAGAGTTAGGCATTTTTCTTTAAAATGCCTTATTGCCATGCACCATCCTCTGTCAAATCTGGCTATTAGCAGCCAGAAGCAAAACACAAGATCCTGCAAGTTGGAAGTACTAACACAGCCTTAGAGATTTCTTTCATTGACTTGACCTAAATAGAAAACCTGTTCACCTCTAACCTCGCTTCTCTGTAAGTGTTTTTGCCACCACTGGCCTGTGAACGAGATAGGGAGCAGAAAGTTATTCTGGTGAAACAGAAATGTTTGACAAACCTTCTATAAAAGCTGGGTCACTAGAAACTAACTGTTACATTCTGGGGGGGAAATGAAAAGGTATACAAAATGGCAAAGAAGGCTTGTGGAGAGCTCCTCTTCTGTCCTGTTGAAGCCTGAAGATACACTGGGTATGTTCTCCTGACTGTATTACCTCACCCAGCAGAGAATGAACAGGGACACTCTGACATGCAGCATTTTGGACATCAGTGTTGGATTTCTGTGGCAAAGAAATTTCTGGGTTTTTTATGTGTGAAGTAAGTAAGAGACCTGACACTGTTTCTCCATATGTTCCTGTTGAAAAGAATAATTTGCATTTGTAATGCCAAACTTTCCCCTCATCTAACTAATATTAAATTGTAATAATTTCCCTGTTTAACTGACAGCAGCTATCTTTGCAATCTGTTGCAACAAGGTGTCAAAGCATCAGCTCTTAACACTCCTTTCAGCTAAGCTGTCTCAAAACAGCAAACATGTTGGGCTGGAAATTGTAGAACATGTTCAAAAGCTTCAAATGTAAAGATGCATAAGGGCAGCTACAACTGCTGTAGCTGATTCCCTCTTCTTTTTAAGGGGCTAACAAAAGAAGAAGCAGCTTAATAGCAAAAGTAAGCAGAAGTGATAAATGTCAGCAGCTTCAGCTCTTACATTGTAATCAGCAGAGGCCAAGTGAGAGGATGTCTGAAGGCTGGTGACACCTGGCACAGCCACACAGCCCTGCGGGATGGCACTGGAATTTACTGTTAGAATCCATCAATATTTCTGTCTTTCTAGAATCTGTTTCCTAGCAGAAAAATCTTCAGATGAGCCTTGCTGAAATAATTTGTTTTTTACAGGTTTACAGTGAGGACAGACCATAATATCCCAAAGTTTAAATCTGCGTGCACCCATCAAGACTTTCATTTATTCTGGCATCACATGTCTCATCCAGGGTTCAACTATTTCCATAAGGTAGGTTTGTCTAAAGCTTATCTGTCATTTTTAAAGCTGCACTTTTTATCACCTGTAAAAACAAAAGAGAATAAAAAATTAAACAGGGATAAATAGTTATGGAAATCAGGAATCTATTTTTAAATGGATTAAAAGAGGACAGTTTGGGGAACCTGGAAAAATGATGACAGAGAGGGAGATGCTTAAATTTGGGGTCCAATAATAGGAAGAAGTAAAGTCAGAGAACTATGTTCTAGGAATGAAACTCTCTAAAATGATAATTAGAAGGACTCTAACAGGAAGGGAAGTTCTGTAAGAAGGTTCCAGATAGTCATGGAGATTATGAAGTTGAATTATTTCACTAGAAGAGATTAAATCATGGTAACTTGGAGTATAATTTATTCAAGGGGAGATTGCAAGATAGGAGAAGGATGAGATAGGAGCTTGAAATTAAACCATACATTATCAAGAAAAGATAATTTGTTTGGGTTCCTATAAAGGGGGATGAAAGTATACAAAACATGGTGAGTTTGTTATGCTCTGTTCATAGCAGTATTTAATTAGTTCACTGAATACTTCCCAGCTTTACTGTAGCCTGTAGGCCGTGGAAAGAAATATTATTTTCTTGCTTGATGTCTAACCTTGCTTTTGGGAGACAGAGAAAATTGGTTTTCTTCTGAAAGGTCAGAGATTAGCTGCCACTGGGAAAAGTCCCCTGGGCAGAATAGTTTGGTGCATCAGTGACAGAAGCTTTCAGTGTTAGTGCTGTCTCACTTATGTGTTCTTGGTTAAACAGTGTTCTCATCTTGAGGTAAGAAAACATTTTCCTATAACCAGAATAACAAAGACCTCAGGTAACTTGTAACCATGTGGATGGGTCTCAAGGTCCTTGACAATCTCACCCAGATTGGTGGGCTAAAGATATCCACCTGCACAAGTTCATTTTGTACAGAAAAAACCCCACCCTACTCTGCATCCTACATTGCAGGAAAGTGGGACATTGATCAGACACATACAGGACAAAAGGTAGGAGCTTTTTGATCTCCGGACAAGGAGAGATGATGGATTTGTGGGTGTTTTGGGCCTTTTTGTGTTTAGTTTATGAAACTTTTTCTTCATTCCTCTTTCACAATATTTCCTTCTGAAATCACAGGTAAAACTTTTTTCTCCTTGTCATTAAAAAATCGTTGTCATGTCTTTGATGGATGTCTTGGTTTGAAAGAC
>VXAC01005021.1:0-16703 GCA_013399225.1 Rhipidura dahli | reverse complement strand
AGAAAGAAAGAAAGAAAGAAAGAAAGAAAGAAAGAAAGAAAAAGAAAAAGAAAAAGAAAGAAAGATACAAGAAAGAAAAAAGGAAACTGCGCAAGAGAATGAATGGGAGAGAAACAGAGCAAGGAAGAATGAAAGAAAATAAGAAAGGAAGGGAGAAAGTGAAAAATGAAGATTGAGAATTACAAGGGATTTGCTTGGACAGGACAGATGAAGAAGGATATCCCTGGTGTGCTAAATCCCCATGAACAGTTGGGTGAGTCACACAGGGGCTGGTCCTGGTCCTGCTCCTGCTCCCTCTGGAATTATTGGAGGAAGTGTTATTCATTTTAGCACAGCAGTGATACACCAAAACCCACCTGGAATTAGCTGTTATAAAATAAACTTGGCTTTTCTGTCCTTTTTCAGTAGACACTGACTGGAAGGTTCATCCTGTGCCTTAAATTAAAAAAAAAATTATCTGAGTTTATATTCTGTGTGTTTTCATCAGTTGAAAATAATAAAAATACTAAAAATACTACTACTACTACTACTACTACTACTACTACTACTACTACTACTACTACTACTACAACAACTGCAATTTTTATCCCTTTGAAAAATAACAACAACAAAAAAGAGACTTCTGGTGTTTTTAACAATAAGGAAATGTTTCATTTGTCCCAAATGATAAAATCATCTGAGATATCAAAAAGAGAACATCTTCAACATGAGCCTGTGAGGTTTTTCAAATAAAATATTCATATTGCCTTTTTATAATAATTTTTTGTTAAAAGAATAAATATTAGGTAGTCTGATAGCACAAATAATCCCATTTTTCCCCTCAGAGGACTTGGTTTAGAGAAGAATTCGTTGCAAATCATGGTGGATTGGGGGAGGAGCTATGTTAATCCCCCCTAAGGAAATGCAAATTAGTTCTCAGAAAAACTATGCATAAGGACTGTGGTTTATAAATAAGCACGATGTTAAAACATTTAACCAGGAAGTTTTCGTGCCTCTGGCTATGAGCAATGCACCCAGTGCTGTGGGCTCCTGCTTTAAGTGATCTTTGTCCCCTCTTGTCCCTTACTAAATTTATAAAACCCCCCCAAAAAAAAGAAGAGTGGGCTTTGTTTCTCACAGGCACCAAGACATTTCACCTTGTCAAATGAGTATTATTTAATAGTCACTGGAAAGAAAAAGGAACTTTTAATGTGGTCCAAATAGAGGCCAGGAATATTCTGTGGTCCAGGTGCTCCTGTGCTTTCAAGGATCACAGACGGGATTTCAAATAATGACCTAAAATATCTACAAAGAGGGTCCTGCGGGCCAGGTGAAATGAACCTCCCCCAGCACCTCAGAGTTCTTCAGTTCTGCCAAGGAATTCGGGGAAAATGGGGTTTTAGGAGGACATGGTTATGGTGTCCCGGGTTTCCCGCTCATCTCTGTCATCTGCTGACTCTTGGAAGGCCCTCTGGAAGGCCAGGCGGAGGGCGAGCCTGAACCTGCGATCCCTGTAGCTTCCCACCAGGAAATAAATGATGGGGTTCAGGGTGCTGTTGACACAGGACAGCACGAAGCCGATCTCTGGGGAATACAGAAACTTGTGGCCCAGGAAGTCCAGGAGGATGAGGACGCTGAGGGGCACGGCGAAAATGAGGAAGAGGAGGATGGTGAGCATGATGACGATGAAGAGCCGGCCCGTTTGGAAGGGCTGGGAGCTGCACTTGACCCTGAGGAAGAGGGTGAGGCTGAAGAGCAGCATGAGGGGCGTGCAGACGAGGAAGTCCAAGGCTCCGATGGCGATGAGCAGCTGCTGGCAGACCCTGGGAGAGGGGCGGGCGGTGCACAAAACGTACCCCAGAGCGTTCAGGAGCAGGGAGAGCACCCAGAGCAGGCCGGACACGGCGGCAGACAGGTGCTTTGGGCGGTGTGTCCGGCACCAGATGGGGCACAGCACGGACAGGCAGCGCTCGATGCTGATGGCCGTCAGCAGGTACAGCCCCGTGCCGTACATGAAGAGATCCAGGAAGAGGAATACCCCGAACTGCACGCCCACGTTGAACTGCATCAGGTACTGCACGGTCTCCACGGCGATGCACAGCAGGTACCCGAAGTCGGCGGCCGCCAGGTTCAGGATGTAGACGGTGAAGTGGTTCCTGCGGATGCGGAAGCCCAGGTACCACAGCACCAGGCCGTTCCCCACCATCCCACAGGCAGCACTCAGCAGGCAGAAGCTCTCCATGAACTTGAGGGCGGTGTAGGATGGCTGGGGTTGCCCCACAGCCCCGCTCTGGTTGGTCCCAGGAGCCTGGATGGCTGTGGTTGGAAGGAGGATTGGTGTGGCCGAGGGTCTCATGATGGGGGATTCCAGACCTGGGAGCAGAGAGGGGAGAGGTGGTAACTCCAGGGTGACTTTTCTAGAAGGGTTCCTGGGTTTGTTACGAGGCTTTGTAGCCAGAACTTGATTTCATGGAATCACAAAATAATTTGGTTTGGGAGGGACAAAGAGCCTGGAGTGACAGGACAAAAAGCTTCACACTGACACAGGGTGGGTTTAGATGGGATATTGGGAATAAATCCTTCCCTGAGAGGGTGGGGAGGCCCTGGCACAGGGTGCCCAGAGAAACTGGGGCTGGCCCATCCCCAAAAGTGTCCAAAGCCAGGTTAGAGCAACCTGGGTTAATAGAAAGTGTCCCTGCCTCTTGCAGGGGGTTGGAACTGGATGATCTTTAAAGTCCCTCCCAGCCCAAACCACTCTGGAATTCTGTGATTCCATGAGGAACAACTGGTGGTTTTTTATATTGAAAAGTGTATTCTGTTTTAATAAAGTGCCATTTGACATGGTTCTCCTGGGTTCCACGTATGGTTACAAATAAACATTTTGGTCTGGCAGAGCCCTCAGCTTCTCCCTCAGAAGCTGCAAGAACCACATGTAGGAAACCACAGATTATCTTGTCCTCACAGGACATGGGAGTTGTGGCTCCGATAAATTTTCACCCCATTCCCTGAGTTAGGTCACTGTTTCCTTCCCCGTGGTACTGAGATCTGATAGAGATTCTTGGGGCTGAAAAAAAACCAGGTTTAACATCTTTTCTTTGGTCTGAAAGAGAACAAATCATGTGGTTCTGCTGTCTCCCAGCCAGCTGTTAACTGGGACATGGAAGGCAAAGAGGTTAAAAAGAGGTGAGGAACAAAAAATGGGGTTTTCCGGGAAGATGCGAATCACTGAACAACGCAGCCAGCAGGAATCCTCTGCTCTCTCTCTGTGGTGCAGCAGCACACGTGGAGACAGACTTCCAAAAGCACCCAGGACGTGACAGACTGACTCACTGCTGCTCCCTCCCAGCAGCCCAGGCACACTGACCCCAGGGACAGAGGGAGAAGAAGCATGTGGTGCAGGGAATTTCAGGGCCAGGTTGGATGGGGCTTGGAGCAACCTGGGCTGGTGGAAAGTGTCACTGCCCATGGCAGGGGGTGGAACTGGATGGGCTTTAAGGTGTCTTTCAACCCAAATTATTTCAGGATTCTCGGATTTCCGTCAGGGTTGATTGAAAGCAGGGAACTTCTGGCACTGCAGAGCTGGATGATCCCATCCTCAGCTCTTGCAGCACCTTGAGCAACACAAAGACTCTGGAGAGCAGCCCTGTAGCTATTCCTCACTCACACCCTGCTCCAGGGGTGGCCACAAATGGTCACATTTTTGCAGAAATCAGCAGAAACAGCCTCAGGTTCTGTGCAGCTTTTCTGCTGCAGGAACAGAGCAAGGCCCCATGGTTAAGTGGTTTCCTGGCCTCTGTGCAAATTTCCAGCAGATCTGAAGAGGTTGTGAACATCTGAGTGTTGCTTAAGCTCTGTCTCAGCCCACTGCAGCCTCCACAGGTGCATCTCTCTCCACTGGAGATTCAGGGAATGACAGGTGATCATTTCCCAGTGTTAAATGGCTTCTTGCCATTGATCATGTCACAGAATCATGGAATGCTTTGGGTTAGGAGGGATCTTAAAGCTCATCTTGTTGCAACCTCCTGCCAAGGGCAGGGGCACCTTCCCCAGACCAGGTTGCTCCAAGCCCCATCAAACCTAACCTTGGACTCTTCCAGGGTTAAAGCAGCACAGTTCCTCTGGGCAACCTGTTCCTCATCACCCTGACAGGGAAGAATTTCCTCCCAAGATCTAATTCAAAATCCACCATCTTCCAATTTGAAACAATTCCCCCTTGTCCTGTCACTCCAGGCCTTTGTCCAAAGTCCCTCTCCAGCTGTCTTGGAGCACTTTTAGGCACTGGAAGGTGCTGTATGTGCATAAAGACTGCCAGGAACAGAAATGACTGCAATGGGTAAGTGACAAAGCATCAATAGTTTTGCCTTCTGCTGCAATAGAAGTGAAGGAATCCTTCTCTGACTTCTGCAGAGCTGAGAAAGTCAGACTGAGAAAGTCACTCACCATTCCCATTTATTTGTCATATTCCCTTGGAAAGATTGAATTCCTGTCATATTCAAGACACATTCAAGATGTGAATCTACTTCCTTAATGTCACTAATGAGTGAAAGCTCTCCTCAGCCTGAGTCCAGGTGGTCTTTTTCTCCCTTGAGATTAAACACCCTCCCTTGTGGTTTGCCTGCAAATCCCGCCTGTAGTTGCTGAGGCAGAACAATCCTGACTCCACAGAGACATCTCAGACTGTGGACAGAAAGTTATGATGTTGCAATGCCAGGTCTCTGAGTAATGACTTTTTATATTATAGAGGTGCATTTAGAGCAGTTGCACAGGGAAAATTGTCCCTGGAATGAAGCTTTCCTTATACTGAAAATTATTATCATCCATTCCTGACCTACAGCAAATTTCTGTCCAGCAGGAGAAGTAAATATTTGATCTTTTTTCCTCCACTGGTTTTGTTTCTCCTCCCTCCCCCAAAGCCTGACAGAAACCATCAGAGTGCAACAGCCAAGACCCACCTCAGAATTTCTCACCTTTCTGTGTGTTCCTGGGAATTTCAGCCCCCGTGCCTGGCAATGTTGAGTCCCCTGGACTGTGTGACACAGGGTGCAGCTCGAGTCCTTGTGGCATCCTGCAGCTCTGGGCTGGGCAACCACTGTTTAAAAAGCCTTGGTGTTCTCAGCGTGGTGCTGCAGGCAGCCAATCGCTCTGGGGGGAAACACCTCCCCTGTGTGTGCACGGTCACTCAGACTTGAACCACTTCCCCTCCCCTCTTTGCAGTGTCACGGAAACATCGGTTTTTTACTGCTTCTCTCTTCCACAGCTGCTCTTGCGAGAGCTTTTCATACAGACCTTGCACTGATGGTATGTCCTGCTCGAGGCCCCGAGATGCTCTGGGTTCACAGCCCCTGAAGATGAGGCTTCACTGCTGCTCAGGAGTTGTCAGTCCTCTCCTACAACACTTTCACTGGAGGTGTCACAACCTCCCTCAGCACTTCTCATTCCCTCCTGTCCCTGCCCAGCTGTCACACAGTGTCCCCTTCTGACCCACAGCCTCTCCCAGGACAGGTCAGCACCTTTTGCAGTCCCTACTGCTTCATCCAACCTTGCACCCAAACTTCCCACCTCAGTAGTGCCCAACCCCTGGTTGTGCTGCCCTCAACACAAAACTCTGGGGTCTTTCAGTGCACCTTCACACCCCACAGGCTTTCAGCACAGTCCCTCAACACCTCGGGCACTTCTAATTTCACAAAATCCCTCCAGCCTCATGCCTTTCACTTCCAGTTTCACAGCTTCCCCCTGAGCAGCACCTCCAGCTCAGGGCTCTTCTCCACCTGGTGTCTCTCACCCAGACAGAACACACAACATCCCACTCCTCCCCACACACGCTCCATGTCCACGAGCCACCCACATCCACCTGCCAAAGGGTGTGAAAACAGAGGAAACACCTTTCTCCTTTCCTGGCATCCTTACAGGGAACTATTTTGAGGAGGTAGCAGCCTCCCCCATTAGTCCCTTGGGCCAGAGAAGCAAAGGGACAGGAGTGTGACACCACCCAAATCACTGCCATGTGTGTCAGTGGGTACAGGAACAGGCAGATCCAGCCCAAATTTGCTTAGCAGGCCAGAAACACATTTGCACATCTTCAGCTTCTACTGTCATCTGTTCTTCCTCTTCCTCTTCCTTTCCCAAAGACTGAAAGGCTGTTTTTACTTTCTTACCCAATCCTATTTCCTGCTGTGGTTACTGGCAACCCTCATTAACCTGGCCAGGACTCCAGGCTACGGTGCAAAATGATATTTAAATTAAAATACTATTTTCACTCAGAGCAGTATTTAAACTCCTCATTAATTTGAGGGTTTCCACTTTCTCTGCATGGATTACTGGCATTCCATGTTGGGAGACATTCAAAGTGCCTTTTTTGTTATTGGGCCATTCTAAATTTCAATAAATGTCAGCAAAACAAAGGGATGGGCAGTGGATGAAACTATATGTTGATGTCCATAAATCTAAGTTGAAAATACAAAATAAAATTCAGAGCAGTGAGGAGTCGGGAGTAATGCACAAATTAATCGAATTTTGCAATAATTTGGGTTGAAGGGACCTTAAAACTCATCCAATTCCAACCCCCTGCAAGGGGCAGAGACACCTTCCACCAGCCCAGGTTGCTCCAACCTGGCCTGGAACACTTCCAGGGATGGGCCAGCCACAGCTTCTCTGGGCACCCTGTGTTCCCACCCTCTCAGGGAAGAATTTATTCCCAATATCCCATCTAAGCCCACCTTCTGTCATTTAAAGCCATTTCCCCTGACTGATCAGGTGAACAGATCCATGTCTTTCCAGAAGAAAGCCTGGAGTGGCCACAGCTCAACTCAGCTGAGTTTCTCAGATGTACAAGAGCTGACTTCCTCCCCTCCCTCAGTTTCCTAATAGGTAAAGGAAGGAATTTTTTTAAACTTACTCTTTACTTCACTGACCTTTGCTGAGCCATTCAAGTTCTTCCAAAAGGCTTTATTCCCTGGGCTACCAGTGACAAAATTCCATGAAAAACAGGGACTTGGAGGGTCATCAAGAAGTGACCTAAGCCACCTTTTGTCTCTCTTCTACTTACTGCTAGAAACCTCTCTGATGATTTTTTTTTCACGAGGGCTTGTGGAGTTTTTTTTGGGATACACAATGACTTAAAAACCCTTCCAATGGTTTATTACTCACAATACTATGAAGCCTAAGCTGTGGATCTAAGGGGCCTTTACACTTGGGAAAAGCACCAAGCCTGAATTAATGGCAGGGTCTGAGAATGTTAACTCAACCAGGTCATGTCACACGATTGCCCTGTTTAATTTTCAGCAAATCTACTGGATGTTATCTCCAAGAATCGTGGAATTGTTAAGCTTGAAGAAGCCCTCCAAGGTCACAGAGTCCAACCATTCCCCAGCACTGCCACCACTAATCCATGTCCCCAAGTGCCACATCCAAACGTTTTAAATGCCTCTGGGTTGATGGTGACTCCACCACTGCTCTGGGTAAACTGTGCCAGGGCTGGACAACCCTGTGAGTAAGGAAATTTTTCCTAAAATCCAATCTAAACCTCCCCAGGCAGGACAGGACTAATTTCTTCTCCTTCCCACCACTGAGCATTCACACCTCCCTCCTCCAGCCCCAAGAGCCCTTGAGCTGGGAGATTTCCTTGGAGAGGGTGGAGCAGCTCTGTGTAAACAGGGAATTAAGCCTTGGAGGAGGGAGATTTCCTTGGAGAGAGTTGAGGAAAGTTACTTAAGACAGTTTTTTTTTCTCTCTGCTTGCTCTGGGCTGTGTGTGCACTGTTCAGTGCCCACACTCCCTCCAAGCAGCTCTAACACGGGCAGGAAAAGCTGGGATACACTTGGTGATGCAGGAAAGCAAAGAATTAATGAGGTAGGATTAAAAAAGGCACCTCCTAAGCAAGTGCTGGGAGCTTTTCAGAAGCTGTTCTATGTTCTTTAAAGCCTCTGCCAGGAAAGGGAGATGTTGGGGAGGTAAAATCTGAAAGCCCCTCCACAAAAAATGAGATCTCCAAACACAGAGGAGGTAAGTTTTCCAGGATCATTTCCCTTTCCTCTTTTCTTTCCTTTTCCTGATTTCCTCTTCCACCGTCCCCCCACTTCTTCTTGACAAATGTGAAAATACAAAAAGAAATTTCTCCTGGAACTGTCAACCACCTCTGGCTCTCTTCGGCTGTAACCATGTGCAGAACTGGTTTTGCAGTCCCAAATCAGGTTATGTAAGTCTTCTTTCCATTAACCACCTGAGGTTTTAGGGGAAAACCCTTGCAATAAGGAGATGGTGCAATTCCTCATCCTTTTTTTTTTTTTTTTTAATTATAACAATCCACATTGTATTTATTTCATACTGCAACTGATTGTACTACATCATGTACCTCTAGTCAATGACTGAAAAGATGATTTTAGAGGTAAGACCTCACTTTGCCCCCTTTCTTGAGCATCTTTTACCTCTTGCCAGTAAAACTGCAAGCACAGGAGAAGTCCCAAACTTTCCCAACTTCCTCTTTAGGCTTCACTCTTTTGAGTTTGAGAGCAATCTTGGTTTTTCACCATTTCAGCATTTCCGGTGGGTGCTTCATCAGATTTGTGCCTGCACAGGAATTTCTGATTTTGCCATCTTTTTAAATTGTAGAATAGAAGCCCAGATCAGATGGGTCCAGTCCCAGAAGGATCTTGTGGGTGGCATCCTTGCAGCAGGGCTGGAACTAGATGGTCTTGAAGGTCCTTTCCAACCCAAACCATTCCGGGAGTTTATGGTTCTATGGCTGCGTCTCATGCAAGGCAAATTAAATATGTAGAAAAAAACAAACAAAACCCAAAACAATTATTAAAAAACAATTTGTTTCCAATCCTATATATTTCTTAGAGAGAATGCACTTCTGATAAAGAATTAATTTTTAAGAATGAAAAAAATGATGAGCAATTTTGTCTTTATCTTTCCACGTTCCCAGGCTCTGCGCTGCACGTCACCCAGGAGATTAGCATGGAAAACTCCAGCAGTGTGAATGAATTCATTCTCCTGGGCCTCTCAGAAAACCAAGGGGTGCAGAAAATATTTTTTGTGGTGTTCCTGCTTTTCTACACACTCACAGTGGCAGGAAACCTCCTCATAGTCCTCACTGTGACGAGCAGCCGGGACCTAAACTCCCCCATGTACTTCTTCCTCTGCCACCTGTCCTTTGTCGATGTTTGCTACTCCTCTGTCACGGCTCCCCAGATGATCTCCGGCTTCCTGCTGGAAAACAACACCATCTCCTTTGCAGGCTGCATGGGGCAGCTCTTTGGGCTTCATTTCTTTGGCTGCACAGAGATTTTCATCCTGACAGCCATGGCCTTTGACCGCTACGCGGCCATCTGCCGGCCCCTGCGCTACCCCGCGCTCATGTCCCGCTGCCTCTGCGGCCGCATGCTGGGGGGCTCCTGGGCGGGGGGCTTCCTTCATTCTGCCCTCCAGACCCTCCCCACCGCCCTGCTGCCTTTCTGTGGCCCCAACAAAGTGTCCCACTACTTCTGCGATGTCCGCCCGCTGCTCCGGCTGGCTTGTGCCGACACGCGCGCCGCGGGCATAGCCGCCGTGGCCAACAGCGGCGTCATATCCCTGAGCTGTTTCCTTATCCTGGTCTCATCCTACGTGGTCATCCTGGCCTCCCTGAGGGGCCAAAAGGCGGCCGTGTGGCGCAAGGCGCTGTCCACGTGTGGGTCCCACATGGTGGTGGTGATGCTGTTCTTCGGTCCCTGCACGTTTGTTTACCTCCGCCCGTCCTTGGAGCCGTCCGAGGACAGGAGCGTGGCTGTGTTCTACACGCTCATAGCGCCCATGCTCAACCCCCTCATCTACACCCTGCGCAACAGAGAGGTGAAGGGAGCCATGAGGAAGCTGTGCAGGAGGAAGGTGGGAAGTGGAAGTGGGAAGGGGTAGGGCCGTGCTCATGTTTCCAAAGGATCAGAGGAAATCAGGCGTCTTTTGCTGTAATTTCTTCTGTGGCAATGCCCCCCAACCTGCCTTTCAAAGGTCCGCTGGCTCTTGGCTCCTGCTGTAATTAGGAAGGCACTAAAGGTTCATTTTTTGGTGGGAAAGACATTGGGGAGTCTGGCATTCCCTTCCTATCCCTTGTCAACAAGCACACGCCCAGACCACGGCCTCCTGAGCAACTGCAACACCAGTGTTTAAATCAATACTGTTAAAAACATGGAAAATGTTCTTCAGGTAGAGCATCCCATAATAAAAAACCCCACAGAAACCTGCTATTAAGAGCTAGCTGGGTGGTTTGCTAATGAAGGAACAGGAAGGGAAACTTCTCCCCTTCCTCTCCCACTGCAACAAATCCTTTCTGCCCTGTTCCAGGCCAGGCTGGATGGGGCTTGGAGCACCCTGGTCTAGTCAAAGGTGTCCCTGCCCGTGGCAGGGGGTGGAATGAGATGGTCCTTAAAGCCCCTTCCAACTCAAAATGTTATTGTGCTATTCCATAATTATCCTATAAATCTATCTACTTCACCTATCTCTGCCCAACAGAGCACTATATAAAATAAATGTATTTTTAAATGCTTTGGAGGTGAACACCAGCTGGGTTTTTTCAGAGGTCTCACTTCTGGGTGCTGCTGAGCAAATATCCTCCCACAGCTTGTGGAAGATGTCACTGGAAAGAGTGTCAGGCTCCTCGACATTTTGACAAGAGTTCTTACAAGAAAAGTTGCCTCTGTACTTTGCACAGTGTCAGTGAAAATAGGAAGGAAGGCTCACCACAAACCTTTGTGCATTTTTTTGACGAGATTTCCTGTGTTGCCTCGTTTTAAATTTGTAACTCAGGTGTCTAAGAGATAACATCTGTG
Organism: Rhipidura dahli; assembly: GCA_013399225.1. Taxonomy (NCBI): domain Eukaryota; kingdom Metazoa; phylum Chordata; class Aves; order Passeriformes; family Rhipiduridae; genus Rhipidura; species Rhipidura dahli. The sequence goes on along the minus strand of VXAC01005021.1, from coordinate 5,919 downwards.
ATGCTTTTGGTTTGTGCAGATGAGAAATACTGGCTTAGGACAGAAAGCAAAATTTATATCCATTTATATGAATTTATATACATGTCCTATGTAAGAGACATTTTTACTCCTGACACCTTTCTCCAGAGACTACACTAACAACTACCCAGAGAACAATTTTAGCTCCTTGCCCACTGATGATTTCTGACAAAACTCCCTTTGCCTCTGGGATCTCATTACTCCTGATAATCTTGTGCTTCTGCTGGGTGATTTACTTGAGCTATTTCTGCTACAGAAATCATTGTAGTTGCAGATGCTCCTGGAGGTTTTGGGTTTTTTTTCAGAATGGGAAATACAGAGGGTTGGGCTGTTCTTTTCAGGGCTCAGAGTTGGCAGAGAGACAGAGCTGCTTTCACAACTTCTGGGCAGCAGAACTTGCAGAGAGTTTCTGATGGAGCTGAGAGGTTCTGATGGAACCCCCTGCAGTGGTTCGGGGAGGCTGCCAGAGGAGCAACAGCAAGTGAACTCTCTGTGGAAGTGTTCTGGGATTGTTCCTTGGTTTTGCTCAGGCCGCACTGAAACCCTGCCTTTGCAAAGCAGCACTGCTGGTGAGTGACTTTTGTGAGGTCTGTTCTATGATTTAGGAAAGAAAAATTTAAAAATCAGTTACAGCTTCAGAATCCCAGGATGGTTTGGGTTGGAAGGGACCTTAAAGCTCATCTTGTTCTGACCCCCCCACTTTCCACAGACCAGGTTGCTCCAATCCCTGTCCAGTTTGGTCTTGAGCACTTCCAGGGATTCCACACCAGGGATTCTTGTGTTCTGCATGGGAATGCTGCAAAGGTGCATTTGTGGGTGCTTGGCAGTAAAGGAGGGTCACCAACAGCTCATTCACTACCCCAGTGTCACTACAGGTGTATTTATGGGGTGTTCACACCACATCCAGGACCTGAGTATTATTTCCACCACTCTCCTCAGCTAAATTACCAGAGCTTGTTATTACATGTCAGTGGCACCTTCTGGCTTGGATATCACTGTTACTCCTTCAAGGAAGCATTGCTTTTAAATTGAAACTATCCCAAAAAGACAGCAGAACAAATACACTGAGTACTCAACACACCAGAGGTCAGTGTGTGTGTCCAGTAATGTCCCCTGTCTAATTATTTGCCCATTTGGATCCTTTGGATCCTAAAGCAAATTTATTTAATGCTGTTGGCATCGTAGATATCCAGTTTCTCACTTGTAACCGCCTGCTTGCTGAGTTACAAACTCCTCGGCAGAAATGAGCAGCAAAGGAATTTCCTGGTGGGATTCTAAATGGTAATGTGCATTCCTCTGCGGGTCCCACTTTAACCTCCACAGGCCAGTGAGTGTATTTGTCTACTGAAGAACTTTAAAAATTCCTTTAAAAAATAAAGAGGTGGAGAAACAGCACAGGGCTTTGCAGCTTCTGCCGTGTTAGAAACCCCAATTTCTCCAGTAAGCAACCTCCCAGACCTGGTTTCTGTGCATGCATTCCCAGTTTCAGAGTGCATAAGCTAACTGGAGAGCCTTTTCCTCAATTTAGAGGAGTGCCATTAAGGATCAGAACACGGAACAGCTCATGCTTGAGAATGGCAGCATCTGCTTCCATACTGGCACTTCAAATTTCCAGTAGCAAGAAGGACAGCACAGTGTTTTTCCAGCATCCATGGCTCTTGCTGTCTGAGAGCAGGATGTGCTGGAATCACCATTCCTGGAGGGATTTAAAAGCTGTATGGATGTGGCACCTGGGGGCATGGTTTAGTGGAGAGCTTGGCAGTGCTGGGGGCATGACTGGACTCAGTGGTCTTACAGGGCTTTTCCAACCTTAACAATTCCATGCTTCTGGGATTTCTCCCTGACAGAAAGGGAGCACACCAACTACAATGCAGGAAAATTGTGGTCAGAGTGAGTTCAGCGGAGAAGGTCAATGTGGAGGGCCCAGACTTGAACAGGGACAGAAGAGTTGGGGGTGAGTGCAAGCTCTGCTTTCTGTCATTTATGACATGACACCGGGCTTTCTGCAGCAGCAAATGCATCCTGCTCACACCGTCCGTGAGCCTTGGAGCTGGAGCACATCCCCTGCTCTCCCTGGCCAGCCCCATACCCGTGCCATGGGAGCCTGAGCTGCAGCGATGGCGCGGGGCAACTCCTCCCGGGTGACCGAATTCATCCTCCTGGGGCTCTCCGACACCCGGGAGCTGCAACTCCTCTTCTTCACCCTCTTCCTCCTGGCCTATGCCATGGTCCTGCTGGGCAACCTCCTCGTCATCGTGACAGTCAGGACTGACCCCAAGCTCTCCTCGCCCATGTTCTTCCTCCTCTGCCACCTGTCCTTCATCGACATCTGCTACACCTCTGTCACCGCCCCCAGGGTGCTGGTGGCCCTGCTCTCGGGGCACAAGGCCATTGCCTTTGAGGGCTGCATGGCCCAGCTGTTCTTCCTGCACTTTGTGGGCTCCTCAGAGATGTTCCTGCTGACGGTGATGGCGTTCGACCGCTACACGGCCATCTGCAGGCCTCTGCACTACACGGCCATCATGGCCCGCAGGGTCTGCTGGGCCCTGGTGGCTGCCTGCTGGCTCGGGGGCTTTATCCACTCCATTGTCCAGACTCTGCTCACGCTCCAGCTGCCCTTCTGCGGCCCCAACACCATCCACAGCTACTTCTGCGACGTGCTGCCTGTCGTCCAACTGGCCTGCACCGACACCGCCCTCACCGAGTGGCTCATGGCTTCCAACAGTGGCCTCATATCCCTGGGCTGCTTCCTCGTGCTGGTGGCCTCCTACACGCTCATCCTGGCCAAGCTCCGAGCCCACCTCTCCCAGGGGCACTGGAAGGTGCTGTCCACCTGTGCCTCACACGTGATGGTCGTCACCCTGCTCTTCGTGCCCTGTATCTTCACCTACCTGCGACCTGCTGGGAGCCTGCCCTCCAACAAGTACGTCTGTGTCATCTACACCACCTTCTCTCCCATGATGAACCCCCTCATCTACACCCTGAGGAGCCACGAGGTGAAGGAATCCATGTGGAGGCTGTGGAAGCGCTGCAGAGCCTTCTGAGACGACCTGGGTTGGCAGAACCCTGGGGTTACACCCAGAGTCACACCCAGAGTTACACCCTGGAGTTACACCTGGAGTTACACCTGGAGTCACATTCCTACTCTACTCCAACACACTAATGACTTTAGTGGCTAAAGCCTACAGACTGCAAATTATCTACAAACGTATTTATATACACATAAAACTGTTAATGTTAAAAACATTAAAAACCCATGCTGCAAACCCCAAACTTCCTAAACACTTTCACTCGTGTGGGGTCATAATTTTCAAATAAATGAATGAATCTGGGATGAGGCTTGTCTCCCTCTCTGACGTGTCTCCCTGTGACAGCACATGGCAGAGGCACATGCATGAAGTGTCCCCAAATTCACCCACCAGCACTGGAAGGTAGAGAAGGTGCTGATCTTGCTTGTAGGGTTTTCTTTAGATATAGGAGAGTATTTTTAGTCATAATTCTCTCACAGAAGCAAATTATTAAAATCATACGAGGCACAATAGAGAGAGTGGAAAGGACTTTGGACAAGGGCCTGGAGTGACAGGACAAGGGGGAATGGCTTCCCACTGACACAGGGTGGGTTTAGATCATAAACTGGGAAGAAATCCTTCCCTGTGAGGGTGGGGAGGCCCTGGAATGGATTTCCCAGAGAAGCTGTGGCTGCCCCATCCCTGGAAGTGCTCCAGGCCAGGTTGGACAGGGCTTGGAGCACCCTGGGCTGGTGGAAGGTGTCCCTGGCCATGGCAGGGGATGGGAATGGGATTGTCTATAAGGTCCCTTCCAACCCAAACTGCCTCTATGAGGGCAGCAGTCACATCACCAAATCCATCAGGGATAGAAGTTCAGTGGCTGCCATGAGAGGAACACCATCCACTCCTTTGTGCTAGAATGATTTAGGATTGGATTCATCCCACCTAAATAAAATCATGGAATCTCTGAAAAGCCCTCTAAGATCATCAAGTCCAACCATTCCCCCAGCACTGCCAAGGCCACCACTAACCCCTGTCCCCAAGTGCCACATCCACACGGCTTTTAAACCCCTTCAGGGTTAGTGACTCCACCACTGTTCCAGGGCTGGAAAACCCTTTTCAGGAAGGACTTTTCTCCTAATAGCCAATCTAAATTGCTGCACAGGGAGTGGGAGGATTTCCACTTTCCCTGTCTCTCCGTGCTGTCTTAAATCAGCTCTTGCTCCCACAGCTGTAGGAAGAGGAGGATCAGAACCATCAGTGAGTCATTGATCCTCCTGGTTAAGAGAGATTTCCAAATCTTGGTGCAAGTTAAAATTTCTTTTTAATGGTGAGTTTCTGCTCAGAATCATCATTGGATCACCACAGATCGGTTTGGGTTGGAAGAGAAGTTTGTTTCAGCATTAGAAAGAAATGTTGAAAAATAAATGTCCTCCAGGTCAATTTAAGGTAAAATGTCAATTAAGGTTAAATGTCAATTGAGAAAAATAAAAATGCACCACTATGATAATTTAAAAAAAATATTTTGATAAAGTTTTTATAAATATTTTATGTATAAACCAATGCAAGGCCAATTAGAGCTGTGGTCCAGTTATTTTGCTGGTGTCAATTTGCTCACCAGGTATAAATGTGGGGCATCAACAGTGAACTGATTTGAAATAATTGCTCCAATTTTGATAAAATAAACTGAAATTCCATATTTTGGGGAGCTGGTATCTCAATATAAGAAGCTTGGAGCAACCTGATCCAGTGGAAGGTGTCCCTGCCCGTGGCAGGGGGTTGGAATAGGATGAGCTTTAAAGTCCCTTCCAACCCATATTCTATGAAGACAAACAATTTAATAGAATTGATTTTCCCCCCCAGGAAACATCTTGGGATGACTTTAACAAGGCCTCAGAAGATGCTGTTAAAAAGTTGGTGCCTGACAAATTGCAAAGGTGCAGCTTTGGCAGCTGAGTTTGTCCCCGTGTGTAAATTGGCTCCAGTGCGCACCATTAAAACCCCGAGTTCTTTCTCCCCTGGAAATTATCAGCTCTCTGAGCTCACCCTCAGATTTATTGCCCTCACCTAGAGGACAGTGAAAAATGGCCTCAAAGGGAAAAAAAATCCTTGGAGAACCGGCAGGATCTCTACAATGCTTTTGTCAAATCCCAGGAAGCCTGAAGAGATCCCGGACTAATCAATTTTATTTAAAGACAGTGGGACTGAAACACAAATGGACATCAGAGAAAAGGGAGCATTTTTAGCAGACTCTAATCAGTCTGGGCTCATCATTAGCATTCCTAGATGGAAATCTCGAACAATGACAAAGCTGGGCAGTCCCAGAAGTGATCCAAATCAAATCACTTTGGTTGTGCTATACTGGGGATGGCAGGGAGGGGTGGGCAACAGGGCAAGAGGGGTCTAATCCAGCACATCATCAATTAGTGCATATCTGCATTCTGCAAACAGAGCGGGTTTTTTGTTGTTGTTTCTTTTGGGGTGTTTTTTTAATGACTTTTTATAATAAAATATAATGCAGTATAATATTTATTTATTTACCCCAAGGAAGAACACTTCTCTCAAAGGCTATCCTGTGTTTCTACTTCGAATAACCCTGCTAAGATTATCCCTGCAAATACACAGCTTAGATGTAGGGTTGAGAGCCAGCAGCCCAAAAAAAGTCCTGGGTGAATGGCATCTGGATGGGACCAGTGCATCCCACCCCAAAAGAAGCATTTAAGACTTATGGGGGGAACAGAATCACAGAATGGTTCAGGTTGGAAGGGACAGGTGAGGGATTGGTCTCTGTCATATCTCTTTCTGGCATCTGGTTTTATCACATAATTCCTTATTGCAAAACTACAAGGGAAGTGTGATGCTTGATGGTCCTTGTGATGCCTTAAGTTTTAAC